>WKFP01014367.1:1230350-1271067 GCA_011057875.1 Pterocles orientalis | reverse complement strand
ATAAAATGTGGACTAAATTTATTTTCTGACCCTTAATAAATAATGGACATTACAAAAGAGTGAAAATAAGAACTTCTAAGTCTTTTGACAGATGAGGAATTATTCTAATTATTTTTTGTCTTAATACCAGATAAGCAGCTCTTTTGAGAGGTGCCGTGTTGAAAGCTAATAAAATGCTGTTTCAGAAACAACTGCATGAAATGTATAAAGAGCTGATTTAGTCATAAAAAATAGGATAAATTGCAAGGGCTCTTTTTCCTTATGAGCTCATCTGTTTTGCTTGGCACATGTTAGTGTCAAATGCTGCTTTTATTTCAAGTTATGTTTGCATTTTGACTATTTGAATATTTTAGCGGTCCCACAGCCAGTTCCAGTGAGCAGAGGAAGACCTCGAAAAGTTCTGGGCTCTGTGTTTCGGATCCCACCAGAACTTGACATCTCCATACTTCTGGAGTTCATTGGGTGAGTTGTGGGCAAATGTAGGAGCAAGTGGCTGACGAAAGGGTGCTACTTGTGTGTGTTGGGCTGTTAACTGGCTCTTAGTTTTCACTGAATGCATGTTTTTCCTCCATCTCAAATAGCAGTGGGGAGCTGGTTTTAATTTACAGTGCGATAGTGACAGCCAACTAGATGATGCAGATAATTAAATGTGTAAGGTGTCTTATGAGACTAGCTTCCTAAAAAGTGCACATTTAAAACTTCCTGTGTTTATTTTATTTTTTTAAAAAATAGTGTAGTCTCAGTAAACTGAATGGTGCAATAACTGTCTCTTACATTTCCTTAATCCCTGTAGGTGGCAGTACTGTCAGTGCTGACTATGTTAGGACTTGCTCATGTAACTCGGCACTGCAACGGCAACCTGGGCAGCAAGAGCAGTGTTCCTGTAAATTTTATAGGTGGGGGTAATAATGTGGTCTGCTTTTAAGTTTCTCTGACAGTTTCCTAGACTCTAATGAATTACACTGAAGGTTTTGTATCAGAAGTCAGCTCTAGCCATGGATTGTGGTGGGGAAATCCAGCCCAAACCCTTGAGTTGTTTTCAGGAATATGGGAAAGAGAAATTGTATCGCTTTAGCCATATGGAGTTTTATATGTTAGTGATTGAGAAAGGGTACTTGAGAAAGGATTGAAAGCTGTAACTACTCTGATAGTACCACACAGTGCAGAACCTTAGAGGCGGTGGGGAAGCAGCTTGACTTTTGCAACTCTTACCCATCTACCTAGATTGTGCCTGCTTTTGGCCTGACTTTGCCTGAACAAAGCAGAGTACTCCAGTATGTAATCATGGTAAACTATTACACAAATCATGTAAAGCCAAGCCCTCAGAAACTGGGAAATTCTAGCAGCAAAATATACCATCTTGATTCAGGCTCACTCTTTATAGACTGCATGTTCAAGTCGTTCTGTATGTTCTGTCCAGCGTTTCACTGTGTCTCACTTTATTCAGAGTACAGAACAAATTTCCTCTATGGGTAAATTTTGGTTAGGTGGGTGCTGTTGTGTGGAAGTTTTGGTTTGTTGGCTTTTTTTTTAGGTGTTGCCCATCACATGGCTGCTTTTATTTCTTTAAATGGATGAGAAAGTGGGATTACAGGAATAGAAGAGAGAGTCTTTGAATTAAACCTCTAGGGAACAATCCCTGACTTCTGTAGAATGTCCTTGCGAGTCCACATACCTAACTTAATTTCAGTGTGCGTTTTCTGTACGCGTGACTTAAGTGTTGAATGCTCACAAGCACAGCTGGAAGCAGTGAGAGTCATGACTGAAACCATAGTATCAAGTGTTCTGCAGGCAAATCCAATCCTGGATGTCTCAATCTGGGCACTTGCAGTTCTTGGTTACCTTTCAACACAGTCTGTCTCAGGTTCCCCTCTTTAAACAAGGTATTATGCTGCCTTTGTGCTGAGTAGGGTGGTACGGAAATACAGATGGTATGCAGAAATGAGACTAAGGAAATGAATGCTTTTACATTAAGAGCAAGATTGTCATAAGTAAAGCCAAGAGCCATGTGTTGAACAGGAGAGGAAAGCAAAGACATTATATAGCTGTTCAGCGTGTGACCGTTGTGTGTTGTACATTCAAAACTTATATAGTTTTCAATTGTACTTATGAAGGCTTTTTTCTCCTTTAATGAATGTGGTATAAAGCACATGTAATTAATACAGGGTCCCAGTGACCTAGTAGTCAGGCATGTGTTTTACCCCGTTGGATAAAATGTGATTAAATGGATATATACGGACAAAAGGTAAAATGCTTTGAGTTAAAATCTCAGTAGAAAAGAGTAAATCTAATGTTATTTACCCTGCATTTGTGTTAGGTTAGGAATGCGTATGCTGTTATTTTATTGCCTTGGCTGTGATTCTATCTCATGAAATTACTGTCCAGATATATGTTTGAAGAATGCCCATTCTAGGACCCATGATGGGTACCAGCCACTGCTGTTCTGGCCCAGCAGGTGGCAGAGGGAGCATATGGAGTGAAGGGACCTAGGAGCATGGTTTTATACCAACAGTCTCACATCTTTTTCAATGATAATTTCATTGTAAAATTACTTTTTAAAACAGGGATTAGATTTTAGTTCCAAGGATGTCCCTTTCAGGTTGGAATGCTTGGTGACCCTGTAGGAAAGCTTCCTTAGATTGTGTTGACTGCAGGATTAGATACAGTTTGAACTCTGTGAAAGTACTTCGGTTTACATCTCCACTGTGAAAGTCTCCTGGTTACTTTCCCACCCTATGATTCTCAGAAAGCATGTTTTTGTTTTTTCAAAGCAAGAGGAAGAAACCTCAACTGGTAAACATGTATCTGCCTGTTAGTGAAACAAGAGGACTTTTGAATCAGTGTTGTTGTATTTGTTTTTCTGGTAGTGTTATTTCAAACTTCCATTCCAGTGTTATCAGCAAAGCAGGTAATATTGTGCAAATACCCTTGATACTGTGTGAAACCATCCACTGTATTTTTGTTACTTATATGGAGGGAAGCACAGAATGTTTCTAACAAAAAAGGATGATGGCTTAACAGCAGCTCCTTTGCACTTTGTTTTTGTGGCATTGTAAACCTTTGATCTTGTTTTTTACTTTACATGTTTAAAGGTTAATATGTTTTCCTCTTCAACAGTCAAAATCAAAGAGTCTGTCTTGGCAATGAGAGATTAAGGAAGTATTTTGGGTAAAGAAGACTTGGAATAGATTGGGCCAACCAGCAGAAATTGATACTTTGAAAGTCTATCTCTATTGTGTCTTTAGAGTGCATTTTCCAGTCGCCTGTGGCTGTGGAACTGTAATAAAGAAAATGACAGCTGTAAAGGAAAAGCTTTGTTTGCTTCCTAGTAACTTTAAATTTCATGTCGATGGCAGAATTTGATGATAGTTTTACTTAACTTTATCTGATAGCTGGGACATATTTAGAGGTGGAGATACTCTGTTGCAATAACTTGAAGTGCCATGCTAGCATGTGGTGTGCACAACCATTATAGATACATTTGTTTGCTACATCAAATGATCAGTAGAAGCATAGTCAGTTCATGGTGATGTTTGATTTTTGCCCTTTCCAGTGCAATGAAATACTGCACTTTTTCCTCCCATATATGGGTACTTGCTAATGCAATGCAAGAATAGTGAAATGTCATGAATTTGGCTTAACTCATTGAGAAATTTATACATTGCACTGTAAGATGGAAGTGTGGAGTATAGATGATCAGTAGTAGATCATGTGCTCAGACTGTGCACATCAATGAACCTGTGGTGAAGCCAGCTGGGAATTTGCCACCTTTGTGGGTATTTCACCTTCCAGAGAAGCACCTGCTGCTTTCCTGAGTTCCTAGATAGCATTAGCATTAATCCTGTGATATAAGTAGTCTGGAAGGCCAACAACTGGCCCAGAAAGCCTCTTTGGTGATTTGGCATGTTCTGTCAGCAACTTCTTAGGTACTGTCTATTAAAGTTCCAAATATCAAGGGTGGTGAAGTATAGATGTTTAAGCGGTATCAATATTAAAACATACTCTATGAAAATTAATATTATGTTGTGTTTAAAAATAGCTTTGGGCTGTGTTGGGTTTTTTTCCATTTCATGTGTACAAACCTTCAAGCCATAAATAGCTGAATTCCCAAGAAAAAAATGGAGTACCAAATAAAGGGTGGGAGAAAAAGATCTACAAATTCGGTCTAATATTATCTCATGTATTAGAGTTTAATGAAAGGAAGAGCCTAATTCAGAAAATAAACTTGATATGCCAGACTACTAAATCAATAAGTTACTGTTAAAATAAAGAGCTTGAGGGTGTTACTAACTGTAAACCTTAGCAATATTGACTGTGTTTACTCTTCTCTTGTTTTTCAGAGCTAACGAAGGCACAGGGAATTTTAAGGTGCAGATATTATTTGATTTTTTCTCTTACAATTTACTTCAGAAATATGTGTAACCTGAATGTGTTTAATTTAGTTTTTCTCACACTGAGTGCATCCTGAACTTCCATCAGCAGAGTAATAACCAACCTTGGATTACAGTGTACCTTCAAACCTGTTATTGTATAGCATCATAGAATAGGAAAAGAGTGCTTCTGAACCTACATAATTAAAGTTTTAGTGGGAGAGTGGGAAAGATACTGATGAAATGTCACCTAGGTAATTCTAGCTTGTTAATCTTGCATCTCTCTCCAAAAGATGCACTACTGTGGCTTTTGTTGGATTCCTGAACAAAGGTGTAGACGTTGTCTAAAATACTGGCTTTTGAAGAGGATTCTCTAATTATTGTGGAAAACTTGCATAGGTTGTTCAGAGGAAGCACAGCCTGAGGTATAACAGTATAATAAATTGCTATGTGCTTAAACATAACAAAAAAGACAAATTGTCTAGATGACACAATTCACTTTCTTAGCCAGCAGAAAGCTTATTCTTTTCTCCACTTCTTCACTAAGAACGTTTGTTGTCTGAAGGGTGGCTAAACAGGAAATAGCAAAATTCCTGGTCCTTGCTAAAGAATGTGGCTCTTCTTCCAATACTGATCATCTTACTGAGCTGCTTCGGTGCCAGTTTGTAGAGGAGCTGCACACTGTTTGCTGCCTTTACAATTTCATATGCTGTAGTTAAAGATGCTCAGAGTGTGTCATTCTACTATTTTGGCTAAACATTTAGAAAACAAGGCTATTCAAGGGCGAGAAGGAGATGTAATTTAAAATGACTCAGTGTATGTTTCATTTAATCTTTAATTGTATTGGAATTGTAGGACCCAAAGATGAAATGGTACAGAATAATAGAATGTAAGAGACTCCGAACTGGTACGGTTAGCAGGAAAATTTTACTGTTGAAGAATTTGAGAAAAAAAGCATGTTAGTAACTTAATATGAAATAAATTGAATTAAATGTGAATTAAATAAGAGTTTCCGCTAAGAGCTGAAATGTGAGTGTAGTTCCATAAAATCAAATTAATCTGTAGAAGGGAGGCAATGTTCCTGAAAATGTCTGCAGTCAATTTTCTTCGTCTGTTACACCCCAACACCTACCCAGCATTTTTTCTTCTTTTTACCCTTACATTTCATTTTTTTTTAATCTTCTTGCCCTTCAATCACCTCTCATCTTTTCTGTCTCGTATTTTCCCTTCTTTCTGCTTTGTTTTTTATCTTCTTCATTTTGAGCCACACAAGAATGACTGTAGGGCAGTTCAACCATTTTATTAGCTTGCGTATTGTAATATTAAGATTTGTGTCAGATACTTATTTCCTCTGAAACATGACATTTCAATGTGAGTAGTTTTGCCTTTCAAAAAAGATACTTGGCTTGAACATCATTAAGGATTATTTGTGATTCAGGAAATGGATTTTTTTGTGTGTCTCTTTTGTTTGTTTTGTTTTTTTCCACTTTTAAGCCATAAATATTCCTACTTACGTTAACTCTAGTGTTCTGAGGACGTTAAAGATGAAAGGCTGCCTGCCCTTACTTGCAGTGAATGGTTCTGTGCTGCAAATAATCCTACTATCCATAGACTAAAATGCCACTCAGTTTATATGCATATTTAGACTTCTATATCATTATGAAGTACCACATCTTTTAACTGGTATTTTTCTGCAGCATTTTCAAATTCCTTGCCGTATATCAACCCCCTGCTTCACTCTTTCTCTTCTTCCTTTCTGTCCTTATTTTTTTCACTACACTTGATATCTTCATGCTTTCCACTTCATGACTAAGAGGTTTATTCATCAACCTTCCAAATCCTCTTTCATATTCACTTCTCACAAAATGTACCTTGATCCATTTTTAGCATTGCTCTGTCCTCAGTTACTTGTTTACCTGCCTTATTTTTCTGAACTAGATGCTGAAATTCGTACATGAAGGGTCTTCATCCTTCTTTTTTTTAAGTGAGGATGGCGGAGAGAGAACAGGTTACAAGGTCTATGGCCATAAACTGATTTATGCATGCAGCAAGCATAAATTTGACATCATCAAGCTTGCAGCAGCATGGTTCCCTAGATCAGGTCTAACTGTCATTTCTAGCTCTTGTACATTAATAAATCAAAATACTGCTCCAAAACCACAGTTTTATTGGATACATATTTAAATTTATGATTGAATTCAAGAATAGTATATGACCCTCTGACCCTTCTTTCAAATTGGAAGAATATGATGAGCCTGGATAGTAAATCACAGCTGTTCGGAAGTCAACATAAAAATCCAATTAATTGACACAAAAAGTAATCCCTTTATCACTCTGAATGCAGTCATCTGCTCTGCCTTTGTGCCTCTTCGCTTAGCTGCCCATATCACCAGTCAGCTGTTTAAAATTTTATCTATAGAAGAGAAACCCATTAAAATTTTTGAGACTGGTGTCTCAAATGTCTTGTCATTGTAGTCCTTGCTGTGAAAGCGTTTAGAAATTACACAAAAAGATTTCAGACCAATCTTGCGCTTGTGTTCTGCATAGTAGGATATTTTAATTGATTCTGAAATTTCATGCACTATTAAGTTGATTCCAGCCCAAGCCATAATGCTTCTAGAATGCTAAAGGACTTAAGCTCCTTGCATTATAAAATGACATGGTTTGATTATCTGAATCGTGTTTGGTACACAAGCATGATTTGGGAAAAATAAGGAAACTTCAGGAAATAGTTCATGTGCTTCTGATGAGTAGATGCTTGTTGGGGGAGAGGTTCTTAAAATGCTGTGTAATACTTGATTTCTGTGGGGAACTAATAGCCAATATCATTCTCCGATACCTCAATAGTGAAATAGGACTGAAGTCATTAGCTGGTTATTTTAAATGTTGTTTTAAACAGCAGGAAGTTTGAACCTGGAGCCTTAGTACATATTTAGTCCTTTCCCTATGAGGTAATCTGGAAGTAGATCAGAGAAGGGTCCAAAAATTTAAGATGTTTCCCTCTGGTTTTTGGGCTTTTACTTGGGTTTGGGGTTTGTGAAGGATGATGGCTGCAAATGTACATTGTCTTAAAATCTTGTATTTATTCTTTGAAGCCTTTGGAAAAGAAGTTTGTGCGTGTTTCAGGGGAGGCAACAATTGGACATGTGGAGAAATTCCTTAGAAGAAAAATGGATCTGGACCCTGCTTGTCAGGTATGCCTCTTGTAGCACTGTGATCAATGTAATGCTTGTGCTTCAGACAGAACATTTCCAAAATAAAACATTTGAAATGTTGTGATCCGCAAGGAACAATTTGCCCAACTTAATTGCGACATGTTTACCTTTTCATTATAATACTTCATTATTTGTATAGAATTTCTAAAGTGTCGTGTAAGATTTTAGCAGATGAAACTCAAAACGAAAAGATACTGCTGTTTCAAAGATAAAGCCAAGTATATAGACAAGAAAGTGTGTAGGTGTGGGAGGATCTGGAGGCAGAGACAGGTAGGAGCTGAATAACAGTAAAATTTAACTGCATGTTGAAGCAAACAAGGGCTAAGAAAGAATTATACTGTGGATGGATGTGTTGAAATGAAAAGTATTAATGCAAAGGTGGGCACATATCTCCAAATAAGAATTCAAAGGAGCAGAATATGTTACAAAGAATGTAACTTTATATTTCTCAATCATTTTTATAGGAATTGCACATCAAAAACGGTTTTCAATTCTTCAATATATTTCAGCAACTGTTCAGTTGAGAGGGTGCAGGAGTTCCGTAATGTGTAAACAATTCTTAAAGCTGCCAGTTACTGGTAAATCAAGCTGATACTGACATGAATAGACAGATGGTGGAAGTGCTGGTTTTGGCGTTAAGGCTGTGTTTTCATACAGGAGTAACTGTCTGAGACAATACAGCATGACTGTGTGCTTCAGTAATGAGTATGTATTCATGCCGCTTACCTTCAGTGGTGACAAAACAAATCACTTATAAATTATTCATCATTCTGAGGAAGTAATGTGTTTCATTTGCTAGTTTCCTCTCATTGAGAATATCTGTAGCTTTCAGGTGGTGGTGAACTGATAGTCTGAACAACTAGAAGTGTCTTCAAAATGAGGCCAGAGAAACTTCTTGCATTAATTGAGTTGTTTATTTAAGGGGAAGGAATTGTTTTTCTTAAGTAGTAGACAGAATCTCAATTTTCGAGAACACTGAGCGTCCACAATGGAAACCAGTTACCCATCTTTCAAAATCAAGCGAGGCCTGTGTGTTGGATGCCTTTCAGATTTTGCAGTCTTGAGATCATCTAATATAGGTAGTTTGAGAATTTTTCCCTCATTAGTTACTTTCTGCTTGGACTTCACTAGGCAGGATATAATTCACTGTTAGTAAGTAAATGTTACTGTGTCTCAAAAGATGATGATTTCATAGACTTCCTTTCTCAAGGTGTTGCTTGATGCTGACCCAGTCACTTTTATCTCTGCTGGTATCCGGTTTACCATTCTGGAGTAAGGCACAATCATTAGCTAGTTCTAGTCTCTTGGTCTCTTCTGTGCAAGCCCTGTCTGCCTGGAGGAAATGTTAAAGCTGCTTTCTTCTACAGTCAGATCCTTTGGCTGCTTTTTTTCCCCCTCCTAACTAATCTCCTCCAATTTTTTTTCAGCAAGTGGGGTTTTTTTTTTGGTCAGTGGAAATCTGTAGTTGATTTTCATGCCACAAATCATGACTGATGTCTCAAAGATACACAGGCTTATTTTTAAGTATTAGGGAACTGGGGAAATAGGAAGTATTTTTCCTATCCTGATTGATGATTTCTTTGTCACATGGGGACTTATAAATAAAGGAATGTATGTACTGAGCTGTCACCTTATTGTAGTATGCAGAACTGAAGCTGATGATTTGTTGGTAAACATGCAGAAAGGGAAAGAGATGTCAGATGAATCATTAAAGATTAATAAGCCTAATGAATCATGTCTTACCCCAACTTCCCAGGATGGCTAATAAAACAGAAAGTAAAAAACAAATTCAGGGAGAACCTGGATATAAATTAGCACAGGCAGAAGAATTAGGGGAAATAATTTGTAAACCATATGTGCAAAGACTATAAATGTGGAGGGTGCTTGGCTGCTTTTTTAGTTTTCTGTAGAAATGTGGAAGAGAGTTGAGGACGGCAGTGGTTCATTTCCTGTAGGCTTCCCCAAGGTATGTTAAAGAAATAGATACTAATACAGGACAACAAGCTTTTCTTTTTAAGTCAAGAGTAAAGAAGTAATATTAAATGTCTCTCCAGTTCATTACCTAAAATAATCAGGCTTTATATAAAATGTCATGAATTTGGTGTGCTCAACTTGGGACTAGAGTTCAAGAACAAGATTCCCTTGGGAAGCTAGGAAATTTCTTTCAGAAACACACGTTTCAGGCACTATTGAACTAAAATGCACTGCATTTGCAGTATTTTTTCACATATTTATATGCAGAAAAATTACTGCCACAATGTTCAACTGTGCCTTACCTGAGACTTGAAAAGATTTGACTCTAAGGAAGTCACAGAATCTTTCTTCCTTTCTTTTTTCAGTATGTCAGTTAGAGTCTTGGTTTCATTGTTGAAACTTACAGTAAGAAAGCTAGGTGTGGTTATTTTGTGAATGCAATTAGTTCTTGCTGAGTATCAGCTTAGTTTGACAGTCTTCAAAAGTATTATTTGAGAATGTTTTACTTGTTTCCTGTTACAGCTGACTCAGTGACCAAGTAATAGAAAGTATGTTACCCATACTCCTGAACTACTGACTGTACTTGGATGTCTCTGACTTAATTTCTTCATGTGGAATATTAGCTAGTATTTGCCCTTCTTCATTGACCTGCACAAGTGTGTTGGATTCAGGTTAATGAAAATGTGAAATGAGCCATCTGACTCATGGGTGACAGAATATATAAAAGTCTGAAAAGCGGTTTTGAAGCCACTGCCTTTGTCTTTTTTCCTAGTCTGAGGTCTCAAATTATTTTCAAACTTGAATTTTCAGATGGATTATGATTCATATTTCCTAGTTTATCTGAAAGGTTATGGCTTCATTTATTTTTGTCTACCACTTGAACTGACAGACTCTAGTTTACTCTGATGCTTTTTTTGATCTCTGTGCTTTGAGCAACAATTAATTTTCTGTGTGTGTTTATGTATTTCTAATTACAAGCTATCTCTTGAATATTCTTGCTGGCATTTGTTGAGGGGGGTTGTGAAAATAATTTTTGAGCACCTAGAATTGCTAGTAATAGTAGGTAACATTTAATTTGAGCTAATTACAGGCTATGGAGTTTGGAATCCATTAGGTACTTGGCTTCAACATCTGATGCACATCTGTATAGTTTCTGTTCTGTTGAACAGGGAACAAAATGAGGAGTTTTCTTTAAAGTGTTATTTCCTTTGAGGTCATCCTGCAGCAGCATTATCCCTTCTTGCAGTTCATTCTGTGAGGACAGGAGAGAGATGGCTGAAAGACTTGCAGCTCGGTTGGTCTGAATGCCTTAATGTAGCTTATGGAGTAGAAATGTTCCGTAATCAGATGTGTGTTCCTGAGTGTGAAGTGCAACCTGGGGAAAGATTGGAAGAAAATCTGTGCTCATGTAGTGTAGTTGTTGATGCTGTTTCTTTATGCTGTTCTTAGATGCTGGAATAGAAATATCTGGTACCTTTGAAAAGTGAAGAGCAGCTAGAGGAAACTGAAAGTTTTGCCAGTTTTTTTAATAACTAGCCCAAATATGACAGTCTCTAAAACTTTGCATTTTCCTTGTCCTTTCCTGGATTGTATGGGTTGCCAGAGGAAGTATTGATTGAGGACTACTACTTTCTGGGCCAAATCCCACCTTGGGGTGAATCTTAGATGAGATGTCTCTTACATGACAGTTTTCCATTTTTATCTCTACTTACTTGGTGAGTATTAATTGTCTGTCCTTGTGGCTTTTAGAGAAACAGCTCTCATAGCAAACATGACACCTAATAAAAATAAATGGCATAATGGAAAGGCTGCTTTATTTTAATAAGAATTTTAACAGAAGTGACTGAGTATTCAAGAGCTACACCTTCATGTTTCCTTTCAGCAAAAGGTCAAACTATATTTACTGCTGTCTCACTAGCTATCAGTACTAGCTGGCTTCAGTTTTGCCAGACAGTTGAAATTATCGTAAATTCATAGCACTTGTGTTACTGGTACCTCTTTTGTAGTGGGATATATTAATTCCTGTATGGCACAAGGATTCTTCTGAGACTCATTTTGCAACTGATTTTCACACTGAACTGGGATTTGCTTCATTTTATGTTTTATTATCTTCTCCTTATAGAATGAATCGTAGCATGACAATTAGCAGGCAGAAATTCAGGCCTTGGTGCTGGAGTGAGGAAATCAGGCATTTGTTATTCAGAGTACTCTAACATTGTGAATGTGAAAAACTTCTGAGTGTTAAAAGGCACTGGAATTTTAGTGGCTACCATTTGAAACTGGAGCAGCAGGGTCAACAGTGGGATATTTTCAAACAAGCATTCTGATTCTGTTTTGAAACATTGTCAGCAGTTGTCACTATGTCTGTTTGCATCCTATATTGGGCAAATAAGTTTTCTGTTTCCATAGAATATATAAAATGTGTATGTATATATGTTTCAATAGGAGCAGGATTGAGTTTTCAGTGACTTATGGTATAAAAATTATTAAAGTAAGCTTATGAAGCAAAAGCAATTACACTCACCTATCACTGAAAAGCAAAGCAGGCATGTCTGTCTTCCTGCAGTAATGACTGTAGAGGCTAGAATGTGTGTGAAACAGCAGGAATAGCTGTAACCAGCTTTCGGAAAGAAAAAAAAATACATTTCTTTCAGGTTCTATGTTAAATATATCAAATGTTGGTGTTAAATGTATACACATTGGTAGTACACAGATGGATCAATATCTAATCAATGTTTAATGTTATGTCCAGATTAGTTGCTGATTGCCTCCTAGAACCTAAAAGCAGAAATCATACCTAGACAGCTTACATCTTCTGCATATTAAAATTCAACCTAATGTGGATGGAGTATTCTATATCATTCTCATGTTGTACAGATGGTGAAGCAAAGTCAATTAGCTGGTTTTGAGCCTCTAAGCAGTAGAATTCCTCTGTTCCTGATTCTCAGAACAGCACAGTCTGCATGAGGCGTAAATCTTCCTAAATCTTTTCATGACGAACAAGAAAGATAGTGTGTCAGCATGCAGAAGGGCATAAATCCAGGGGAATTTAATAGCTGCAGCACAGGTGCATCCTGTATGAGAGAATACGTCATGATATTGCAGTATCCTCCCTGACTACTGCAGTGGCAGAGTTTAGGTGTTTTCCTTGCAGAAGGCTCTGGGACAGCTCATTGTCAATGCTCTTAACTTTAATTTTGAGGTCTTGTCGTTGTAATTCACAGATGAGAGCCTTCTCATTTCCATATCTAGAAATTGCTTTTAAGGAAAATATAACCAAGCTGCAGGTGAAAGAGAAACAGTGCTGTGTTAGCTGCTCTAATTTGGCATGCTAGAGACTGGATTTACATTATGTACAGTAAATTCACAGTAACTTTATAAAGAAGCTGATTTTTCATAATAGTTAAGGCAAGAAATTCAGAATACTTCATGATTTTTTTTTCCCCAAAAAATTACTGGTTTTGTGGGCAGTTACTTAACAAAAGTACCTCCTCCAGAACTGCAGACATCATTGACATAGTTCAGCTGCAGCAGAGGACATTGCTTAGAATTGCTAATTACATCCTTCACTTGCATCACAGAAGTATTGATTGCATTTTGAAGGACTGTGTGAAGTAATTGCTGACAGCGGCATACAGTGAACTGTTCTTTTCTTTTAAAACACTTCCTCAAGACAGTTATATTAAGCAGACTCACGTGTTTTCTCACTCAAGATAAGAATGAGCAATGGCTCATTTTCTGTCAGTGGAACTAACAACTTGTCCTCTTTTGTAACTGATGAATGACTCTGGATGTTTGTGGGATCATTTTAATACATGATCTAAATTCCCATTAAATTAATCAGTTATTACTAAACAGCTTTTTTTCAGTGGATGCAGTGAAACAATAAACTGTCCTCTCTGTTCCATAAGTGAGCCCCAGGCTGGGGTCATGGGGTGGGAGGCATTAGGGCAGTGCAGTAGTGCTATGCATGCGAAATACATTTGGACAACAAACGTAAAGATAGCTGTAGTGTCTAACATGCTAGAATTGAACTCTTCTAATCAAATTCAAAGGGCTTAGATGCTGTTTTGCCAGTCCGAAGGTAGATTGAACTTGACCATGTTTGTGTTCTTTTCATAGGTGGACATAATATGTGGTGATCACCTGCTAGAACACTACCAGACACTAAGGGAAATTCGTCAAGCCATAGGGGAGAGTGCAGTACAGGTACGTGTGGCAGTTGGGGCTTTGTTCCAGGTTTTCTGTTTTAAAATAGAAGACTTCTTAAGCCATCAGGTAGCACTAACCTGTCTGAAGAACGGACTTAGAAAATCTTTCCAGCTTATGCAAAATGTTTTTTATATTGTAAATGAAGTTGAGAAGTATACTATGTGGTAAGAATGTTCCTGATGGTTTGATGATGATCTGGATATGAGGTTTTTGTGGGATTTTTTTGTTTTTTCTATTCTGAAACAAGTTGCTATCTTATCAATGATAAATTATACCCACCTTTCTTTCAATTAACATTCCGTGTTTTCCTCCCTGACAATTGGATCTCTGTAAGAAATCAAAGAACTGAAGCATCCCAATTAGGCTAGCCTTGTGTCTGGGTCAGGGGAATAAATTTGCTCCTAAAAGCACAAACCACAGATACAGAGTAATGAATGACATTAATAAGATTGCATATTATACCGTTCCTGGTCACAGCATGAATGTATAGCCAAATATTTCTTGTTGATAACTTACTGTCTTAGGAGCTGTTGGCTCTGAAAATAAAAAGTCATTTTTTTATTTCCTTGGAAATAGTTTCAAGCATCTTTATAATAGGAAGGGTCACACCATTTTAGAAGTGCAGCAAGTACTCTGCCCAGTAAGATATAAATGTAAAATCATGTTGTATGGTAAACTGTATATTAATCTGAACTTGGAAGTCTGAAAAGTTAATGTTTAATACCGTGGGAAGAAATAAGATTTAGATTGGTATTTTATTTGGAAAGCAATCTGAGCAGATGGCAGGAAGGCTAAAATAGCAGCAAATTCAGTTCTCTTGACTTGTTTGTGCACACACGCGTACAGTCTTTTACGTATAAATTTCCTGCTGAGCCCTTTCATGCTACAAAAGGTCGTCTGTGTCAGGCATGAAGTGGAAAGCTCATTTTGAGTTATCTTGGACATTGCATCACCTGTACATGATTTAAGTGACTAGGAGGGATCTCACAGTCAGGGCAGATGCATGTGGTATGTGGCTCATGCTACAGTGTTGACAGACATTAAAAACCTTAAGGTTTATGGTGTGTACCTCAGTTTCTGCAGTCAAAGGGAATAAATGCCATACTTGACATCTTAGCTGTTTATATAATAACATGAAGAAAAAATGGAAATGAAACCTAACCTGCTTTGGGGAGCAGGGAATAGAAACCAGGAGGAAGCCAGCATTGGTAACAAACTTGCTTCTAATGTAATGAGCTCATTCTAAGTAAATACAGCAATCGACACACAGTGATGGAAGTGTCCTCTACTAAATGCTTCCGTAAATAGCATAGGGATGATTCATTTCTCAGTCCAGGGATATAGTCAAATGTACACGCTTTTAGACTTCAGCTTATCACAAAAGCTTTCATGTATGAAAAATGCGCTTGGGGAAGTACTTTGAGGAAAACTGCATTGGTTTCATTTCCTGTCAGAAATGGATCTGCCTAGTTGAAGTTTAGTGTCTTTCATCTCTTGTCAGAATTGGGTTTGCCTTATTGATGTTTAGTGGCTTAAGTACCAGTCAGCAGCTCCACAAAGGGAGCACTTGTCTCGGGATACGTTCTCCAGTGATGTATCAAGTCTCATTATTACAAAATCAGTATGTTAGTGATGAATTCTAGCAAGCCTGCTCTCTTGGGCAAACAATCAGAAAAAGACCTTTTGCTTTTGTGAAGTCTTTGCTTTCATAGTCTTTTGCCAGGAAATTTGAAAGATCATGTTCATCCTTGATTTTTCTTCATTTTGGTATGAAACCTCTTAGGATATCAAGTAGTTACAGTAGGAATATTGCAAATAAACCACAATTGCTTCTTTTTTCTATATTGAAATAGTAGTGACGTATTTTCATGTTTTATAGTCTTACATTATATTACTTCACAGAAATCAAGAGGATGCATTTCTAGGATTAAAATACCTTGGAAAATGTTTTTAGTTCTCCAGAAAAAAAAAATTAATAATGGATAGGTCAAGTCCAAAAATAGTAAGGGTTGTTTCTTTTTCACCAAAACCTGAAATTCAGTGAGGGGCGTGATTTCCCTGGCCCAGCAAGACTACAACTACACAAGAACATTTGGTGGCTTTTATATTTAGCTCCAGGGCCATCTTGTGCCATCATAATCTTCCAGCCATTCCAAACCAGTGTTGGAGCTTAGAATTCCACTAACAGCTCTCACTGGGATGCTGAAACACTCTTCAAGAAAACTGCCATTGTCATCTATCAGTTTCCGAGTTTCATTGTAGATGCTTCATGTTAAGAAAATAGCTTCAGTAGCTCCTTAGGCAATACAAAGTAATTTGAAGGGATAAATGTCAAGAGGTTCTGGGTTTTTTTTACTTGCATGAGTGCGGTCACTGTTAGAAGAAAAATAACTGCTCTTCTGCACTGCATTTTTCACTTGCAAGTTTATTCATGTCAGCAATTACTCTCTTTAAGAAAAGTGTTTTAAAAATGCAGATAAGTTTCTCTTTGCCAAAGGCATTAATTTTTAGCATGCATTCTTTGGCAGCATTTATGTTGGAAAAGTTTCTTCCAGTGTGATGCAGCATAACACACATTGTGAGTGATTTATTTTTCTGGACCATAATCACTGTAAATTTTTAGGAGCTTTTAGTCATCCTGAATGGTTCTTAAATGCACAAGGTTGTTTTGTGAAGATTTTGGTTGTGGAGGTGTTTTTTCCTACAGAGTAACAATGTGTAGCCTTAGAGCCTCAATGAGTTAAAGCCTCCTATAGGTGCAAGCTGGATAACTGTGTGCCTTTCCAGCAAGTGTGGGAAGATCAAGTGTAATCATAGAATCATAGAATGGTTTGGGTTGGAAAGGACCTTAAAGATCATCAAGTTCCAACCCCCCTGCCAGACACCTCCCACTAGACCAGGTTGCTCAAAGCCTCATCCAGCCTGGCCTTGAACACCTCCAGGGATGGGGCATCCACAACCTCCCTGGGCAACCTGTTCCAGTGTCTCACCACCCTCACAGTGAAAAATTTCTTCCTAATGTCTAGTCTAAATCTACCCTCTTTCAGCTTGTATCCGTTACCCCTTGTCCTTTCACTACACTCCCTGATAAAGAGTGCCTCCTCATCTCTCCTGTAGCCCCCTTCAGGTACTGGAAGGCTGCTATTAAGTCTCCTCGGAGCCTTCTCTTCTCCAGGCTGAACAACCCCAACTCTTACAGCCTGTCCTCATACGGGAGGTGCTCTAGCTCTTTGATTAATTTTGTGGCTCTCCTCTGGACTCTCTCCAACAGGTCCATGTCTTTTTTTATGTTGGGGGCCCCACATCTGAACACAGTACTCCAGGTGGGGTCTCACAAGAGCAGAGGGGGAGAATCACCTCCCTCGACCGGCTGCTAATGCTTCTCTTGATGCAGCCCAGGACACGGTTGGCTTTCTGTGCAGCAAGCGCACACTGCCGGCTCATGTTGAGCTTCTCATCCACCAATACTCCCAAGTCCTTCTCCTCAAGAGCTGTTCTCTATCCACTCTCCACCCAGCCTGTATTTGTGCTTGGGATTGCCTCAACCCACGTGCAGGACCTTGCACTTGGCCTTGTTAAATTTCATGCGGTTGGCACTGGCCCACCTCTCCAGCCTGTGGAGGTCCCTGTATATGGCATCCCTTCCCTCCAGCGTGTCCACCACACCACACAGCTTGGTGTCATCGGCAAACTTGCTGAGGGTGTACTCCATCCCACTGTCCATGTCTCCAACAAAGATGTTAAACAGCACTGGTCCCAGTACCGACCCCTGCGGAACACCACTGGTCACTGGTCTCCACTTGGACATTGAGCCATTGACGACAACTCTTTTGAGTGGAGCCATCTAGCCAATTCCTTATCCAGCGAGTGGTCCTTCCATCAAATCCATGTCCCTGCAACTTAGAGACAAGGATGTCATGTGGGACTGTGTCAAAGGCTTTGCACAAGTCCAGGTAGATGATGGTAAAAATCTGATGGTAAAATAAATATTCCTGATACTGGCCTTAATAGTAATCTAATTGAGTTGTTCTAATTGGAGTAAATAGACAACTAATTTTAGCGGTTGAATGTAAACAATTAACATGTTGGTTTCTCAGTAGTTAATAGAAGGCTTAAAATAATTTGGGCATAAGTAGTGTTTAATCTTGTAGATCTCAAGATCTTTAACATTTCTGAAATTGAGTGGTTGGTTGAATCTTTCTAATTAGCTACAAATAGGATGTCTAGCACTATTCAGGGTGAAAACATTAAAAATTTGCCCAGAATTTATACATAAAGAAGCAATTTGGCTTAATTTTTTAAAACGATATAAAACTAGTGGAATTTACTGCAGGGAGAGATCAAAGACTCTGACAGATATTTTTAAAAGGCTCAGGTTTGTTACCAAGCATTGAGATTGCCAGTCATTAAAGAGTTGGATCGAGTAGCTGAGGAAGGAAGCTTGTTATCAACTACATGGAAATATAATTTCTTCCCTGTATTACCTTCCACCCCTCCACTGCATACATGCAACATGATCCAAGCTGCTTGTTATTTTCGCTTGTCTGAAGCTGGCCTTCTCAAGAGTTCTGCATCACTGATGGATATAATGAGCTCACACATGGGAAAAGCTATAAAGATTAGCTTTCTTTGTGTCCCGTCCCTTGGCACAGGAGTCTTGCAGATTATAATGCTCTTTCTAATTCTCACCTTTTTGTAACCCAATGCCACTGTATTTTTTTGGTCTCTGCTCAGCTAGTTAGTAAAAGCTGTAAGCTAACTTAATTACTGTGACCCCCAAGCACACATCTGCTATAGAAGTGTTTTACTCTTTGTTGTGGGGATATTGAATTTGGAAAGTAGGGCACTTTTTGTTGCTGCTGCTCTTACAACATCAAAAGGTGTATATACTATGTTTCTGTCTGTCAGTTCCACTCTGAAGTTTATAGTTGGGTGTAATAGGTGGGACCCTTTCCATTTTTTTGGGTCAGATTCACAAATGTGTGGCAAAGAACACTGGAGAAGTTTTGCTGTAAGAAGGGATGGTGTTTCATTTTGCTTTTCTTTTGGACATGTCTGAGTTAGCCTAATTTACAATTTGTGATAAGCAGTGAGAGCTCACTCTCTGTTTGGTTTTCCTTTTAAAGAACAGTATCTGGAGAAAGCAGTTGAACGCACTGGAATAGGTTGCCCAGGGAGGTGGTAGATGCTCCTTACCTGGAAACATTTGAGGTCAGGTTGGATGGGGCTCTGAGCAACCTGATCTAGTTGAAGATGTCCCTGCTTGTTGCAGGGAGGTTGGACTAGCTGACCCTTAAAGGTCCCTTCCAAACCAAACTATTCTGTGAACTATTCTATGTATAGAAATGTATAATACTTAAAGTGAATAATTACAGAGTAAGCCATGGCAGTAGTGGGTTAACTTTCAGCTTTTCTTTGTATGGAAGGACAAGCAGAGGATTTGGCCTTTGGTTTAACAGGGTGTTTCCTGTGTAGATAGTTAATTTCTTTAAATGTCCTACTGCCAAATGTAACATTTGAAAACTAGCTCATCAAATAATACATTGTAGCATTCTCTTCTTGTATAAATATTTCTTTCCTTTAAGAAACTGCCACAGGAAAAACAGGTTTTGACCATAGTTCTCCCTGTACAGTTAGAGAAGATGTATATTTGCTGTAGCCTGAACACGATGTCTTCTATAGGTGTTCTAATGTGCTGTCCTTCTTTTCCAACACAACCCTTCTGGCTGGTTTTGACAGTTCTTATAAAAGAATACTTCAATCTATTTTTCCCAGTACCTGCATTTTAATCCCTTTTTTCAGATCTTCAGTGTTGATCTTCAGACTGACATCACTGTGTCCAGTGATTCAAAAACATTTGGATTTGGTTTCCCTTAGATGTGACTTGTGGATGCCAGAAGTTTGTAGATTCAAAAGTGACAGATTGAGTTCATGGAAGAGAAATAATAAGAAGACACTTGATTCGAAGCTACTTTTACTTAGGGCTCAGGAGCTTCCATAGAAAGGCTTTATTAATTCGAAAATTATATAGTGAGGTAACATACTTGCCCTTTTCATATATTTTTACCTAGGTTTTCACCATGGGGCTAGGTAGCCCTTTAGTCTGCTTTGGTACGGCTGTTCTTAGGACCTTACATTTTTACTTTTTTTTTTTTTTTTAAATTGGCTTCCCTTTTGGTGCCTTCTTTTCCTGGCTTAGAATATTAATCTCCTCTTTAAATAAAAGAAAATATTTGTAGCCAGAAGCAGAGCTTCCAGTCTTACTAAATGAGCATGTTAGCTAAATTCAAGCATGTTAGCTAAATCAAAGTATTGCTGTTGTAGATCTGTTTTCCTTTGTTATGAATCTGCTTTCTTTCACCATCACATTTGAAAACTCCAATAGCTCTTGCACTTTCTTTATCCCTTGAAAATAACATACCGTACTTCCCCCCTGGTCCCCCACTCCCAGAACAGTAGCTTTGTTTCCAGTGGCACCATTTAGCTCCAGACAAAGTTAAAGAAACTAATGGTAGAAGAGAGAGTAAAATAATTATACACAGCAGCAATTAGGGTCAGTTTCTGCTGAAAGAGTTTTGTGGCCCTAGATGTAAAACAAGGCTGTTTTTCTAATAAGAGGTCATCTGTCAAACAGAACTTAAAGGTGTTGATAGGTACTGTCTGAAAACAATTCCCGACAGAAGAAAAAGAGCATGTCCTGGAGGCATGGGAAAGCACATGCTGTTCTCTTCAGTCTTTTTGAGATCAATTTCTTAATCTTAAATTTCTACCAATGTAAAATGGCTCACAGATTTGATTTTGATTGATTTTTATTTGAGATTTTAATTTTTTTTGAGTAGTTGAGGCTGCACCAACCAGTCAAAAGCGTTTTTACGTATGTTTTTAAACAATTTGTTATCTATATGTATTCTTGCAAAACACTGTGATTAGACTATAGAGTGCACTGGTAACTACTGTTACCTCTAAGGTAGCAACTGTCTTGTAACTATTTTTTTAATTAACTTTTTTAATTAAAGTTTTATTTTTTAATGTGCTGGTATCCCTTCTCACAGAACTATGTAGCTTCTCTGGAACATACATTATCTTAGATCCTGTATGTTAACAGACAAAAGCATCAGATGCAAAATACCATAGAAGTTCTAACATGTCATTTGTGATTAATGCAGTTCTCTCTTCAAAAGAAAACTTTTATTAAAGCCTCTCCATATAAACAGGTCTAATGCAACAAGTCAGATTCCCAGTGGATCAGTGGTGGAAGCAGGCTAAGTGCTAGATCTTTCACCAGCTGTGTGTGAATTAAGTGACATAAGTCAGACTAATGAGTCCGGAAGTGTCATGTTTCACAGGTGAAAGGTGTTTTTTTTAATATGCATCAGTCTCAAAAGAGGAGAAATGTAATAAACCAATAATGTGTAGTAGTAGTTTGGGCTCTTTGAGTACAGCTGTTGGCAGCACCTTCTAGAACTACTTAACTGAATTTTTTTTTTTTTTGCTCACATTATCATGTGGAAAGCAGCATGAGTTGTAAATGAGAGCCTGTTGTATGAAATTTTATCATTCAGTTATAACTGAATTATAAAATAAAAGCAAGGTGTGAGATTTTACTATTTTTAAACACCTTTCTCCATCTCGGAGTGGGGAGGGGAATATAATCCTTTGCCTTGATGTTTCAAAACTTGTATTTGCTGTACAGGAGGGACATGGTATAAAATGGTGAGTGGGAATAAAGCTGAGGTTCTGCCACATACCAGGTGGTGATAGAAATGCCTCATGGAGAATGTGAAGTGGTATGATGATTTCTTTCTTTTCTCTCTAGGATGGTTTACTTGTACTGCACTATGGCCTGGTAGTATCTCCACTAACTGTAACTTAAAGATCACTAGAATATCAGAAGGCAAAAGAATCTGAAGTCATCAAGCTTCTTCAGTGCTGTTTTTCACCAAAGAAGGCTGTAGTATTTCCTGTGACAGGAAGCAAATAAAAGGAACCACCACTAACTGCTGTATACTCATAATTAAACTTCTGACTTTACCACTGTAAAAAATTACAGCTTCTGTAAGTACAGCTATAGATGTTGTTATGCTTTGTGTTAGAAATTACTGTCTTCAAATTTCACTCAGCTCAGGGAATTTAAATGCTTGGGAATAGCTGCCTTTTTTTACTTTCTAAAACCACAAGATCTCAATGCGGTGAACAGCTTTTTTTTCCCTCTAAGCTCTGAGATACTGCTCACTTTTTAAGTGTTTAGCTAGAACAGTGCTCTCAGGGATGATCTTCAGTGGGCAGTATAATTTATTCTGGGGAGGAGATGCTCATTTGCCTAAAAAGTGTACTGTGATCAGCTGTCTTCAGATGTGATTTGGGGAGAGGAAGGGAACTTTAGAAATGCAGACCAAAATAGGTAGAAAGTGACTCATGATAAGCATTGTTTTTTGAGAAGTAGCATTAAATTTAGTTGTTTTTCTTGAAGAAAGACAGTTTTGTTTGCACTGGAAATGTATTTGCTAGTGGTTTGGCTTATACCAAATGGTGGATCATGCATCTCTAGTCTTAATGGGGATGAGCTGGCTGTAAGCTGGCTAAACTATGCATGAAAAAAAGTAGCACCTCTTTCAGCCTGCTTGCTGTATATAAAATAATCACTGTCAGCCTGATTCTGCTGTCATGTAAAATCCGTCAACTGGCTTGACTGGCAGCAGCATAAATCCTTTCACTTTAGCACATATCTTTCTAGCATCAGTGAAAGCAGTAGCTTTTTCCACTTTCTAATGTGTTTTAGTACATTGTAGTGGAGACCAGGGTTGAGTAGTGTAATACTTACAGAGGACATTAGGTAACTTTAATTTAAACATACTAAAATACTAGGTTTTGTGACAACTGTAATGCTTCAAATTCTGTTCCGTTTAAGATTTCCCTGGTTTCTTGCACAGCATTAAGGACCAGAGCTTTGTATGTTACAGTCTTGCTACATATTAGGTCACCAATGTGGGGATTAATGAAAGCTACCTTTATGCACCAGGCTCCTCTCTTCCCTATAGTCACTGTAGGAAAAGGGAGGAGATTCCTTTGTATACAGAGCATGTAAGTTAGCTCTAATGCACTTGCTCGCTGTCAACCGAAGAGGACTGGCATCCTTTGTTTAACGAAAGCTTTCATGAATCCTTCCTTAGGTCTTTACAGTAAGCATTCAGTATTGTCTGTGAAGATGACACCATAAGAAAAAAAAAGTCTTGTTTGAAGTAATTCTTCTGATGCTTCTATAAAATGTAACAAAAACATTTCTAGCTACAAAGTCCTATTTTACCTTTAAAGTTTGTATAAAAGTAGTGTTTAAAATGCAGCAGAAAATGACATTATTTTGTAAAGACTTTGAGTTGTGTTGATAAGAGATTATATATTGTAACAGTAAAATAAACTTTATTTTAGCCAATTTAAATTTGAGGTCTTGTATTTCCATGCCTTGCTCTTTATGTCAACCTCAGTTATAGCAGTTGATATTGAAACTGCTGAATGCACTCTGGGGTTGTTAGAATGACAAATTTCACTTAGGATGTTGAATGGTGAAGGGTAGTTTAATACCAGAATCTCCACTGGAGCTAACTGTGGTATTGTTAGCTGGAATAACATGGAATTTCTGGGACTCCTCATTTTAATGAGGATTTCAGTGAGAAATAGCTCATAAAGACATCAAGATTATTTGTCAACACAGATACAGGAGAAATAATCCTATGTAGTTACAGAACCCCTTTCTTCCTCAATAGATACATCTGCTTGTCAGAACCACCTTGAGATTACTTTTGTTCATGTTTATGGCTTTTGTTATCATGTCGCCTGTGAACCAGATTTTCCTCTGCTGCTCTGATCGTCCTGGCTTTATACAAGTCATCTGGCTTGTACCATCCTGCCACTTCCTGTTTCATTATCACTCATGGTTTTGTTTTCTATGTATAGCTCTATGCTTAAAGTTAGCAGTATAGTCACATTTTATATTGCAAATTCTCCCCTAATCCAGGCTTGAACTTCATGTCTGCAGAAGGGCTTATTTGCAAAGTTTAACAGCTATATAGAAGCTGCTAGTTAATTCAAAAGGCTACTGCTGGCTTGCATATCCTCAAGATGACTATGCTGCCACTGGCTCTGATGTCAGTGTCAGTTTCTGTTTGGGTTTGGTTTGTTTTTGTTTTTTTTAGAAAAATGCCTTCTGCAATATCTTTAAAGAGAGGTTTTCTATAGGCTAGATCACATGCCAGCTAAAATGCAGAAGGCCAAGACTTCCTAGTTTGTTCTTTCAATGGCTTAATGAGGAAGATTGAAGATCTGTTGCCTGGGATATTTTGGTATGAATGCTTAGTGACCTTATTTCCCATTTATGCACTTCTTTATTTCTTCCTCACCTGCCTTCAGAAAACATATTCTTAGCTTAGTTTCCTGGCTGAACATCCTGCTTTTTTTTTTTCACCTTAAAGCATACCTTGAAGGCACTGATGCTTTATCCAGTGCCTGCAGTACCCCTCGGGGCTCTGCTTAGTGCATCAGCCTGCAGTGATGCTGACCTTGACTATTGCCAGGGCTGCTCTGTGGGCGGTATGGTTTCCTGCATAAAAGTAATCAGTCTGGTTGCTTTAAAATGTGCCAGTCTTCTTTCAGCTTTATTTTACAGATACTACTGTTTCCTCACTTGATTAAATAATTCTGATTTTATTTTCTAGTTACTTACGTAACAGTGTTATGGCTAACACAGGTCATAATTAAATACTACTTGTACTGCAGCGTAATTGTGAGTTGCTTTACAGATCTGCTAATTCCCAGCAAGAACAACCAGTGAGCCCTAGTGTCAGGAGTTCTTATAAATGCAGAATCAAGCCACAATCCAGTCATGAGCACTGAGTCATGTTGGTTACGCTCTGCCTGTTTTATTTGTGTTTAATACAGATTTAGTGTAATAAGAAGATGAGGTTCAAGAGACTAGTGAAATGTGCAGCTGAGTTCTCTTTAAATAGAGAGACACTGTGATGGCAATGTATAACTATCATTTATTTTCTGATCACTGCTATTGCACCCAGCCTTGCTCTGCCTTGCCACCAGACTGTGGCACACGTGAGCCTGGAGAACCCTTAGCATTTATTTCCATAGATGTGAAACAGCCAGTGAGTTCTACTGAAAAATCATTCAAGCTTGTCTAATACTAGTCTGTATTGAATTTCTTTTCAGGGAATCATCAGACATTTATGTGCAATGATTTATGTTAATGCATGTTAACGGTTGCTAGCAAATTATAATTACATCACTGGCATTTCTGTTTTCATTTTCTTCAGTGTAGAGTATCATTATGAAATTTGTGCTCCATACAAATAATGGGATTCACTCCAGCTGTTGAGAGAGAGCCTATTAATGGAAGCATAGGGAAGGGTTATGTATTGTATATCTTTTTTGAAGGGAGGTGGTGAAGTTGGCTGTATCAATCTTCTGATATCTTGTGTGTTCAATAGAGTCCACCAGCTGCCAGCTGGAATGTTTTACGTACTTGAAAATCTACTTGTCCTGTTGTGATAGATACTTCTAGCATTCTCACCACCTCTCAGCAAATGGTACATTCTCATCGCTTTTGCTTTTTTATTTGTTTTTTCTACTTCCGTTTTTTTTCTGTGACCCTAACTAGTTCAGCACAAAGAGAAGAAGCAAGGTGATCCTAAGTTGAATTTTACCCATCATCTTTAAGACACTCTTGCCGAATGAGCCAATGGATACTTAAATTTGCTGAGGTTTCAGAAAGTTGTCGTGGATACAGGTTTAATCATTGAACAGGTCAAATTTTGTTGGTTTTGAGAGATAAATGGTAGTCCAATCTGAGGTGAAATGCAATATTGATTGGCTGCCCTGCAGCTTCAGAATTCTTGCTGGACCTGTATCACCATCTTTACTAGGTTTTATTTAGTATAACAACAATATATTTCTGTCAAAGCAGCAGTGATCTGCAAAATAAGTATTTCCCAAAGTGGAAGAGAGAGCTTATCTTTTCTAATTGCTTGGTAGAATACTCTCTTTGGAAATAAAATCTTAAAATGTCTGTTTTCTTCCAAGGGAAACAGTAGAAAAGTGGGTGCTGGGAACTTGGCAAAGATTGAGAAAAATAGTGTGTTTCTGGGAGAGCTGCTTTGGAGCCCTTTCCATGTGATGCTGTGAGGCAACAGGTTGCATCAAAATGCCGTGATGTGCTCAGAGCACACTGCTTACAGCACGCTTTTCTGGGGTGAGAGAGGCAGTTATAGTCAATGATGGGCCAGTGTGTCCTTTCTTGCATATACCTGGGACTGAAAGGTAAGAACTCATCAGGTGAGGAGCCCAACACCCTTCACAAGAACCCGAAATCTTTTTCTTCCTCACTGGACCTGGGAAGACATTTCAGCTATTGGTGGCAATAACAGATCATTTGTGTGCCACAGCATACAATAGGAATGGCAGTGGTCTTCCTCTGCGTGAGCGGGTAAGCTGAACTGAAGCACCTGCCTTCTCTTTTCAGCTCTGTCCCTGACTTGCTGTGTAACCTTGAGCAGAGTTCTTCACTTCTCAGCTCTGTACATCTGGAGCAATGATTTCTATAAAGTGCTGTGTGTATAAACTTGATGCTCCTGCTGGGTATGTGAGGGCAGGCATTGACATCCTCTTCGTGAAAGCAGTGTAACAGGACTGGTAACGGTACCTGTTAACAAAGCAACCAAGTGCACTTCTTTTGAAGACTTTACTTGTTTAAAATGTTGCCGAGTGATAAACATCTGGGCTGAATTTGTTATGTTGCAGACTGTTCCAGCCGCAAGTGGATTGATTTAGTGATCTATGGAGAAGTTCAACCAAAATGATTCATCTAGTTTTAAGAAACAAGTAGTTGGTCAACGTTTGGGTTTTAAAAAAAAAAAAAAAAAAAAAAACAAAAAACAAACAAAAAAAAAAACACCTTTAATTCTGGATTTATTTTTTTTTTGCTTTTTCAGCTTTCTCTTTTGTTTGCAAATGTGCTCACAATAAAGCTTGCCTTGGTGTTGAGGCATTTGTAACCTCTGCCCTCTGAATGGGTTTCCTGGTGTCTAGTAAGGGAAGCTCAGCTTTTCAGTCAATGAGTGTATTTCACCTGTGCACCTGCTCGCATGAAACTTGGAGGAGTGTAGTATCTTTGAAACTTTCAGCTCTCTCAGATGTGTCTGAAGTTAAGCTGATGAGCATAAAAATGGGAAAGGGTTTAGGAGGTAAAGGGGGCATTCAGTCACAGCATGATGCTTGCTTCCTTAAGAATCTAGCCTGAATATTTTGGCTTGCTGAAACATTTTGGCTTGCCTCAATCATTGCCAGGCATTCTTATTCATGCAGCTCTCAGGCCTCTTTGCTAGACTAGGAATTTGCTAATGAGGTCCCTTATGTCTGTGGGTTGGGGTTATTTTTTTCCGTTGAAAATTTGCTTAAACTTAATTATGTGAAAACTGCATGTTTCAGTCAGTCCTCAGCTTTTCCAAATGACATCTCCAAACATCTTGTTCATACAGACCGCACTCAGGTCTGTGCGTGTTCACCGTCTCAGAGAATGACCATGTGTTTACAATGCTGCTCTGGGCATAAGGGAGCCAGCAGCTCATCTCTGGCGGGCAGCCGGCAGCTGTCTCTGTTCAAAGGCAAAGGAGCTGAGCTGGCCCTGCTGCGATAGGAACAGACTCTGGTGCCTCTGTTTCAGAATTGATGCTCACAGCACCTCAAGAGTTTTGCTCAAGTCTATGAGCAGCAACTGCATGTGTGCCTGCGATTTTGGAATTGCACTCTGAAATTTTCTGCATATTTCCCTTGCATCTAAGCAGGTATGTGTCTGTTCAGAATGAGCACTGCTCCTCGTTTGTGTTATGGTGGGCACAGCTGAGCTCCAACAGAGCAGTCAGTTCTGCACAGCAGAGTGTCTCTGGAGTGCATCCTGCTTTAAAAGGGATGTAATCGCTAGTTGCAGGTTCCTCTCTGGTTCAGCTGGGCTTTGGATGAAGACCTCTGCATAGGCAGTAGGAGTCCACCCATAATTACAGCCCCCACCTCTGCTGCCCTTTGGTTCATCTGGAATCTGCTGGGACAGAACAGGATCAATGAGCGTTCCCTCACCCCACCCCAAGCAGTGCCCGGTTTGCATGTGACGCTGCGTTTGCCAAGTGACCCTTACTCCCATAAACCTGTGAAAACTTGCATGAATGAGCTGGTATTGCTTATCCTGTTTTGATACAAACTTTGCTTTAAAGCATCAGACCCCACTGATGTGGACATTTGATCATTCAGATGCATCTCTTTGGCTGCTGGTGTTAGGGCTTTGCGTGGTCCCTCGCTGGGGGAAGAAGCTCTTCCCTTCTACGAGGTCTCTGTGTTAAGAGCTGGCAAGGAGAGAACTGGGCGGAACCAGCCAAAGGTGCTGGAAGAGACTTTGCTCTGAATTGGCTATTGATTCCTTCTTGCTGAATGACAGGGTTCTTCCCCAGTCTGGAAGAGGAGATGTTTGCATTCCTGCCAAATGAAAATGTTTGAGGCTTTTTTCTTTGGCTGCTTTTTCATTGGTTTCCTCTTTAATGAATTCCAGCATGTGGATGAGCATCATTAGCAAAACTTTTCTGTGTGCAGTGACTGTCTGTATTTAAGGAGCTGTACATTTCAGCACAGACAGTTGTTGCAGGAACCTCCAGCAGAGCTGAAGGACCCTTGGTTCCAGGATGACAACAGGAACAAGTCTCTCCCATCACTGGAGCAGGAGCATGACCTAGGCCCGCCCCAGCTGACGTCCCAGGCTGCAGAGATTGTCCCATCTCATCTATGTGGCAACGAAATGAGCAGAGCGGGGCAGCCTCAAAGCACAGCTGCATGGTGCACAGGCCATCTCCATCCAGGGGAAAAAACAGCTGGCCAGCCTTGGGGTGGGAGTTTGCACCCCTGTGCGGAGGATGGAGTCTTCCCTAGCATAGAGATGAAGGCAGCACAGTATCATGGAGAAATGGCTGCTCTCTGCAGAGGTGCAGTCTGTGTGCGCAGCTGTCTTTTATGTGAGAGGTCAAGGTTCTGCAGAGGTATAAATCTTTAAGTATCTGCAGTGTGACTCACTCCTTTCCTCTGGCAGCCTTGGTGTTTAACCCAGTGAGAAAAACGGGACCACAAAGGCGGATTCATTGCCCTGTTCCAGCTTAGTGCTGCGCTGTTGAAGCCTTCTGGTGCATGTAAGCAGGCAAGTGAAAAGAGTCACCCTGAACAAGACAGCAATGGAAAAGGAGTCCTGGATGAAGACATGCGGAGGTCAGTGTTGGTAACATGCTGACCAGGGCCTGTCCCTCTCTGCTGTTATTGTTCTCCTAAAGACGAGGAAAGTGTGGTCGTGGCCTCCCTTAGGGTAAGCGTGGGCCACCCATCACCACACATTCACGGAGGAGCTCAGCCTTCTCACCCAACAGCGGCAGTCACCTGGAGCCCACAGGAGCTTGGCTGACGGGGCTCAGCGTGCCCCAGCTGGGCAGCATGCAGTGCCTCCTCTGACCCTGCACCCAAAATGGGCTGAGCCCCAGGAACTGCCCCAAAGCTGTGTCTGCCCTGGGATGCTGGGGTCCTACAGCCCAAGCCCGGCAGCCAGAGGCTGGGCACGGGTAGCTGGGAGGCTGACACAGCCAGAGGCAGCCCTGCCCCCCCCTTGGGAGCTCTACCCTTGCTGCACAGCACCTGCGTTTGGGCTCTGTCCTTCAGGAAAGTGTTGTGTCCTCCTGAAAGTGCTCTTGCTCACTTGTTGTCCTGAGAGAGCATTTGTGGGGTTCTTAGATCGATTGCAGCTATCAGGGTAGCTAAAGCTTGGCACCTCAGATCCTGTAAGATCACAGGGACAGAGCCCAGCAGAGGGGTTGTCAAAACTGTAAGGTTATCTAAAATCCAGCCTCGTCCTTTGTGGTGTATCCTAAATGCCCAGGTCCTTTCCCTGCTTGTTGCCCCCCTCCCACCATGAGCCAGCATCTCTGGAGCCGGCCCTTGCAAAGCAGCCGTTTTTCAAAACACCACCTTGTCCTTCCCTTGGCTCCTTTGCCCTCCTCCACAGCCCCTCCACACTGGTATCATCAAAGTAAAATTCTCAGTTTCGTTGCTAGCATCTAGCCAGATGATCAAGCAGGAATCCTGACAGAAGCTTGTGCTGGGAATGAAGGATGGGTCAGGCTGCTTGTACTCAAGGGACAGAAACAAAGCAGTGCCAGAGGGTATTTGAGGTTCAGAATATCTTATATTAGCTGCACAGTCACATCTGCCTTTTATTCCCCCTGTGGTTCAGGAGAAATGCTGTGTGTTTGTGTTTCCTAACTGACAGCTGAGCCGGGACATGTTTGGAGGTTGGTCCTTGCTGTACGTGCCAGTGCCCTGGATTTGCAGGTGCATCTGCAGATGCTGCCCCTCATCCCCTGGCTGCGCCCCCTCCCAGCCCCACAGCTCTACCTGGGCACCCCGAGTTGCTGTATTCCTGGCGGCTGCTGGTGGGATGTGCTGCCCCAGCCATGCCCTGAGCCCCCTCCCCTGCCTCTGAAAGGTGCCCCTGGTTTCCCCCACCCACTGGGCTGCCTTCCCTGAGGCTGCGTCACCCCATCGTGAGCAGCCTCGCCAGGGCATCATCCCTGAGGTTATCGGTGTGGCAAGGTCAAGGGAAGCAGCTGTGTTGCTCCTGGCCTGCAGAAAAGCCTGTGGGTGTCACCCCTGTGGGTGTCACCCATGTCCCCGGGGCCCTGGGGCAGCTTGCTGTGATGTGGCAGGGAGGCAATAGGACAGTGTGCTGCTGGCAGGGCCGCCCAGTGGGAAACCTGCCTGTGCCCTCCCCATACCCCACTGCCCTCCTGTGTGCCCCTCTAAAAGCACACCTCAGGCAGAGTGAGAGCATCGTCCGAATATAAGCTGGCACCGGTCACACCAGCTGTGTGGGCACCTTTGCTGGGTTTACTTGGGAGGTGGGTGCACCCTCATTTCTTCCACCTGCTATTGTGTAAATTGCTTTATCTTCACTTGGGAAGGCAAAGAGGCTGTTTTTAACCCCTGCATGTGCAGGCAGGGTGGAGGAGAAACAGCGGGTACCCTGGGACCAAGCTGCCAGGGGTGTGCTGCAAATCAGAGCCTCGGGGTCCATTTCCTGGGCAAATGAGGGTGCGCTTGGACATGGAGACCTTGATCCCTCAGCCATGAACTCTTCTACAAAGTCGGGACACTGTGACAGGCACCTTAGGGTGAGACCCAGACATGCCCCATTGCCACCAGGACCAGCCCCGCCCACCAGCCCCAGTATTTGGCAGCTGCACCCCAACACTGAGCTCTTTGCAGGGACTGGGGGGGCTGCTGGACACTGAACAGGTTGCGGGCCAGACAGCAGGGTGTGTTCCCTGGGTAGAGCAGGAGCAAAGAAGACAGAACAGCTTAGTTTGATCCACATAGCTATTTCTTTCTTTTTAATTATTAACTTGTGCCTTACCATAGAAGAAGAAAGAGTGCAAGCAAACAATTTGCTGGTTCCGGGTACTACTCTGGCACCACCGCGAGGGCAGTGAGGTCTCGTGATGATAACCTTGCCAGGGCACCGACACGCAACACACGCAGAGTCTCCGGCTCTTGCAAAAGCGATCACTGGCAGTTTTAAGGCATTGAAGGAAACCTATTGTTGTAAATCCTATATCAAATTTGGCACATGTTGGAACAGTTAGAGCGGAGGTGAGGATATCTCGTGGGCTGGTGTTCGGGAGTCCTGCAGCTTTGCAACGCCAGATGGGGTGTGATACTAATGCAAGTGCAGGGGCTTCATGTGGCAACTGTGCAGCCAAACAAGGGGCCCTGTAGACCCCAACCCCCCAACATTTTGGAGCTGGCAACACCAGACAAGGTGCTGTGCCCCATGGCGTGGTGATGCCTTCACATCTGATGCACCAGTTCCCTGCCCTGCTGCTAGCAAACCCTGGATGCCTGGCTGCACTAACACTGCTGAAAACCAGACAGAGTTGTCAGGACAAAAAACAAAACAAAACAAAAAACCAACATTCCTTATAGTTTAAAATGTAAGTGGCTCATAGACCAGACACGAGGTGTGGTTACAGTCCAGTATGGCTATTTCTGTGCTTCTGGGGTTAAAAGTGGACCACTACAGCTGAGGAGTGGCAAAGGGTGTAGCTAAACGTGGATTTGGAGAGTAGATGAAGGTCTGTAGCCTTGAAACTAGTTATAGTAAATGTGTTATTTCCTTTGTCCCCCACTCCCCAGAGAGCCAGCTAAGCAGTGGTCCCAGAAAGCTCCCCCTTGCCCACCATGGAGGGAGAGAGGGACAGGGGGTGCTACAAGTCCACTGTGCCACCACAACAATGACCAACATGCATCTAGCTACCTGCCTGCGCCTCTGCCCCATTTAAAAGGGAGCAATGTGCCAAGCTCGGCCTCTGCAGGGCGGGACCCACGAGGAAGCCAGCCCCAGTCAGTATCCCCAGGGGCTTCCTGTGAGCCCAGCACTGCTTTGTGCCCAGAGGGACAGCTTAAAGGCCGAGTGGAGACTGTTCCCCCTCAAATGCAAAATGGACGGGGTCCCAACACTTACATTTTTGCATTTGCAAAGATTCCTTCATGCAGGTTTAATTTCCCCTTTTTCTTGGCAGAGGTTATGGTCCTCTCAGTCATCTCAGCCCGGCTGGATGATATCTTAGAGGTCACTTTAATAACCTCTCCTTGCTCCTCCTCCATGAAGGACAGAGTAGAGGAACCAAAGCCTCTCGGCTGGAAGGTGTAAGTGGGGTTGGGGAGGGGGTTGAGAGCTGAAAGGCCGATGTTTCCCATGCTGAAGAGGTTCTCCTCTCCTTCCAGCAGCTTCCTGCAGGCACATCACAAGGCAAGAGGTTAGTCTGGGGACATCTCACGTGAAACATCTGCAAAGCCTGAGGGTGTGCTGTGACCTGTGAGTGAGTCTGAGCGCTCCAGGCCATCACTCCAGTCTGCAGTGGACACCAGCCCAGGTCACACTGCACGACGGCACTGTTTAAAAATCACATGCTTTGGTCAATCGCTTTTGGAGCACTTGCAATGCATACAGGGTATATGAGAGCAGCTCCCTCCTCTCCCTGCAGAAGCCCCAGGAAACTGAAGTCCCAAATCAGAGGGACTCTGCTTTTTGCATCTACTTTGTATTTGCAAGACAAGTTTCCAACCCCAAATGTCCCCATTAAAAACCATTGCTTCTGGGACAGCTGGGGTCATGGCTCACAGCTGCTAGATCAAGGCATGACACAGAGCCACAGCTGCTCCCCAGGCAGGAGCATGGTAGGTCCATGGGGACCACAATGGTGTTGCTCCTTGAGCATGTGCCCAGATATTTTCTGGGCCCTAAGAGTACCCCAGCCTGTAGGGGTTGGGGGTGCAGGCTAGGAGGCATCTGGGCAGCACAGGGTCAGGGCAGCCTTACCTGTAGGCAGCTATCTCGATATCAAGTGCCATCTTGACATTAAGCAGGTCTTGGTACTCCCTCAAGTGCCGAGCCATCTCGTTTTTGGTGTTCCGCAAGTCATCCTCCAGCTGCCCGATGGTGTCCTGCAAAGGCAAGGGTACTCAGGGATGTGTTTCAGAGCTGGGACATCTCCTGCGGGTTTTCTGCTCTGCCCATTGCAGAAACAAAGAGGCTGCAACAGGCAGTTGGTCCACAGTGATACATCCCACCAGGAGCTCGGGATCACTAAATCTCATGCTAACAGGGATGGAGAAGCTGACAGAGCACCAGGCATAGATTCTGAGCATGTGCAGAGGCTCTAATCATTGAAAGATTTATATAGTTTCTCATCTGCAACAGGGTCTGTGAGAGTGGGGCACATAGCACATGGTGGTGGAGCCCCCAGTCCTGCAGGGGACAAGGCAGGCTGCTGCAGAGGGACGGAAGTTTGGGCTTAAACATCGTCAAATCAGGGGCAGTGGCTCAGCGGGACAAGCAAGAGCAGACAGCACTGCAGCAGCACACGGCTAAAACAGGTGGCTGGAGAAAGGCTGCAGTCGGTGTCTGGGGTCTTAAGAAGGGTCAGGACACACATCTGGAGCAGTAAAAGGAGATTTGGTGCTATCAGGATAGGAAGAAAGAGCTGGCTTCAGGAAAAGCAGAGGCTGACACCTTCCCTGGAAAATACCAGGCTGGGAAGGTCTGAATGCAGGGATTTAGGGGGTTACAGAGTCAGGGCACCCCTGTGAGAGCTCGGGTGCTCAGCTGGATGATGACATCCTTCTAGCATCCTTCCCATCAGTTTCACCCTGCCATGGCTGCTACATCCAATTCTGCCTGAGATGTGGAGGAGTCTGAGGCCAGGTCTCCTTGCTAACAAAGGGGAATAGTCTTTTTTTCTATTTTTTTCTCAGAAAACAAGCAGCCTGGTTTTCTCCTGCATGCATCCAGGTATCTAAGCAGCATCCTGGAAGCAGTGAAACCTGCTCTTCTAGGGATACTCCCAACCAGCTGGTTTCCCACTGCCAGCCACCCTGCTGTGCTACCAGAGGAGCAGGATGTGGAGCAGGAATGAGTAAGCAGTTTGCATTGAAGTGATGGTGCAGCCCTGCCTGCAAAGCCCTGCAATGGCCACTGCCAACGTCTGCTCTCCCACACCCCCTCCCCTAGCTGGGCCTTTGTGATTGCTTCTAGCTCCTCCATTCCAGCGACTGAGCTTCATCCTCCCACATCAGCCCCATCCTGATCCTGCCCTCATCCCCATCCTGTCCCCTCCCTCGTGTCCTGCATAACCTTCCTTGTGCACAGTGCAGAGACATGGAGCTGCCCAAGGAACAGGGGGCTGTGGTGAGACTGACACAATGAGCCCAGTCTGAGCCAAGACCCTTGGAGAAGCATCATCAGCTCACCCTGAATGCGGCATGGAGCATCTCAGTCAAGTTAGCTGGACACATCCCCGTTTGTGGGACATTTACAGGCCATCCTGGGGGTCTCTGCCTTGACCTGTGCTGCCCTAACCATCTCCCACAGCAGAATTGCTCCATGGAGCTGTGCCTCTGAGGTGGGACTGGGCAATGGGAAGGGGTTCAAGGAGCCCATTGGGGCACCAACTGAAAAGCCCCACAATGTGCATGGATGCCACTGCAGCACAGACTAAAACCTCTGCTCCAATGCAGCCAGGCTGCTGTGGCACCAAGCCATGACAGGCAGGAGAGAGTCAGGGTGACCTAACCCCAGGACAGCCCCACTCTCGGTGCTCTGACCCTTCATGCCTACAGCCTCCTTCCCTCTGCCTGCAGCCCACAGGAACAAAATGCTCTTTAAAAATGGGTTATCCTCATTACCTGGTCTGTATCTCTCTTTCATACCCCGACTCTACCCGCTGCTTGAATAAAACCCCCTCCCCACACCATTGCAAATCTGTCCCCTAATGGAAAGCTCTCACATATTGACTCAGATTTGACTGGATAGCCTACAGATATAAAGACATACTCCTGTTTTAGCAGTCTATAGGAATAATTTAAAAGCTCGAACAACAGGAATATTCTCTTTTAAGACAGATTTCCATCCCTTTCAACTGGCTGCAGACAGGGAAATTGTTTAGCTGCTACACATGCACATTGTTCAAAAGATTCATAAGTATTACCACACTTACAGCAGGTCCTGAAGGTCATGTAGGAAAATGCTGCTGTGCTGTCACTGAAGCAATTTCAATTATGGTGCTGTTTAATCCAGTTGCCCTTTTTTTTTTTTCCCCCTATTTAATAGGTTGTTTCTGGAATCCCTCTTTTCACTTGGCATCAAGACTATTTAAGAAGATTAGTGGGTGTAATCCTTTCACCCACTACAGAAAATATTATATATTGTCTATTTCCACAGTATTTGTTGACAAAGACCTCAACTATTCAAGAAGATTGCAAGCATCTTGGAGCTACAGTCACAAACTCTAGGGAGCCTGGCAAAATTTGGCCTTGAAAATGACAAGGCATTTCCTGGGTGTGAAATAACAACGTCCTTCAGGTATGACATAAGGCAGTTGTTTCAGTACTTAGAAGGAAATGGCTTGATTTAGAGACCACAGCTCACTTAAGAGCCATCTAATAGAACAATCTCAGGATTTATATTGTTGTAAATCATGAGCGTTTCCCTGTAGCAAGAAAATGTGGTAACACTGCGGTAATGGAATAAGAGATATGGAGTGCTCAGTGCCTGCTCCACATGAGTCTTTCCACAGACATAAGAGATGCTGGGATCTGGCTGCAAATTCAGCCTTAATGTTTGGAGAGATCCAATTTCTGCAGTGCGGGTGCCAAGAGCCAGGCTACGGGGCGAGGAGCCAGGCCTGGGCAGACAGCTTCGAGGAATTACCCACAACGACGGGGAACGTGTCGGCAATTCTGGAGCTGACCCTTGAGGGACGGAGCAGGGATGGAGTGACGCCCCAAACAGCGCTGCAGTATGCTGGGACTCTTTTGTTCCCTCCAGATAGAGGGTGTTAGAGGGAGTGTCCTGGACCTGTCTGTTCCCCCAAAACCTGGTCTGAGGGTTCTGTCTATGGATAAAGGGTGAAAGCAGCAGGCAGTGCTGCAGGACCCCGTGTGCAGGGCAGACAGGCTGTATACCGGGGGGAGGAAGGCTGCAGGGATGCCCAGTGCTGCGCAGCGCTGAGGGGCATTGCCCCTGCGTGGGGAGGGCACCGCACAAGGCACCGCGGGTCGGTGCTGCACCGCGTGGGGGGGTTGCACTCAGTGCTGCAGTGCACGGGGCAGCCGAGTGCTGCACCGTGCGGGGGGGGGCACCGCATTGGGCCGGGGTGTCCAGCGCTGCACAGGGCCGGGGGAGGGGCCGCTGCAGAGGATGCAGCTGCGCTGCAGGATTTTGCATGCCGTGGAGATGCTCAGCGCTGCGCAGAACCAGGGGAGGGGATTTGCGGGGTCAAGGGTGCCGGTGCTGCACCATGCCAGGTGCATCGCGTGGGATGAAGATGCCGAGAGCTGCGGCAGCTTGCACGGGGCAAGGATGCCCGGTGCCGCACAGTACCGAGTGCCCGGCGCTGCCCGGTGTCGGGGGCCCCGCGCGGGACGGGGGAGACAGTCCGGGCGCCGCCCAGCTCACCTGCAGGCCGGCGGCCTCGGCGCTGTGCCGCTCCTCCAGCTCCTGCAGCTGCCTCTCCAGGGACTGGTGGGCTCCGCGCAGGCTCTCCATCTCGGCCAGGCGGGCCTGCAGCTGGCGGCGGCACTCGCCGGCCTCCCGGCGGCTAGCGCGCACGGCCTCCTGGCTGCGGGCCGCCCGCTCGTGGAGGCGGGCGCAGCGGGCGCGGTACCAGTCCTCGGCCGCCTGCAGGTTGCGGGCCGCTAGCGCCTCGTACTGGGAGCGCAACTCCCGCAGAGCCGCCGCGAGGTCGGGCCGCCCCGCCGGTGTCGGGGCCGGTGGCGGGGGCGCGGTGGCGCGGAGCTGGGCCAGGTGCTCGGCGTGGGCGCTGCGCAGCGCCGCCAGCTCCTCCCTCAGCGCCGCCGCCCGCCGCTCCAGGTCGGCGCGGGCGCGGGCGGCCCCCTCGGCCGCTTGCTGCCGGGAGCGCAGCGCCTGCTCCGCCTCGGCGCGGCCCCGCGCCTCCTCCTCGCAGCGCGCCCGCAGCCGCTGCGTCTCCTCGGCCAGGCGCGCCCGCTCCAGCGCCGCCTGCGCCCGCTCCCCGTGCGCTTCCTCCAGCCGGGCGCGCAGGGCGCGCAGCTCCCCGCCCAGCACCTGGCCCAGCCGCCGCGGCTCGCTCGCCCGCTGCCGCAGCTCCGTCAGCTCCGCAGCCAGCGCCCGGTTGCGCTCCTCCAGCGCCCGCACCCGTTCGATGTAGCCGGCGAAGCGCTCGTTGAGGCCCTGCAGCTCCTCCTTCTCGCTGGCCCGCGCCCGCCGAGGCTCGACGCTGCGCTCGCGCTCCCGCTCCCACCCCGGCCCCGGCTCCGCGCCCGGGCGCACCCGCCGGCCCGCAGTCCCCTCGGGGCGCCGCGGGGCCTCCGCGAAGAGGTGGCGGTAGGAGGCGGCCGCCGGCTCCGCGCTGTAGCTCATGGCGGCGGAACAGGACCTGCGGCGGCGGCGGCGCTTATATACGGCGGAGTGGGGCGGGCGCGGCGCGGAGCAGGGCGCGGGGCGGGGCGCTCCGGTGCGGCGGGGTGCGGTGCGCGGGGCGGTGCGGAGCGATGGGATGCGGCGCGCTGTGCGGTGCGCGAGGCGGTGCCCGGAGCGTGGCCGCGGCAGGAGGCGGCGGGAGCTGTCCCTGCGCCGCGGTGCTGAAGGGCTGTGGCGGCGGGCGGGGCACGGGGCGGGACAGATGGATGTGTGCGTGTAGGGACGGACGGACACACGGACACAGAAGGAGCACACAGACATCCACGGGCAGATGGACAAGGTCACAAACACACACAGACGAATGCACAGGCGTGCAGAAAGGGACAGACAGGCGTGTTCACAGTCGCATATTCACAGTAAGACACATGTAGACATGCTCAGAGACAGACAAAGGGACAAGCAGACGTGCAGAGATGCACAGGCAGATGCACAGGCAAGGAGAGGCAGAAACACAGAAGGAAGCAAGCAGAAATGGGCAGGTGGAGAGACAGTCAGTCAGTCACACAGAGAAACAAAGAGGCAGGCAGACACGCAGGCACACACACGCACACACCCAAATCACCCCCGCTGGGGTGTCCCCAGCCAACCCCGCCGATGCTGAAGGAAACCCGTGCTGTATGCCTGTGCCTGGGGTGAAGGTGTCCTGCTGGGCTGTCCCCAGCCCCTCTCCTCCAGCGTGGATGGGCTTCCTACAGCAGCATGGGGTCTCTGTGATGGGGCCACGAGCAGCTGGGGTGCAGGGGCATGCAGAGGTGTGGACATGCCTGGAGGAGGGGGTGCCCAGGACAGAGACTTATTACCAGTCCAGCCATGCCACAGGGGACAGACAGGGGCAGATTTTGCCTCCAGGTTGTTTGCCAGGAACTGAAAGAGCCTCTTCAGTTTCTCTCCTGTTCAGGCAAGTGGGCTGGGCCTTCCCACTGGCAGGGGTTTGCTGGGAGTACCCAGAGCTGATGGGAAGGGTGACACATACCCCCCGCCGCCAGGACAAGCTCCCTACCCAGGAACACAGCCCCCCAGAGCAGGACCTGCCGAGGTAGTGACTGGTGTCTGGGAACAGCAGCACAAACTGTGGCCATGAGATGGGAAAACAGCTGAAAATAACTGTGATCCAGGTGTGAGAAATGTGGTGAAATGTGCAACCAGATCCTGTCTCTGGCTATACATATCTGTGCCACTGAGCTCTGCAATGATGCCCAGTTCCTCTACTCCGCCTGTCCCTGTTTCTCCACAGAGAGGGGATGCATAAGCAAGCCAGGGCTGGCACTGAAAAGAGCTGGGTCTTCTGAAAGAGCTGCCACTCTTTCAAAGGGATCAGCCAAATGGGAAGAGATGGTGCTTGGATTCGCATCTCTGTGGGATGAGAAGTTAATCATGACAGTGACCCCGGAGGAGGCCCTGCAAGCATGGCAGCAGCCTTGTCTGTAGCGTGCAGGAGCCTGCATCCCTGCAGCTGTGCTTAGAAGGGCACAGCCTGGGGTAGAGTCCCCATGGGGAAAACACCTCCTTCACTTGGGAGTGAGGTGAGCCCAGGCCAAGGCGCAGCACTGCCCCACTGCTGCAGCAGGATAGTCCTAGGTGTGCAGTCAGAGATTGGAGATAGGATCAACACACACAGGTATAAATGCTGCTTTAGTCCTGTCTGTCTGTCCCGTAGGGCACAGGAGTAAGACATGTTGGTCAGCAGAGGCAAAGGAAAGGCAGGAGCTATATACACACTTGGGCAAGAGACCTGACTTGTGCCTGTTTTTCCGGGACTAAATCCACTCACAGGTAGTTTTCCTGGAAGGACTCAGTTTTCCTAAAACCCCATTTTAGGTCAGTGACAGTGAGGCTATGACATTTGGATTGTCCGAGTAGCTTACATTTTGGTGGCAGAGCAGGCCAGGCAGGCAGCCTCACCGCAGGCTGGCGGCTGCCAGCTGTCCTGGCCTTGCGGTGCAACGCCTAGCACGGGCTGCCTGGCTCACGCTGCTGATGCAGAAATCCTCTCCTTAGTCTGGGGTTTTTTTTCAGGTCTTTCACATGCTCTTCACACACACATGTCTTACCACTTCCTCGACATCTGTTGCTTTGCATTACAATGTCCTGAGTCAGGTTTCTGCTGCTGGTGATAACTGATCAGATAACCGAGAAGTTTCCAGCTCTGCAGCTGAGAAGTTTCCAGATCTGCTTAGTTGTGTGTGGGGTATCATTTTGATGACTTTGCTCTGATGCTTATTGCTCATGGGGAAGGCTTTTGTAGTTCTCTTTTGTCTTGGAAAAATGGAATGCAGCTTATCCTGGCCTCCCCACTTGTGCGGTTTTAACACTGCTATACATATGTAGTCTAACAGCAGAATTAGGAGTGTCACAGTTTCCTCCAGCAGCAGAAATGCAAAGAGACTGCTGTAGACTGTAGAGACTGCTGATGTTCATCGGTAAAGACCTCGGGATTGAACCTTTTTGCCTCCTAATGTGTTGAGGTGTTCTGGAGTCTGTCTACATAGAGGGAAGGAGACTGCATGAAACAGGTAATACCTGAGCTGTTGGGAATGTTGGGACAGCAGGACCCCTGTCCCAGGTGGCTGGCACCCAAACGCAGTTCCCTTGTGAGCCCCTTGAACCCCTGACCCAGGGGGCTGACTTGACCAACAAACCTGGGAGCTGTACAGCCCTCCTAGTGAGAGGGAGAGCTGCAGCGTGGCCATGTCCTGGAAAAGGAGCCAGGTCCTGGCAAACAGAAAGGAAGACCTTGAAAGACCCCAAATCTCCCAAATCTCCCAAATCTCCCAAATCTCCCAAATCTCCCAAATCTCCCAAATCTCCCAAATTCCCTTCCCTTCCCTTCCCTTCCCTTCCCTTCCCTTCCC
>WKFP01014367.1:1204091-1230330 GCA_011057875.1 Pterocles orientalis | reverse complement strand
CCAAGGCCAGAGGCTGAAGGCAAGCTAAACACCACGGTGTCAGACCTGAGATGGCAAGCTGGAAGTGAGCAAAATCTTAAACCAGGGCAGTGTGATGCTTGAGTAACACATGGATCTCTATTTGGACACACAAACATGTGGCCAAAGGGGAACCTTTATCAGGTCAGAAAACCAGCAGAAAAACAAAGAAAACCAGTCCCATATCTAAGAATTGTACACCACTGAAACCTGGTGGGCTGTATTAGGGTTTAAATCACCCAGGACCATTCCATACCTGCCAGTTGCCTCAAAAATCAAATCTTGCATGTGAGACAGCAGGAGGAGTCCTTTAAACTCTGTGATCCTCTTTGCACAGCAGCCGTCTGCTGATGGGGCTCGTTAAACAATTTGTCTCCCGAGCTGCAATCTGCCCGGGCTTGTGATTCAGAGGAAAAAGCCGTCCTCTGAGCTGTCCCCCAGGAATGGGACACACACCTTCCAGCCTGTTTCTAGCACAGTCCATTAAACTAATGCTCTGGGTAGGTGTTTTGCCACCCAGCTTCACCGCAGCAGCCATGTGAGAGGGAAATGCTTCCCCGCGGTGGGAACAAGGCAGATCCAAGGGTCTCCTGGGAAGCTGCTGCCAGATCTCCCGTGCCACAGTTAGGTCTGATACCCCACAGGATACCTCTGGGGGCAAGGACAGCAAAATCAGGGAAAAAAGTTATATAAGTGATAAACACGTAAGTAAGAAAGAAGGACATATTCACTGAATTGAACACACACAAGAACACTAATAAAAATAGGAAATGGCTGTACTGGGTCCCTCTAACTCAGGTGTTTGTTTCTGACAGCGGTAGATTTACTCTTTCCTGGTATAATTTCTCTGGTTCTGGCTGTCTGCAGCTCTGGGGCTTTCTGGGCAGCAGCCACATCCCTGTGTTTGCTGGTCCTTATCTAATCAGTGCAAGTTCACGTCCTGGATGCCACTGTGCTCTGTAATCCACAGTTTGCACCATATGAAACCATCATCTTTGTTTGCACTTGAGAGTCACTGCCAGCTGATTTCATTCCATGCCCCTGGCCAGTGGGACACAGTTCCTTTACAATCCCCTCCCTGTGCAGGATTTTGCGGACCTCTGCCTTACCCCCCTCACTCTCTTTCCTAGGCTGAAGGATTTTTAGCTCTAATTTTCCATCACAGAAAAGCCATTTTGCACTTTTAGTCATCCCTATTGGCTTCAGGGCATCTTCTGGGGTTATGCGCTGGAAAGACACACAGACACACAGACAGACAGGCAGACACTCCAGGATGGGCCCTGCCACGAGGATGTGTGGAAATGAGCTCCCAAATACAGGCGGACACCTCTCCGAGTGAAACCCCTTGATTGGGTGCCTGGCTCAGGTGCCATGAGATGTCCCAGGGCACCGGGAGGTGACAGAGAAAGCTGCAGGAAGCATCCTTGGGGAGATGATAGGAAGCACCATGGGGCGTGCAGGGCCGGGGGTGCAGCCCCAGAGATTTTGGCCGGAGCGGTGCCAGCCCCTGGGGGGGGCTGTTGGGGAGTCTGTGCGGCTGTCCCGCGGGTTGACACATTGCCGCCGCTCCCTGCCTCCGCTCCTCTGCGGCTGAGAGCGGGGCTCGCACACACTCCCCGGTCCCTGCCGCCGGGAGGGGCGTGTCGCCGATCGCGCGTGCGCGATGCAGGCGCCCGGGCGCTGCGGCAGTTGTGCGGAGCAGTTCTTCCCAGCGCGGCAGGAGGTGAGAGCGGCGCGGGAGCGCGGGGGCAGCGCGCGCGTGCGCCGGGCGCGTGGCGGAGACCGTTGGCGGGTAACCGTTGGGAGGTGGGGGCAGCGCCCCCTCCCCGCTCCCCTTAGAGGCGCACCCCGGGAAGAGGGGGAGGTCTGTCCGCCGTCGCGGGTCGGGGCTGAGGAGGGGTGGGGCAGTGAGAGGAGCCCGAGTGCCCGCCGCCGGCACTTCCCCTTCTGTCGGTGAGATCTTCTCGGAGGCAGCAACCGCCGGCTCCGCCGCTTCCCTGGGGCCGGCTGCCCCCCTCCCCTGCCCGGCCGCCGTGCCCCGGGAGCCCCTGTTGCCTCCCCATCCCGTCCCAGGCAGGGCGGCCCCCAGGTTACCTCAGCCCACCCTCTCCCGTCCCCGGAGGGGTGAGCCCCGAGCCCATCCCCTCCCCACCGCGCCCCCAGGCAGGGCCCCGAGCTGCCCCTCCCTGGGCCAGGGGGGCTGTTCGCCTGCCGCCCCGGTGCGGGGATCGCTCCCCCCCGTGTCGTCCGGGGTGCAGCGGGAGTAAAAGGAGCCCTCGGGAGGGTGTTTCTGAGGTCTGGGGCCAGCACCCGGTGCGTTCGTTTCCGCCTTCCGTCCCACGTGGACCGGAGGGATCGCGGCGGCTCCTTCCAGATCGCAGCTTCCCCCCGGGTGGGGGGTACAGGCGATCCTTTGCACTGAGGAAAGAAAGCCTGATCCCGGCGCTGGGCAGAACGCTTCCCGGACAGCCTTGGATCAGGACGAGGGTTCATTGGCACTGCTCTGTTGCGTTTGAGTTGCTCTTGGCAATCCAGGCTTGAGCTGATAACCTAAAGACAGGAGCGAGGCACCAAATAAATAAATAAATAAATAAGACCAACACGAAACTGCTTTGCTCACATTTTGCTTATGTTTTTTTTTTTTAATCCCTCCTTTTGAGCCAAAAGAAGTGTTGCGAAATGTATGTCAGAAACAAACCTACACTGGTTTCTGATAGACTAGATGACTTAATAGGGCAGTACTGTTTCTTGTAGCACAGGCAGTTTTAAAAATTCCTGGAACCACTGAGATTATGAAACCCTCAAGTTTATTCCCTTGCTAGTGTTTCTGAAGACTGCCAAGCTGGATACTAAGGATCCTCTCTGACGTGGTCTTGAGTGCATTCCTACCAGGGCATGATCACTTGTGTTTTAAAAGATTATTTTTTTTCCGCTCTGGAGAATTTACAATTTGAACCTCAAAGACTGCAAACTGCTTTCTAAGTAGTCACTTAGCAATGTCTCTCCCTCTTACCTATGCAGGTGGTTCTCTGTGTCGTTTAGAATAACATCTTGTCACTGGCTGAAATATATTGTAGTGATCCATATACCTGTTTGTCTCCAGTGGATAAGTTTAAAATACGAAGATTTTCAGGTGCTATGTGGTTTTATTGAAAACCAGAAACGAAACTCAAAACTACATTTTGATCTTCAGTTCACATGCTGAATGTGTAATTCTGGTAGTGATGAAAAACCCCCATGTCTTACTTTCAAACAGATCAGCTTAGCTCTGGAAGTCTGTCACAGCCCTTGTCAGCCCATGTCAGTCTAAACATATTTTAGAGTAGAACTGCTATTTAAAATAATCTATTGCCATTAGTCCAGAGTCCGAAAGATCGTTCAGGAACTTGGTGGTTTGATTAACAGCAGTTGGAGTTTGTTCAAGCATAGATGTAGTTTCATTATATGCTACAATACAGCCCTTAGTCTGTACAGCGTCATTCAAACAAATTGTATGGCAAAATGCACTGCTGAATTACATTTAAAATGCTCCATTGAATTAAGTACAATTGCAGAGATAAATGAGGAGAAAAAATGTAAGAATGGGAGAAATGTTTTCAGCTGAGGTTTGAAATTAACAGCCTGTTAGTGGATTTGCATTGGTAGTGTTAGTGTTGTAGGCTGTTTGTAGAATATATGCTAGCAAAAGTCAGATCCAAGCTGAAATTTTCACAGGCGAATTTCCAGTTTGTAGGCAATTTTTAATAACAACAACAAGCCCTTGAATTGTTACTCCTTGTTATGTTTTGATTCCTAATATGGTGTCGTGGGTTAAGCAGAGGAGAGTTAATTTTTTTTTTTTCTTTTTTCCCTTATCTTCATAAATAGCTAGCAAGAAGCTATGTTTTGGATTCCTGCTCAGGAGAAAACTGATAAGAAAAGAACGTTTATAGTTATTGCTAGTATACTCTCCAAGGACAAAATACATTCAGCCTCTCTCCTCTCCATACACAGAGCGGGGGGGGAGAGACAGTCCGGCTTCTAGCTTGGGATTTGCTTTTAGGTCAAGATTGAGAAGCAGACTGACCAATTATTCCATCCCATGCACGTCATACCCAGTATATAGGTGAGGACCCTTCCGGGAGAGCTCTCTTTCACTTCCCTTGGGCTCCAGATTCATCTTGCTTTGGGTGCCTGCATTCGCTCTCCCAAGGCCTTCCCCCCCCCATGGACGCCGTTAGCTCTCGGCCTGGGACGCTCGTTATCTCCGTTCCGTGAGTTTTGGATCCTCCCTCTCCAGGGGGATCATTAGCTGCTTTTTTTTCTTCCCCTGCTTCGGTCAGCTCTCGGGCTGGGACGCTTGGGCTGTTATCTTCGTTCCGTGAGTGCCTCTGGGAGCGGCGCACCCCCCCTCCCCCTTTCCCCCCCTTTTTTGGGGGAATCATCTGTGCGGTTTCTGGGGATCATTAGCTGGCAACAGGCTGAGCCTTTTTGGGGTGGCAGTATCATTGTGTATCACCATTCCCTCCCTCCTCCAGGGTCATTGGCTGGGAGTGGGTTGAGCCTTTGGTCATCAGGTGGGGAGGGGCAGTATCACTGTGTATCACATTGCATCTTTGTATATAGTATTATTTCCAATATTGTTGTAGTTTAGTTATTAAATTGTCCTTATCTCAACCCACGAGTCCTCTTTGCCATTTACCTCTTTAATTCTTTCCCCTATGATTGGGTGGGGGCAGGGACTGTGTGAGCGGGTGTGTGTGGTTTGGCCCCCAGCCAAGGGCCAACCCGCCACAGATGGCTTGAACGTTAATAGACCCATCCTAAAATAATTAGAAATATTTATTCCAGGCTTTTTTTTAAACTTCCAGAGGAATGTTTGTTTTTGAAAAAACAGAAACTTTACTATGGTGTTCAATATTATATTCTTTGGGGAAACATTGAAATGAGTGGTTTATTTCCTTTACAAATATACAAGTATATTATTTTTGCATCTAAAGTAAAAGGGAAGCAAGTTATTAAAATACGATGTTTAACTGATGCTTGTTGAAAAAGCAGACAAGTTTATTTGCTCACATTGTACCTGTTTTTTGTGGTTCAACTTAATAAAATAATGTTTCACTTAGAAGCTGGTAGATGAGTGGTTAGCTTGCAGCGAGCTGTTGTCTGGAGATGGCCCTAGGCTGGCTGCAGAGTAGGTTTGTGATATTCCAGGACAAACCGAGCTGATCTGCAACCTCTGAATCCTACAGAAATTGTAGATCCTGACTCACAAGGAGGTGCAGGAAGAAAGGCTGGCTGCAGCTCTGCTCTGGAAATCTTGGGCTAGAGACAAAAGTGGGGCCATTCAGTCGTGCTCAGTGAACCTATTCTTTTGTACATACTTGAAATTAGGGAGTGCTGTGGGATCTGGGTGGTTCAGTACCATGCAGCCTGCTGTTGCTTGGCCACTGGTGAAAATCTTAGAGTGGTGTGGGATGACCCAAAGTAACGTTACCATGTAGAAGCTAGTTGGCTTGGGGAAGGTGGATTAATGGCCTCCAGCCAGGCTGCAGTGGAAAGTTGTCATAGGAACTGGCTTGCTGTTTGGCAGGGCTATGCCTTGTCTTCACTGCTTTAAAAAAACACCTCAATAACTAATCACCTCAGGATAAGAAGTACTCGTATGCCATCCAGTATAAACCCATGAAGAGTGCAAGGCACTTCGGCTCTAGCCCAAGGGAAACTGAGGACAGCACTGTACATCAGCAGAGGGCAGCCTGAGTGATGTACCTAGGGATGAGTTTGCTGTGCCTGCTCTATACCGTGTCCTTGCCTCAGGGTGGCTCACAAACGCTGGGTGTCCTGATATAAACCAGATGTGGCTTTTCTAGCAGTGAGAATAATAGGACAGAAAACTGAACAGAATGTGCTTGGGAGTGGAAGCCTTGTCTCGCTCTTCGGGATGTGTTTGGGATGAGATATGTTACCAAGTCAGCGCATGGGAATTCTTCACTTATTGGCCGTACTGCATCTACTTTTAAAATTTTATTTATAGTGTCAGCAGCACAAATATAATTTGATATTATATTTGAAATGGCCATGATCTGAGTCTCCAAAAGTTGGCTGATCTGTGCTGAAGCATATTCTTTGAGTGTCTTCAAAATGCACATTCATATAAATATTTTCTGTTGTAAAATGTCTGTTTTGTGCTACTAAAGAAATTATTATTATTATGTGTCATGGTAATGATGCTCATAGCAATGAGCTGTATTTTGCTTTTTAATCATTATGACTCCTTAACTGGAATGGTTCCTAAAACCTTGGACTGTGTACTCTACATAGAGAGCGTGTATAACGCAAGTCTGCTTTCTTAACACCACCACAGAGAGAATCCAACATATATAATAAATAGAACTTAATGTGTGGTAAATAGACCTTAAGCAATGTCTGGAAAAAACTGTGTAGGTATTTAAGGTAGCCACTGTAAGCAATTGATTGTCTAAACCCACCTATTAAGCCTCATGCATGTGTTTGCAGGGCTAAAAAGGTGCTTGGGAGACTTGCCTGTATGAAGCCATATTAGGAGAAATACATTTTTTATATGACAACATGAGATCAAGAAGGGAGTCTGAGTAATTCAGGCTAAAAAAACCCACAGTAGTCAGTGTTGAATCTTGAAACTACGACCTGAATGTGTAACAGTGTGTGCACCTTCCTATAAGGTCAAAAGCAGATTTACTCACACTTCTGTGCAGCTTGGTCCTCAAACGCAGGAGCAGCTAATGGCTGTGTGCCAGCCCTTTTTAGTCCTGTCACCTTTTCAAGTCTGATACAGGATGGCAGAGTCTAAACTTGTTGCTTGCTGGTGACCTTAGCTTATCATACTCTGGGCATGAATACCTGCTGCGGGATTTACCAGCACAGACAGCCCTTTTTTGGTAGTTTCGTGAGAGATAAAGTTCTGACTAACCTGGGGAGGTTGGAAACTGCACTGTGATTATCTGCATGCTAACTTCTCTTAACATATAAGAAAGAAAACAAGTGGGTTCTTACCCTGTGTGTCATACCAGCTAAAACTGCTTTAAATTCTGCAAAGGTGTGAGTCCATTAAATGCAGAGAGCAGGAGTCACAGTAATGAGATACCTATACAAGTGGTGCTGGGATGTGAGTAAATTGTTGGTTTCTCTTTTGAAATTAAAGGATTTGTGGGCAGAGCTTCTGTAGGAGGATGGAAGAAGAAAGGGAGGCCCAAGGAGATGTGATTCTTTTGAGATTTGAAGGTGGCTCCAAAGTGAGGGAAGTTAGTAGAAACAGATGTGCGGGAACAATGTACTCTAGTACTGCTTGTGTTGTACCCATCCTGTAAATAAGAAGGCAGTTGCTGTCTCCAGAACTGCTGTTCTGGCTGTTTTCACCACAAGTGATTTATTTAAAACCAAAGGTTCCTTGAAGTCATTATGCAGTCCAAATTTAGCTTAATTTACTTACAGAGTATGCACAGCTCCCAGCTGCATTCCAGATATTTTCAAACAAAGACTTACTATTTTGCATGTATGCTTACTACAAAATTATAATGTAACCTTGCTTGGCACAACTGATTCAGAGGAAAGGGTAAAGCAGAGATTTCCTGTACAGGTTTCTGCGGAAGGCTCTGAAATAGAGTGCTTTTCCACTGTTTACTTAAGAACAGGCCTTTGGATTAGCTGGCTTTGACCCAGGCCCTGTAGTTCTCCCTGTTAACATGGGCATAATACATAAAACACTTAAAATACATTCTTTCTAGATTTTCAGGAAGCAAATTCTCGCTGAACCCTCCAGGAAGGTTCACTTCCCCAAAGTACTTTCCAACCAGGGTGGTCCAGCTTTGGCAGCTGTGGTGGCCAGATCTGGGCTGTGAGACCTTCTGGTTGGTGGGTTGCCCCTTTGTTGTGCGAGTTGCTGCCTTTCCCCTGGCAGCAGCTGCTGCCTGTGCTGCTGCAGTAGCAACAGCTGCACCCCAGCTGTGTACACTGGGTTCAGGAGGAAATGTTTAGCTGTTCAGGCAGTGTTCCCTATCTCCTTTGGAGAATGGTACCAGTGGGTGGGAATCACTCATACTTTACTATTTGGAACATGCTCATCTTGGCATTTGCAACAAATGTAGTGCATCTGGCCATGGCATGTAACAAGAGAAACTTTCTAATCAGCTTCTAAAGTAACCTGGAAAGAAAGGTAAATTGGAAAGATTGAAGACTGATTGTTAAGCATGAAGCATTCCAAAATCTGAAGACCAGCTGAATCCAGCTGGTGTTTGGGTCAATTCAGTTGGTGATGAGTTGCATATAAGCATGCACGGTGAATAATAAGGAACACAGGGTCAGAGAAGAGCATGTGAATGTTCTGCCCTCAGAAAGCCAAAGAAGTGCTGAGTGAGATTTATGCCAGTGTTTTGTAGTCATAACAGCAATTACCAAGTATAACATCTAAGAGTAAGTGCTACTAAACAGCAGGCTGCTTAGGTAATTTTGGAAGTCAGTAAGTAGATCCAGTTCCAATTAAAGGTAAGTCATCTTTTTAGACGTTGATTTCCTCTGCTTTCTCAGTCTATCTTTTTTTTTTTCCTCAAAAAAAACCTGAATATGTTGGGAAAGGTATTTCAAATGATGTTTTCTGATCTTTTCGAGTCATCTTTTTGGGTATTACAAAGCAATTCCATTTCAAGACTACACAAAGACATATGTGGCCTTTGAAGTTGCAGGAAAGGGCTGCAAGATTTGGTCCCGAGTGTCCTGGTTAAATGTTGTCCTTTCTGACACCCCATGCAGTATTCACTGAGACCTTGTAAGAACACATACCCATAATAGCTGCATAGTTGTTTCTTTTTCATTGCTTGTTCAGTTCCACTTTTATAATGTTATTCTCTGTGTATGCATTTAGGCCAGGATCAGTTCATTCGCTAAAGAAAAAACTGATAAGTTGAACATAAATTGCAGGTGCTCTGAGCTCCGATTAGCTTGAGGCTGACCCTGGAAACTGCTCTTTCAGTTGGGTTCCTGTAGCTTTCCTGTCAGAGTACAACTGGCTGAATGACACTGGAAAAAGGAATTTAACATAGAAGCAAGCCAGACTGGTAAATCATGTGTTAGTTCTGCTGTCTGGAAACTGAGGCAGGAGTCAGATTTCGTTTTCCACTTATCTCAAGCATCAGTGCACCAGTGCATGTTTAAGGGCAGGTCAGCAAGGCAGTGCCTGTTTTGAGTCTTATGGTGTTTTGGGGTGCTGCATTTCCACATCACTTTCCTTTGTTAAAAAAAGGAAGATAAAACATTGCCTAAAGGGAAGTACAAACACGTGAACAGAGTCTCTCTGAAGGAAGAACTGGTCAGCAGACCTTTTCCACCTGTAATCAGAAGCAGGGCTGCAGCTGACAGGGCTGGATAGAGCTCTGCTAGGAAAAAGAGATAAAAATGAGCTTTTGCTACCTAAAGCTATAAGTGGTTCGAGTAAGTAGGCACAAACCCTCTCTTCTCTTTTCTTCACAATGCTTGCTCTACCCGAAAGTGTCGCTGGTAAGCAGTGGCTAGCATATCAATCATCTGCTAAGTCCTTTTTAGTTAATAATATGAATTTAGCCTCTAGAAGGCATTAACTTGCCTGTACCATTAACCACTTGGTGACTGCAGACATCCTGAACAGAATATGTCTTGCACATTTTCTGGAGTTTATTAGTATCTATAGGGGTGTTGAAATGTGATGATTTTATTGAGAGTGAATGTGTTAAAAAATGCCATTGCTGGAATCATCAGCAGATGTGTGTGATATTTTATGAGCAAATTTTATACAAATTGGAAAGAGCTTTACTTGCTGTGATCTGAGATGAAATATCCATCTGTGGCCTTCAGTAATTTGTGGAGTTTTTTGCTTCTGGTCCTGAGAAGTAATGCTGTAGCCTTTCCAAGAGTTCGTTAAAAACACATTTGTAATCTAACAATGTAATTTTTTTTCCACTTGATAATAGATATGGTATGTTCTTAACCTCTTGTTTTACGTGTATTTTAACTTCTCTTGCAATATTGCACTGGCAGTTTTATGAGCCAAGGCCAAAAACCTCTGCTTGCCAAACTTGAGCAATCAGGAGGGAATGGATGATGAAAAACTAACAATGTTTTACTCATCTACCAGTCATTTTTCTTCACAGACATGCAGTGAGTAGATATTAACAAAGACAGGAATAAAAAGCACTTTTAGTCCTCATAAATTGATGTGTGCTGGTGAGGTCAAGAACAAATATTGGAAAGGTTAGGACGTGTAAAGAACTCTTCCCGTGTTGTAATGCTCACAGCCAGGCTGGGATTTTTTTCAATTGCTGTTTTGAAAGCCATTAGAAGGAGTCATTTCTGTGGCTGCACAGGAGACTTTGTGCTGACTGGGCACACCGTCAGCTTCTTTTTTTCAGCGGCTGCAGTAGGTCAGGTAACATGCTGAAAAGGAAGTCCTTCTCAGGGAATCAGTGCTGTACTACTCAGCTTGGAATGAACATTTTTAAAGGTATCACAGAACCCAGGGGATTCAAGCTGTTCACACATCCACAGCTGGATCACAAGACTGTGCTGTTGAATGAGTCCAGATCTACACCGATGATGCACTTGAGGTTCCATGAAGAGAACCTGAAGTCCCAGCCAGAGGGAAGGTTCAGTGTCGAGAACTCTTGGTTCTGGTTTTGTGGTAACAGGGACCTGCTGACAATGCTGCCTTAGTTGTTAGTGTTCTTTCAGTCTTCATGCTGACAGGTTTCTTCCAGGTCACAGCTGATGGAGTAGGTCTGTCACTTCATCTGTGTTCCTTCTGAGTTCCTTCTATGCTGAGACAAGTACAGAGAGAGCACTGTGTGTGCCCTCCGCAGCTCCTGCCCTGGAGCAGTCTGCTGTGTCAGCAGGATTGATTTAATGTATTAAAAAACAGTGAACTGAAGGGACCGTGGAAAGATGACTTTGTTTCCCCCAGTGAACTTAGTGGTTTGTGCTTTGCTTGGACGGGGTAGCAAGAAGTTTCTGTAGAAAATAAGTTGGTCCAGTTGGAAAAACAGTATAATGTAGGCCTTTGGTATAACTTGATAAACCAGAGACAGTTAGGTTATCAAAGAGAAGCCAGAGACTTGGCAGAAGCTCAAAGTTGTCATAGATGTTCAGTTATTTTACTGATGAATTAAGTTATCTAAGGCCACCTAAGAAATGCTGTATGACTTAGCAGTCTTTTAGAAGAGCATGGGAATACTGCAGAGAAAGCATTCGTAAAACTTGTAGGGTTTCCTGCAGTGGTGCCTCAGTACTACACATCTGTCAAGATTAAATTGAGATTTGCGGTCTGTTAAATTCTAGGTGGGGACATTATTGTGCCCTAAGGACAGATTGGTAATTTCATTTGTAATCAGACAGACTATAATTACTATGTTTGCCTCCGATTAAAAAAACAGGTCAGAAAAGGAATGAATTGTGCTCTTTATGTGGAGAGGAACTTCACACCATAAGAACACTTCAAAACACCTACAGACTTCACGTTCCCTGTTTTTTGGTCTTTGTGCTTGCACAGTTGGTAGGTCTCTGTAGCTTGCTTCTCGTTGGCAAGGAGCTGCTGTGTGGGACTGCTGGCTAGGAGCACAGTGCAGGAAAGGCTTTGGGTATACACTCTTCTGATCTCCATGAGGAGAGGTAAGTACACGTCCAACCTCTGGCTTGGGGGGAAAGAGGATTTCTGTGGGGCTCAGGCGAGGGGTACCTGTGGTTACTGAACTAGGAGGAACATAGAGGAGGGAGCTGTACTTCTGTGTGAGCATTTCAGGAGAGTGTTGGAGCCAGCCTATGAGTGATTTCAGTGAGTTGAGCCTGGATGCAGAAGGCTCTTGCCACTCTCACCTGAAAGGCTAGATCAATCTCAGGGATGGCTTCTTGGAAGAGAGATGAGTAACCATTATTAAGGACAGAAAGAGGAAGCCTGTGAAATCAATAGTAGGCTAGTACGCGTCTGGAGCCCTATATGTTAGGATAACTGATAATCAAGATCCTCTTTACTAAATGATTTCTGGATTTATCTTCACAGTACCCTTTTTAGCTGAGGAGTATCATCGTTTTATCTTGTTTGTGTTTTGTGGACAAACAGCAAGGTGAAAACTGTCCACGTTTTGCATATGAAGTCTGAGGCCTTGCTCGGTATTAAAGCTTTTTCTCCTGTGTGTCGCTTAGTTCCATAGTCCTCAGCTCATCCTTCTTCTTTTGGAAAGATGGGTTTATTTGCAAGTGATCTGCCTGTTATTGGTGGATAAGATTGCAAAAGGAAGAGGGACCAAATTAGGATATGAACATCTGATAAGCTTTTTCCTTAAAGAAGGTGGGAGGAGAAGGGAATGGTGCTGGAAAAGAAAACTCTTAGCAAGAGAAAAAAGTTCCCTCTGGTTTTGACAGAGCAGCTCTCGGAATTACCAGATCATCTTCAGCTGTTGATCTCAGTATTTATTTTCGGTAACTTTTGTAATGAAGGAGGAGCCAGTGTTCCCCAGTTCAAGTATGCCAGCTTCTTTTCTCAGCAGCACATCCCTTGGTGAGTGTTGTGTCCAGAGCCCTGGGACTAGCCAGCTGGCTATCTGCACCTGGGCTGAGCAGGGACTGCTTTCAGCCAAGGCTGAAAGGAGATGTGAAGTCATGTTTTCAGCCTGCAGAAATGGTTCAGCTGCTGATTCTGCCATCACATCTGTTTATGTAGCCTGTAAACATGTAGAGAGGGTACATTCAGCATGGAAGAGGCTTCAAGTGTCTCTAAAAAAAAAAAAAAGTATTCTTCCTTTTACTTTCAAAGATTAGCAAAAAGCCAGAATAAGCTTTCAGTATCTTTGCTTTTTCTATAAAATATTAATGAAGCAGGGACATGATCTTCAGAGACAAGAGGGTTTTTTACCAGTAAGCACAGTCAGTAAGGAAAGCCAATAAAAATGTCCTCCCTCACCTTCAGTGTTTAGAAGATAAAGAGGACTTTGGCTGTTTGTGTTCTCCAATCAGACCCAGTTGCATGCTTTCACAATGACTGTGCTACTGATCAGAGCTGTGCATCTCAAATACTTTGTCAGTTGCTACTCTGCTTCTGGAAAGGCCCGTTAAGTCTGTATTTGCTTCCTGAAGCACAGTGGAGTTTAATGAAAAGCATCACTGTTTTGAAACACCATGATCTGCTGCCAGAAGAGCTACTGTTGTATAATCCTTAACAGCAGGTTAGAGTGGCAGTTGTTCCTTGGTTTGAAGGCAGTATGTGGAAGGATGGCTTTCCAGTTCTCTCTCTGGGGATAGCATGTCTCATCTTGTTCTCTTTCTTTGGGAACTCAGCTCACACCGAGGTGTTCAGCTATCCTGAGTTGGTAACAGATCTGTGCACAGGTTTGAACACCAAGATTTATTTTTCGGTAAAGATGTTTCAGGTTGTCTGATGGAAACAACGGAGTTGGAATAGAAAAGTTAATCTTGACTTTCCTTTGTGATTTGCAGAATTCAGTGTGTTCACTTCCATGCTGACATTTCAGCCTTTCATGCTGTTTACATTAACCTGCAGCTTGGCTAGCACACTGCCATGCTTCATCTTTTTAGCAATGATATTAGTATTTGCAGAATTCAGTCAAATATTGAATTCCTGTTGTGGTGGGTGTTTGTGTAGAAGCTTAGGTCCCAGTTTCCAGCTAAAGCAAATACACAGGAACTCTTAAATACTTTCTTTAGGGTGGACTGTATCTGAGCAGAGGGATCAAATTAATCTTTAGTTTTTAATCTTTCAAGATCCTGTGCAACCAGAGCAGTTGCTTATGGGAAGAAGAGTGTGAGTGAAATATTTGAATAATCTTACAGGTTTCTTGTTGCAAAGAGCTGGCCGGAATCAAGACAACACTCAATATGAGTTAGGCTTCTTGTTCACTTTATTCAGGGTTCAGGGGGAATATATAGCATTCCAAGCTATATTTCCTCAGGTGAGGAAGAGTCACCTGAGGCATGATACTCTGTTTGATGGACCTGGTGGGTAGCTCAGACTGATTGATTTTTCTGCATTAATTCTTGACTGTGTGAAAAAAGGCAGATTTAAATATCACCCACTCCACCCCCTTTCATTTAGAGCTCTCTGGTGATGGAATAACTACTTCTGAAATTTGTCGTTTCCTAATCAACTGCCCTTTTTGTTAATATTTTTTGTGGGGGTTTATTTAATTTCCAGTCATGGGCTCTTGTTCTGTCGTTGCTAGACTGAAGAGCACTCCACAGTCATGCTGCTTTGCTGTGCGTAAATGCTTCTAGACTATTTTCAAGTCACCTGCAGAGCAGCTCTCTGTAAATTGGCAGTCTTCCACTCCAGCCCTAGTCTCTCTCACAGCTTTATTCCTTCCTCAATATAATCAGTATCATTCTTGAATGGGGACAGCTGGCTGCAGACAGCTTTCCAGCAGTGTTTGTAGCAGCTACAGATAGGCACATGGAGCCCTGCTTGGTCGCCATGTACATCCAAGGATCGTATTTGACCTGCAGTCGCAGCATTTCTTTGAGAGCTTTTGTTCACGGATTCTTCTCTGTGGCATAGCTCTTGCTCTTCTGGAGCTAGTCTCACATTCCTTAGAGTATGGTCTGCCTTTTTTTTTTCTAGCGGTGGGTCATACGGAGCACACTAGAATTAGAAAAATGGAGAACTAATGTTACCTCTAACAAACTGTGTAAGAGGCAGTATTCTGGAAATGGCTTGACTAAGATGGTAATTCGGCAGATATTGAAAAGCACAAGCTATATGGAAGGTAACAAATATGCTAATTAGCTCATTGGAGAATTTGTGATTCCCATTTAAAGGCAGTAAACTCAGATACAGATAAATGAAGAGAATGGATGGGCTCACAGTATTCAGAGATGGTCAGATTTGAGGTTTGCTCCTTGCAGAGTTGCACTGTGGGTTTCATAGTTTTTCACGTTCCTTTTTAACCATCCGTAAAACTGGTGATAAGTAAACAATGCTTAAAATATTTTAAATAACTGGTGCTCCTTGGAGTTCTCAAATGAGTAGAACTCCTTGGATAGAAATGGGTAGTCACCCAAAGAAACTCCCAATTTGTTTGTTTTGTGGCGTTTAGTGCATCTAATGCATTTGGGTCCTGGATTATTACTGGAGCTCTGGGCACTGTGCAGCCACTCTGGATAGGGTTGTCAGTAGAAATAGTCTGATAAAACAATCCATGTAAAATAAGCAAGGTTTTGTTTTACCACTTTTTTGTTATATAGCCATTACTTTAGCATCTGACTTTATGACAGAGATAAACTTCAGCCTGAAGTGAAATGTGTCCTGGGTTAAGTAGAGAGAGTTAATTTTTTTTTCTCTCTCTTCATAAATAGCTAGCAAGAGGCTGTGTTTTGGATTTGTACTCAGGAGAAAAGCTGATAAGAAGGAATGTTTATAATTACTGCTAGTATTTCAAGGTCCTTCAGCCTCTCTGCTCTCTGCAGGCAGGTCGGGGTTTGAAGGAGGGCTGGGAGGACCCAGTGCTGGCTGTTGGCACAGTCCAGCTTCTAGCCTGGGATTTGCTCTTAGATTAAGATTGAGAACCAGACTGACCAATGGTATTCCGTAACATACACGTCATACCCAGTATATAGGTAAGGACTCCCAGAAGAGAGCTCTCTTTTGCTTCCCTTGGGCTTCAGATCATCTCGCTTCAGGTGCCTGCATTTGCTCTCCCAAGGCCTTTCACCCCCCATACACATTCTGGTCAGGTCTCGGTCTCGGACACTCGAATCGTTATCTCCGTTCCGTGAGTTTCGGGATCCTCCCTCTCTGGGGGGATCATTAGCTGTGGCCAGGTGGTTGTTTTCCCCCCACTTGGTCAGCTCTCGGCCTGGGACGCTTGAATCGTTATCTCTGTTCTGTGAGTGCCTGCGGGAGCGGTGCACCCCCTCCCCCCCCAATTTGGGGGAATCGTGAGTGTAGTTCTGGGGATCATTAGCAGGCAACAGGCTGAGCCTTTAGTCATCGGGTCGGGGGGGCAGTATCATCGTGTATCACTCATTCTCTCCCTCCTCTGAGATCATTGGCTGGGAGCAGGTTGGGCCTTTGGTCATCGGGTTGGGGGGCAGTATGTATCACTGTGTATCACTCATTTGTATATTTGTATGCAGTATTATTTTCAATATTATTGTAGTTTAGTTATTAAATTATCTCAACCCACGAGTCCTCTTTTCCATTTGTGCCTTTAGCTCTCTCTCCTCTATCATTCGGTGAGAGCTGCCCCCTTCCTGCCAGAAGGCTCAAAGCCAGTGTCGGAGGACTGCAAACTTGGAGGTATCAGTACAATCCGTGAAGCAAGGAGAATGTTACCAATCTAATGTAATCCAGTACGTCTTTGTATACTGCACATGGGATCTACTGGGAGCTCAGTACATGTGTCTGTGGTTAACCATAACAGGCTCTTAACAGCAGGTCATAGAATCATAGAATCATAGAATGGTTTGGGTTGGAAGGGACCTTAAAGATCATCAAGTTCCAACCCCCCTGCCATGGGCAGGGACACCCTCCACTAGCCCAGGTTGCTCAAAGCCTCATCCAGCCTGGCCTTGAACACCTCCAGGGATGGGGCATCCACAGCTTCCCTGGGCAACCTGTTCCAGTGTCTCACCACCCTCATAGTGAAAAATTTATTCCTAATGTCTAGTCTAAATTTACCCTCTTTCATCTTATACCCATTACCCCTTGTCCTATCACTACACTCCCTGATAAAGAGTGCCTCCCCACCTCTCCTGTAGCCCCCTTCAGGTACTGGAAGGCTGCTATTAAGCCTCCTCGAGAGATCTCTACCTCTTTAATACCCTGTAACAGGTATACAGAATTTTCCTGCTTAAAGCCAACCTCAAATATTAGTTATCATGAGCTGAGAGTATGCTTTAAAGTGTCTCTTGGAAGTCATGTAGTACTCTAATAGGAAGAGTGTATTTTGTCCTTCCAGCCATCATGAACCTGACGCTTTGCAGTCAGAGAGGTGGTGTGATGGGTTGGCCCTTGGCAGGGGGCCAAACCACACACACCTGCTCACACAGTCCCTGCCCCCACCCAATGATAGGGGGAAGAATTAAAGAGGTAAATGGCAAAGAGGACTCGTGGGTTGAGATAAGGACAATTTAATAACTAAACTACAATAATATTAGAAATAATACTATATACAAAGATGCAATGTGATACACAGTGATACTGTCCCTCCCCACCTGAATACCAAAGGCCTAGCCCACTCCCAGCCAGTGGCCCCGAAGGAGGGAGAGAATAGGTGATACACAATTATGCTGCCCCCCCGAAAAAGGCTCGGCCTGTTGACAATGATACTGCCCCCCCCCCCCCCCCAGAAGGCTCGGCCTGTTGCCAGCTAATAATCCCCAGAAACCGCACAGACGATTCCCCCAGAAAGGGGGGAAAAGGGGGAAGGGGGGTGCACCGCTCCCGGAGGCACTCACAGAACGGAGATAACAGCCCAAGCGTCCCAATCCGAGAGCTGACCGAAGCAGGAAAAAAAAACAGCTAATGATCCTCTGGGAGAGGGAGGATGCCAAAGCTCACAGAACGGAGATAAACGAGTGTCCTGGGCCGAGAGCTAACGGTGGCCGTGGGGGGAGGGGGGGGAAAGACCTTGGGAGAGCGAACGCAGGCACCCAGAGCGAGATGAATCCGGAAGTGAAAGGACAGCTCTCCTCGAAGAGTCTTCTCCTATATACTGGGTATGACGTGCATGGGATGGAATAATTGGTCAGTCTGCTTCTCAATCTTGACCTAAAAGCAAATCCCAAGCTAGAAGCCGGGCTCTCTCTCTCTGTCTATGGAGAGAAGAGAGGCTGAATGTATCTCGTCCTTGTGAACAAATAGCAACATCCTAGCAATAACTATAAACGTTCTTCTCTTATCAATTCTCTCCTGAGCAGGAATCCAAAACATAGCTTCGTGCTAGCTATTTATGAAGAGAAGGGAAAAGGGAAAAAAATTAACTCTGCTCTGCTTAACCCACGACAGGTGGCCACCAAGAAGTGGAAGTTCTTCAAGTGAAGAACATAACTTTGGGCACAAGGGGAAAAAAAAGGCAGTTTTCTGGTTTAGATAATTTACAAGCTTCACTGATTATATTTGTAAACTGTGGGCTTTCCAGTGTTGCCAGAGATTTCAAGTCATGGAAATATTACTTTTCCAAAAGCATCACTGATTGAAAACACCTTTTGGAAACAGTTTGCCGTTGGCCATTAATTAGAAGTATTGGCAGTAAAACACAGAGTGGTTTGAATTGTCATCCCCAGGTTGTGGGGGAGAGGAAAGGAACTACGTGAACTAACAGTGCTGGTGTGTAAGACTGCAATTCAGAGAATACAGAATAAGATTTGAGCATTGTTCAGTGCTCATGTAATCCCTGCAGCTTGGAGGTGTCAGAAACCTACTGCTGTGGGGCTTGTGTCATGTGTAAGTACAGGTAGGTCTCAATCTTCAAGAATTTGTGGATGTGATCTAGATCCCTAGTGTAACTGATACCTTGACCAAGACTGATTATATTTTTGTCTTCTAATTCTTCATTAATTAAATCCAGTGTTGTCATTTTCAGTACATTTCCTAGGTTTGCCATCAGGTAAAGCTAACGTTGGCTAAAGTATGTGCGGCTAATTATTTTAGGATTCCTGTGGAGACTTTATCAGGCTGGCTGGTTAAACACGTTAATTTCTGATGTGTATTCTGCAACATTCTCTTTGGTTCCAAATTGAATGGAATATACATCATTATCATCAAGGAATTAGCACACTAGCATCCTTTTTTCTCAATGCAAACAAAATAATTCTTGAAAAATTCTACCCCTTCTGCATTATTCCTCATCTCTGTTTAGTAATGCCTCTACTCCCTTACTAGAATTTCTCTTGTTCTTACCGTACTTTAAAAAATCTTCTTTTTATTGTCCTTAGCTCTGCAAAAGTGAGAGCTCCACTAAATTTTGCAGGTTGGTTTATGACAAAACTTTTTTATTTTTACATTGAACTGCTACGAGCTGAAGGAGTAGTTTATCCTGATTTCCAGTGTATTTTGATGGTAGTCCTGGATTCTGTGATCATACTGACTTCTGTACATCTGGGACCTGTTGTTCTGGGTTATCAGAAACATTAAAATGTGGACTGGGGCTTCCCCACCCGTTCTCCTGCATTGTTGTTCCGAAGCAGACCATGAGCAGAGATTTCGGCATATAGCTCATGTGAATAGTCAGGGTTTCAGAAATGTCAATTAACAGGCTTTTTTTTTTCCTCATTAGTTGGCATTTTTAGTTCTAGAAAGTCTATGTCACCTTGCCCTCTGGCAGCCCTAAGGTGTTTCGTCTTTGTCTCTTGTCTGCCATATCCCTTCAGTGAGTTTGTGACATACAAAACTGGGATTCATGGAGTATTTGAGGGCTCTTTTCTCCTGGACACTGGATGAGTTGAGTCACCTCTTGGCTGAGATGGGAGCCTGCAAAGAAAGGACTGTTCCAGGACAGTAGCCATCAGAGGACTGGCACTTCAGGGGAAGAGGAGTAACTGTTGGTATTTATATGTGAACTGGGTCATTGCCTTTGCAGAGTGAGATCAAGCACAGTGCCTGAATGGCGGTGTTGAAGAGGGGACTGAAATGGTTGTGCAGCAAACGAGTAAATTGTTGGGCAGTGTGGGTGCACGTGGGGGAGCCAGGGGTCTATAGAGGGTTTGAACAGAGAGCAGAGGTCAGGCGTGTTTAGGAATGCGTAGTGATTGGAGCTTGCTAAGGGTGTATCAGTCTACATATTATTCCTACTGCATGCTTATATTTATGAAGCTGGCAATGGTAAGCATGAAATTATGTTTAATATACTTTTGAGCTGACCTCTCGGTGTCTGCCAGTTGACACTAAGTATTGAAATTTGAATTTGTGTTAAAGTGTACTCTCCAAGGAAGAGGCAGCATGTCTCTGATTTATCCTGACAGCAGTAGGAACTCAGACTCAGTTTTTTAGCACAAGAACTGAGGAATTAGGACTTCTGCCTTTGATTACCACTTGCTCTGTGCTATTACATTCTCTGTGCCCCACTATCCTTAGCTGACAAAACAGGGACAGCACCTTTTGCTGTCCTAAATATATTACATGAACAGGAGTTTGTGAAGTGTTTTGGGATCATGGGCGTAAGAACTGCTGTGCTGGGGGAGGCCAGGAACCTGCCCAGCCCCTGATGGCACAGTGGCTCTAGGAGATGCTGTTGAGGGGGGCTGCTTTCTGCAGTCCATCCCAGGCTGGCAGAGGATCAGAGGATTCGATGCTAACCTGAGTGAGTTTCACCTCCTCTGATGCTAGCTGTCCCAAGAGTCTAGCCTGAACTAGATGCAGGCTACTTCTGCCCTTGGTGGAGGGAGAGGGACGCTCCTGAAAAGTGAGTCACTGACTTTTCTTAACCACCCTTTGATGGACAGTCCTCTCAGCTGCAGAAAAAACCTGGTTTTCCCCTCCCTGTTTGTGAGGCCATGCCATGACCTGGACCAGGAATTTGGTCAGAGTTTTGAACAAACCAACCCCAATCCTGCTCCCCTTCCTTCTTCCCTTTCTAGGGATTTTAATATGGTTCATCCCTCCCTTGCTGAGTCCCCACATAGCCCCTTGAGATGGAGCAGCGTTGCAGTGGGGAGCCAGGAACTGCTCTAGGCTTGCGCAAGGGCACCATGAGACTTGTCTGTACACCCACAGCGTCTGACTAGATGCAAAGCTAGGTAGCTAACATTAAGTGTGACGATTTTTCTCTCTGCTCACTTTCCACTGTGTATGTACGTGTGTGGGTCGTACTGACAAGGTATTAATGATTCTTGAAGCAGAACATGTGAGAAGATGCAGATGTAGTGCATGGCAAATTAGTGTGAGTATGCTACAACCCTGGGATTGGTTAGTGATGCTTTTGTTTTCTGCTATATAAGCTCTCAGAGAATATCCTGGAAAAAGTGGGACTGTCACTACTGTTTTGTTCATCTATACATTTTAGTGTGTGTGTGCGCCTCTGATTTGGCATTGCATCATCAAAGTGTTAAAGCAAACTCAGAAGAAAATACAGGAGTGCATTTAACCTGAACACATCAAGTATTATCAGGTGTGGAAATTTCTATTTGTTGGCCAAAAAAAAAAAAAAAAGAAAAATAATAGTAAACTTGAGGAGGAATACTTCTGGACATGTTATTTTGTATGTATGAGTACTTGAAAAAAATACACCGCAGCTAATGCTTGAAATCTGCCAAAATCAGGCAAAAGAAGCAAATGGACTTATGTCAAAATATGTGCTAAAAATCTCTTGTTCTTTTAAACCAAAGAATATGTGCTGGATAGTAGGTCTGTATGAAGGCTTTGAAGCTGAGATTTTAAATACTTCTTAAAAATGAACACTATACCATAAATGCTATCAGATGCATAATTAAGGCTGTACTAGCCAGGAGCATGTTTGCAGTAAATTACGGGGAGGTGTTCTGACATGCTTTATCTATGTAAAGATTTCTATTTTTATGTGAAGCTATTTACAGATTATTGATTTCAAAAATAGTTTTGTAACTAAAGAAAGATGCATCATCTTTCAGTTGCTCGGGGTTGAGAATCTTGCCTGGCTGGCTGCCTGCTGTCTTAGGTGTTTATTCCAGTGGCTTACCAGTGTATGAAGTGATTCAGCCCTTCTTATTTTTCTCTCTTTATTTGGAAGAAGGAATTTGTATTCAGGGATCAGGTCTCATGTTTTTTACCCATGCAGGTAGGCTGATTTTTACACCTTTGAAGCACCAGAACAATTTAATTGAAGTCTATGAGACATTTTGTATGAGTAAGACTTTTGGGTCGGGAACATCCATCACAACATTTTTTTGTCAGTTGTTAGTGTTTTGTTTCAGAGCAGTAAGCTCTTGTCATGGTGCCAGAGGAGCCTCCTAAGCTGTAAAGAGTGCCATTGAGTTCATGTAATGCAAAACTTCATCATAAGATTTTTTTACTTTATGCTGTGTGAACATTAAAAGAAAGATTTTAATAAATAAATCAGGGCAAAGCTTGAAGGTGGAGGTAATATCTTTTATTAGAGCAACCCATAGAGTTTGAAAACTTAGACAAGCGTGTGTGCTCAAGAGCTTGTCTATTTTTTTCCAGTTGGTCTAATAAAAGATATTGCCTCTGTCTACAAACCTTGTCCTGCCCATGAACTCTGTTCATCACAGCTACAGCAAAATAGTGATGGATCATTAAGATAGTTCAGGCCTTTCTTGCTTAGTTATGGAAACTCAGATTTTGTGGTTTCCTCGAGTCTCAGCTTTTTGAATCCCAGCACACACAAAGTGATGCTGTCTGTAGAGGAGGGTTTCATCACATAGGAGCTCAAACTGCTTTACCAATTCCTCATTTTAGAAAAGGTGTTATTAAAGGTGGCCTGCTAAAATTCTTCTGCCATCTGGATTTTAGGAATTTTTGTTGGTGACCTGTCAGATGTCTGGTATGGATGGCCATGGGGAGCAGTCCTGTCCTAGTACCTGGGTCAGCATCTCTGATGCAGTGTGATGGTTATGGGAAGCAGATGAAGAGGGAAGAAGAGGCTGGTAGAACTGAAGGTCTCTGGCTTTGGCTGTGGCTGTAGATCTTCAAATCTTGCTATGTGTCTGGCTGGGTAAGCAGAATAGTGTAGCCCTTCTAAATGGCAGGAAGCTTGGTTTTGGACTTCTTTCAGATGGAAGACCTAGACCCAGAGTTGTCTAAAAGTCATAAGACCAGACATGCAACAGTTTTTTCAGAGCTATTTAACTTGCCGTTTAGAGTTCTTAAATGTATGTCTTTTGGATCTGAATCTGTAGCTCTAGCTGAGTAGCTTTAAAATAGCTTCAGGTGATGATCTGGACCATCCTGAAACATCCCTGGGGATGTTTCAAGATGCTTTTCCACCCTCTGGGGACACAAGCCCTTTCTGTAGTTTGCAGTCTCAGGGTTATACAAGATCCCTCACTGTGCTGCACGTCTCTCAGCTGCTGACCTGGGGTCTGTCATTCTTGGGTGGGCACTGCTCCTCTCCTTGGTCCCTCTCCTCTGTCAGGCCTGCTGCAGCCCTCGCTCCGCCTTGCTGCAGGCACTGTCCTGCCTTTGCAGTGGGACAGGTTGACGCTTACAGGCTGTTTAGTTCTGTGCCTTCCATCTGCCTTTGGGCACAGATCAAATAGCTGGTAATTGCTTCTAAGCCCTTGGTGGCCGGGACCTGGGCTATTTTAGAAGCTGCTTCTCCCTGCATGCCCTGTTGTGGAAGTTGTGGCTGGCTGGAATGGCCCGTCGCCCTCACCGCGGTGACCTCCTCTCCTGGGCGTGTTGCAGGGAATTCAGGGGGGAGAGCTCTCAGGTCTGGCATGTGCTCCCTTGGGCTGCCTGCCAGGGCCTAAATTTGGTGACCTTTAGGATGTGGCAGGAGATTTCTGAACCTTGGTTATGGTAACTGAAAGACAAGCAGAGAATGCTGGGGGAGGGAGGAATGTATTTTTTGCAGCCAAGCTGCTTGCCACCTCTTTGATTTTTATGATCAGCAACCAGTAGGTAAATAGACTAACAAATGCTGTGACAATTGCAACTGTTGCTCTTCGATAAAATTTAAGACTGAAAAATTATACAGGTTTCTTCTAGGAGGGCGAGGACATGTGTGACCACCAAAAACACTGTGATTTCTAACACTGGTTCGGATGCTCGCTTTACTCTCTACTTTGTGGAAATCATCTAGTTTCATTCTGTAAAATGAGGGCAGTTGTATTTTAAAGGTGTCTAGAAATGGTTGCTGTACCCTTACCCATGTAGCTTGTGGGTGGTTTTGTATCTTTTAAGGAAGTGCAAGCAAGCCAAGGCCTGTGGTCCGGCAGTTGTGTGGGTTACACAAGAATGTGGTTTCATCTTATACCTAATTTGGTATAACTGTGAGATGCATCTCCCACCCTGTTCTTCGCACCAGCTCTAATGATGGTGTTGTGGCAGGTTGAGTTGGGTTCAGCCTGCTGACCAGTGGAGAAGTACCCAGGAGTTTTTTGCTTTTGGTCGGTTAGTTTTGATGGGTGAGGACTTGGGCTTGGTGAGCTGAACTAACTCACTGTGGGGCTGCTTCATCATCCTGCCTGGTGCCAGGGATGCAGTGGGATGTGTGTTTAGCCAGAGGAGGGGGCACGCAGATTGTCCCAGTGTGCTATTAACACAATGGGGAAAGGCACCCTTCTGTCCTTACTGCAGAGACTTCCTGGTGAGAAGGACTATCCAGTGGTTTGGTTTTGACAACCAGTACTTATGAAGGGGTGCAGATGTTTGTGAAGGTCTGCTGCTGAATATTTGCATTGCAGGTGTTAACAGGTTTACAGTCTGTTCATGGTCTGTCTGAATGTGACTGACCTGCAGAGGACAAAATATCAACTTTCTACTTTCCTTCCAATTGTTTCTGCTAGTTTAGCATTGGTTTGAAGTTTTGTCTTTGCTTAGAGATAAAATGTCCAGAGACAAGGTTCTTTATTTTTACCATGCAGTAAAAGTGGCAAGGTCAGTCCCACTGGGGTTTGTAGAGTTTGTCCTGCCTAATTTGTCTTGTGTATAAAGACTATGTTTTCCATCAGCTATAGCTAATGTATATTAGTAACTCTAGGGCCGAAAAATACCCCTTTTCAGCAATGAAAACAAGGTCTGTGTTTCTAAATATATTTTCACCACAATGGACAGGAATGTCTTTGCAGTTTCAGCCACATGGAAGACCCTTTCCTGCTCTCTGTTTTCCTATCTCATGAAACATCTCAGAGGAAAGCATCTTGCTTGACCTGCAAACTCATATCATTCCACTGGGTAGTTTGCAAGACTTCCTGCGTGGCATTGCATCTCTTTGTACCAGGAAACAGACTACTTTCTGGTGAAACAAACATTTAACTGAAGCAAGCTTTTCTCTTCTGCCTCTTTCAGAAATAAGTAAGCATTTGAAAATGACAACCTCATGGAGTGACCGACTCCAGAATGCAGCAGATCTCCCTGCAAACATGGATGGGCATGCTCTGAAAAAGTACCGCCGGGAAGCCTATCACCGGTAGGTCACTCGAAACTAAGCATAGACCCCCCATTTCTTGGTTTTTGCTTGTTGGTAAAACAGAAAGGTCATTCTTACTTTCCTTCTAGATTAGTGGAAGAGAACTTAGAAGATATCACAGTATTGGCCTGCAGGAATTTACAAACAGTAGAGTTGAGATACATGTATTGGAGTGAGTGAGGGTATGCAGTTGAAAGATTAACCAAAATTAGATTTTGGGATTGAAGCTTTCCAATCAAGAAATACTTAGTGGCAGCTGTGTATAGTAATTATTGCAGTGCAGACTGGGGGCACATAGCCTTAGACACTGTAATGCACAAATATGACTAAGGAGGAAATCAAATGGGAGCAGAAATTAAGTGTTTGGGAATTGTATCTAGTATGGTTAAAGATCTCAGCCTCCTTTTCTGTGGTAGGTGTGCCCAAGACCATCTTTGCTGTAAAACAATTACAGTCTAAATAAACAAGATAGAGTATAGAATAAAAGAAATATTTTCACTCTCATTTTATAGTTTGGTAATCAAATTACAGACACTAGATTGTTTTAATGAGATCACATTGGAGGTTTGGTTGAGCCAAGAATTTAGCCCACAGTTTACATGGTTCCAGGCATAGAGCATAAAAGATGGATGCAGTTTGTATCCTTATCAGATATCTGGACAATTACGAGGTTAAAAACAAGACCATCTAGTAATCATCAGTGTTGTGTTTGTGGGAGGTGTATCTTCAAAGTTTACCTTGTTTAATTTGAGAAATCATGCAGTATGATGATCAGAGTGTATTCAGGAGGAGTTGAAGAGACATCTGATATAGAAACAGAAAAAGAAGTCAAGTTTCCCAACCTCATGCTTAAATGCCACATTGCGTTTGTGATTCGTATCATAGAATCATAGACTCATAGAGTGGCCTGGGTTGAAAAGGACCATATCGATCATCTAGTTTCAACCCCCCCGCCATATGCAGGGCCGCCAACCACTAGACCAGGCTGCTCAGAGCCACATTCAGCCTGGCCTTGAATGCCTCCAGGGATGGGGCATCCGCGACCTCCCTGGGCAACCTGTTCCAGTGTGCCACCACCCTTTGGGTGAAAAACTTTCTCCTAATCTCTAACCTAAACCTCCCCTGTCTTAATTTAAAACCATTCTCCCTTGTCCTATCACTACCCA
>WKFP01014367.1:1108839-1202713 GCA_011057875.1 Pterocles orientalis | reverse complement strand
ATCCTGAACAATTGTCTTCTTTCTCATCCCCTGCAGGTATTATCTTCTCCTGCAGTAGACATCAACTACATGATGTCCCTTTTCTAAAAAGGTTCTAATAAACATAAGTATTTTTCTTCTAATAAAGTTCTAACAAACATAAGTATTTTTCTTCTAAGAAAGTTCTCGCAGACATAAATATTTTTCTCCTAAGGAAGTTCTCATAGACATAAGTATTTTTCTTCTAAGAAAGATTTCCCACAAGATGTGATGTTCCTTAAAAGATAAGTGCAGACTTAACATGATAGAGTAGGACTGAAGTTATTTCCCCTTATGGTTTTACATTATATTTTTTAGTATTTTAATAGTTGTTCCGATGCAGAAATTTGTGTGCTGGTCACAGCCATCAGTTCTAGGATGTAAATTATTTCAGTGAGATCCAAGTATGCTCTAAGTCAGATACTGCTTAAGCACTGTCAATTTTATGGAAAAGAGAGATATAAAAGACAAGGTATCCATTGTCAAGATTTATTTTATTTCTTTTCCTTCCTTTTTCTTTCTCTTTCTCTCTGTTTTTTCAGCCTCTTTTTTTGTGTCTCTTTCTTCTTACACTAGCAGCTGAAGAAACAAAGCTTGAAATAATGAATCTAAAGTGACTTGAAAACAGAAATAATGAAAAAGAACATTGACTTTAAAACTGTTACTTTTTTTACTTTAAAGCTGGTCCTGGTGATTTTGTGGGCCCAGTCTGGAAGGCTGGAGGAGCTTGGCAGCTTGGCCACATTTAGAAATGAGCATAACTGGGCTTGTTTTTGATATCAATGTCAGAAGCCCAGTTGGTCTCAAAGTAATTCATTGGGATTTTCTAAATGCTGCTAGTAATGCTTGGTTTTCTGAAGTGTGAAATTCTAAAAACTTGTTCCACTGTTTGTTTACTTCATGCTTACTTAAATATCAATGGAGATGCCTAGACGAGTTGATTTAACTTTCTGGTTCTCATGAACTATGCCAGATTTGATATGCCTGAATTGTAAATGTTGAAGCAGCATAAAATAAGGGGAAAAGTTTCCAATCCAAGCAAAATAATTTACCTTAAAAAATAAAAATAATGTTCTTGTGGGCATGAAACTTTCAAAAAACTTTTTAAAAAGTAGCTCTGAAGATTCCACTCTAGTAGTCATATTTTTTTGTGGTCATTCATACTAGGAATGTGTTTTTTCAGGTGTTGCACTTCTTATTGTATCATACTTGATGGATGGATATTCAACATATAACATTGTTGGCAGAAATCCCAGTTGAGACTGGTTTAACTGGTGTAATGCATACTGACTCAGAGTATGATGACTATATCATAATCATGTCTGAATACCATAGGCAAGAATGTTCAAAAATCAAATATTTATAGCTATTTTCCTCCCGTAGCTGTTTTCCTCCCAAAAGTTTTGCTTGGTGTTTGGATCAGTTTGTGTAGCTGCTTAAGAAATGAGCGTATTGAGGTGACTGATGAAGTAAGCAAAGCTTGCAAACATGAATACATATGCTATGCTGTGAGTGCAAAGGCCATAAAAGCAATATCAAGAATCAGAGATATCTGTAGAGAAGGAGAAGTGGTGGGGTTTTATATTCAGGGTATTTCTGATGATTTTAACTAAGCCTTTGGGTTAGCTAGTGTTACTGTCAGCAACAAACCTCATTATACAGCATTGTTGGCGCTTGTTGGAGGTGAGGTCTAAAGATGAATTAATATACAAGCTAGATGTTATTCATTCTCTAGCAGAGGTCACTGGTAAGAGGATACTGCGTTACTGTGCTATTGGCAACATACGTTTTAATTCGGAAATAAAAGGGATGTGTAGCTGTTGGGTGGCTTTTCCTTAGTGTGTGTGGTTGTGAAGCCACCTCCCTCATGCATTGCTTGTTGGCTTTTCCGGGTAAAGGATAATCACTAGGTCATTTGTTCTGGAGGAGTACTGTCATTTAACGTGATTGTAATTAGGCAAGAACTAGGTTGACTCTGAGCCACCAAATTGCCCTAGTGTCTATTTTTTAACCTGGAGTGAGCACTTCTAGGCACCCTCTGGATTATCTCACATAGCTCTTTAGGGTTTAAATAGCAACCACATCTAGTTAAAGCAAATAATGGAAAAAGTTGGTGTTCCATCCACTCTTGTTACTGACAGTTACCAAGATCCAGGAAACAGGTATTTGCATTTTCTTTTATTCTATGGTTTTGGCTTAACAGGGCAGTAAGGCTGAGATGGCATTTTTGTTAAATGTACAGACTTTGAGATGCTTTTACCATTTTGCATCAGAGTAATTTGAGACTTCTTGTCCTGAACATGGGTTTTCTGTTGTTTTAGTTTTGTTTTCATTCTCTGCTGTTTACTGACTGGGGCAGGGGATGTGGCATCATGATTCCTAATCTTAATTCTCCTTCTGACCGCTTATAGAGTATTGAATAAATTGCTTCATATTTCTGTGCTTCAATTTGCCTTCAAAGCATTTTATGGTGGTAGCATGAGTTTAGTAATTTAAGCTGTTAGTATATGCTGGGATCTTGGTAAGAAAAATGCCATATACTTTAATAATGATAATACAGAAAGGTTACCAGTTGGTTGTTTTGATTTCTAGGGTTAAAGGTGTATTTCAGTGTGTTCAAATTTATAAACTCTGGGCTATTCACTGCTAATCTTGTTTCTTTTCTTCATTGGTACTGGATCATCAGTGTTTGCAAACAGGTGGAAATGTATCAACTAGGCTGTGAGGCTTGAAACTGATTATCTATTTGGGTAGCTGTACATAAAGTCACTTTAGAATGATCCGTTCATTGAAGTGGCAAATGAGTAAAAAAATCTTTCATCAGTCTGAAAGTGCTCTTTTCCTCTGACATGTTCAGATGGGTGATGTGTGGTATTTTCATGTAACTGTGAATGCAGTAGCGCTGTAGACACTGCTGGCTGTGGTCTGTCCTCATATGTCTTTGTGTAGCCTCCTTGGACTCGTGCGGTGGCATGTGTGTAGCAGAGGGCAGTATGTGGCTCTCTATTTATTTTGCTTTAGTGCTTTGGACGTTGGAGAGAGGAGGGAGAGATAGTGTTAAGGTGGCGGAATGGGTGAGCTTACAAGCAGAACACTTGCCAAATTAATAATAAAGAAATTACATTGAAAATGTCCCATGATCCCTAGCTTTAATAGTTTCACAGAGCAGACGGGTGTTATTTTGGGATGGAATCCATATGTGAGGTTCTTGGCACTTTGCTGTTGCCTGGGAAGAAAACCCAAACAATGGAAACAGAAATGGCCAAGGCTATCTCCTTCCATCTGATTCCTGCTGAGGGAAGTGCTCATAGTCGTGATTCTGGATACAGCCTCATCAGACTTTTAAGTTTCAGCCGTAACCTGATTTTCCAGTTTTATGTAACTATAATTGTGCAAGAACAGTTAGTCTTGTGAAATTGCAGGGTGCTATGGTGGAAGTATTACTAGAAGTGGACAGGAAATTTTGATGCCCTTCTTCTGTCTCCCGCATCTGATACTGTTTCATCTGCCTAAAGTCATCTCGAGCCCAAACACTGTCTCTGAATACAATTGCCAACACACTGACCTGTCAGAAAATTTATCTCAGTTAAAGAAGAAATAAAAGGGAACTCTGAAAATCTCACATTGGAAAAAAAAAAAAAAAAAGACCAAAATGGTGTGATACATAATAATATAAGGAATGGTCGTTACCTGCCCAAAGACTCAGCAGAAGAATGATGACCTTGGTTTCAGTAGTTTAAAGCAGTTTCTTTCTTATCTCCTTTAAGACAGGTACCAAAGCATCCAGCACCTGAAGACAATAAATTTTGATATATCTTAGTCTCTTTTTAAAATCACTTACATAATTTGTGCCAGATAAATAAGGTCAGTGAGGGATTCGTCTGGGTTCACTGCTGTTTATGGAAGTCACCTGTAACCAGAATCATAACCTCATGTAGCGAGACATTTTCAGACACACAACATCTGGACACAAGCTAGTAATATTGAGAACATGCAGTTGTTATAACAGTAATGTGATTTTTTTTTTCCTTATTAGCCTTTTTTAAAGAGGCTATGGGGTACCTGGATATGGGAGGCTCTTAAAAGCTAATCCATTTAGTTCCCTCTTGTTTCTTTTAAACTCTTCTGCTTACTAAAACATGGAAGTTGTCCATAAAGTAAATATTAACCAAAGTGCCCAAACTGTGAGGAAGAAGGAATCAGAGCCTTCTGGCTAGTTAGTCCTTGTTTTGTGGCTGGCTCAAGCCCCACTGTCCACCACAGTCTTTTTCTAAACACACACGTAGAACACGCTTAGCAAGCTCCCACTGTATTTGCTGTTCCACTCAGCACTCCTGCAAGTTTATTTGTATTTATTTAATTTCCAGTGAAACATACTCCTCTGACAAAGAATGCTTCTTGCTGCAAAGTATTTTTGGATATATTTGTAAAATCATCATAAAAGTGCTCTGTTCCAAAAACACAGTTTTCCTTTTAATTTTCTTGCTGTGAGGAGTTGTGACCCAGGTGCCAAGTTGTATAATTCTGGTGTATTTTGTTTATTTTTTGGTCATATTACAAGAATATTATACATGCAAATTTAATTCAGGGCATGGAATGCTTTTGAGATTTTGTACAAATAAAATGAAAACTTTTCTGCCTCTCTGCATGTGCTTCTCTCCTGTGTTACTTGAGAGGAGTTGGGATTTAGGCTCCTGCCTCGGAATTGATTGACAAGAACAGTAACAAAACTGAGATCAGTTCACTTGTAAAAATATAAAGGACTGTGAATTGCAGTGTTGAGGATATCGGGCTTTGTGACTCCTTTTATGCATGCTCAGCAGTTCCTTCTTCCGTGCTATACAACACATTTTTCTCTTATCCAGCACAATTCATAGAGCTCAAAAAGAAAATAAATACTGTCATCACTGAGAGCCTTCTGCTATGGCTAAGCTGCAGGGTTTAATCTTTGAGGAAGAACTCATTAGGGAGCTTCATGGTTTCTCTTAAACAGCTCCTCAAGTCCATTTTTCTACGTGTGGACCTGTGCCAGGCTAAACCATCCCAAGTCCAGGCGGCTGTCTCATCACTCCCAGCTTTTGGATATGGTCCCTCAGCCGGCTTCCCCACAAGCACTGATGCCTCAGATCCCTCCAGCCTCACTGCACAGGGAATGCAAAACTGTGGGAGATTCACAGTGGTATTCATCAAAGCAGAAATATAAAGCTTGGGTTTTCATTGGGAAGGAAGTAAAGAGGCAAGGGAAAGGTAATGTCCTATTTAGGGAGATGCTGTGGTTGCAGAGAGGTGTGGAGCTGGGGAGTTGGGTTTAGGCAATACTCACCTCTGCCTCTTGGCAGCAGGAACAGAGGGGGTGTTCTCATGCTATGCCTGCAGTTTGATTTGTCTTACTTCCCAATGATGTTACATTTTTTAGGCCAGCTTAATTTTTAACTCCAGTGCTCTTAGTTGAAACTATTATTTTCTGAATGGAAAAAAACAAATCAGGGGAAAGGAAAGTATGATTTGTTTCTCACTAGTGGAAAAATTATTCTAGATTAAAATTTCCTTGCCTAGGAATGTTGGGCAGTTTTAGTTTTCCTCTTATTGTGACTTTATCTCTACTGTTTGTAACCTGGAAGCTTCTTTGATTTTTGTTTATCTAGATGAGCTGTAAAAGTCCTGCCATCTCATCCTTTCCTTTAGAGACCAGAAGATCTCATCTCTTAGGTGGTTAGGGTTCTTAGGGTCTTAGTGTTGGTTTTGCTTTATAGTAATTAAAAACAACTCTTGTAATTTCTCTATGTCATGTCTTCCGTGGAGATGTTACATTTCTGTAGCCCACAGACATGTTTGACTGGTATTCTTGAAATCAGGCTGAGTGTACCTTCAATGAGGATCAAAGCACAGCTCTGAAACGGCCTAAGCCTGCAGCTTCTGAGAAGCACCTGGCTCTTCCCCGAAACTGTCGTGGTGATTTAATCTCAGCTTTTATCTTTAGTTTCTGGTATACTGCAGATATTTACTACTTTGAGTAAACCCCCTGAATTAAGCTGATCAGCTTCTGGGAGTAAATATTTGCAAGTATCTAATTTGGCCCTTGTGTGTAGGGGGGCACCGTGCACGCAAGATGTCTTCCTTTATCAGGATTTAAAGTTGAGATTTTGAGCGCCTCCAAAATAACCCAATATTTGGCTGGGTCTTCACAAGAGAAGTGAAATTGGTTCTAGTTTTGTTTTGTTTTTCCCCCTGTTTAGTCTGCCATTTAATCTGCCAAGGCATATCCCAGTTTAAATTGATTAAAGTGTTATCATTTCCAGTCCTGAACATGTTGTGCAATAGCCTTCTGTAGCTTTTTTAAGTATTTGCTCTGTTTCACTCCAGCACTGTTGGGTAAAGTAATTAACATGTCAAATCAGTCAGTAGGATGCCTTGAAATCTGCCAGGTCCTGTGCACTGTTGGGGCATGATTAGACCCTGCCACGTACGTTTCTAGGTCATAGGCAATATTTACGAGTTGATGCAGAAAGAGAGATGTTCACCAGCTGTTTCAAGAGGGGGCTGGTGTAGTAATTGTCATGTTTTAGTTGTAAGACTTATTTTGGAACCAAAATATGCTAAGAGATGATGTTTGTTTCATTGCCTTCAGTAAACTTTTCCAGATCCTCAGTATCAACGTGTGCGGGTTTTTTTTAGTCCTGGGGTTCAGTTTGTACATACTCCGAAAGCAAGCGATTAAAATATCAGAGGCTTAGAGATCTTTCAGCGGTTTTTGGTCAGTTTGGTGTTATCATCATCTAAACATAGGCAGGCTGGACTGGAAGAGATCTCTTGGGTCACGGCTCCCTTGTTTTTGCCTTTCACAGGCACTGTCGTATTACCCTTTTTATAAGCGCATTTTGCTCCATCGTAGTGCTTGGGTTTCGTCCTCAATTGGCAAACTGTTCCCAAGTGTTGCAATTCTGAAGAACTCTTCTGAGCTTCTGTAAAATTCCCTTCCTATTCCTGTCCTGTCCAGGAGGACGGAAAACTGTGCTCTGGGGACTCAGCCTAAGGGAAGGAACAAAATTAGACTCTGCAGGTTGGACAAAAAATGTTGCTAGTGTCTCCAAGAGGTATGTTATTAATTCTTAAAGCTCTTCACTTGCAGAAATAAACTGCACAAGCATGAGATCAGAAATTGTGTACTTGAATTAGCTAATAAATAATGCTTCCTGGCATCTGCAGTGACAGAACGTAATTGTCTTCATTATACAAAGTAGGAGACTGTGTTTAGTACCAAACAGCATTTCACATTGACCTCTTGTAAATCAGAGCTGTCTCGATGTTAAAAGACAAACAAACACAGATTCAAGCTGCAGATTTGGGTAATTTGTTCCACCTACTCAAAAGCCAGCTATTTCAGGAGTGAATTTTAGTGATTTACGATCCCATCTCATATTTCCAAAAGGCATTTCTTTACTAGTCTCCAGGTTTTTTTCCCATCATTTTGTCTTGTTTAGGTAATACATAAATCTATCAGAGAAGAGCATCATTCATAACCTCCGAGGCCCCTTAGTGACAAGTCCCATTGTCAAAGGCAGGCATTTTGCCAGGAAACTGTGACTCCCAGAGAGAGTGTGCAAGGTTAGGGGGAAAGTATACTATTGCCAGAGAAACTGTATTCCAAGTGGATTTGTGTGGAACAACAACGATATCCAGTGACGGATTAAATTAGCCACAGATGTGTTTTCTATAACACTGTCCAAAAAGATATACAGTACTTTAAGGCTTGGTTCAGACATAATGATCTTCTGAAGTCAAATCAGAGCCGAGCAAAATTGCATCAGTACTAGAGAAGCTTTAAAGGAATTGTGTAATATGATTCAGACAAGTAGATGAATCAGGCTGCTGCGAACTAAACAAGGAGCACATCGGTGAGAGATGAGGTAAGACGACTTGCATACGAGTGTGATAGTTTGATGTTAGCAGTTTGCTGTTAAAATTCGAGCTGCGGCAGATTGACATGGGCAGTTAAACAGGCACGTTATGCCGGCCACCTGCCCAGAACATGCGTGTGAAGGAGAAGCTCCCGGTGGCTTCTTTCAGCTTTTCAGAACGGACGAGTGCTTGGTTTTGCACTTGCCGTCTCCATTGCTGTATCGCTGCCCCTGCGCCACTCCTACAGAGCAGTGCTGCCGATTTCAGTTTTTAAAAGGATGATTACTCTGCTGAGGGCAAAGTACTTATTAAATATTTGAGAATTTTCACACACTGAAATCAGAGTACAGGGGAAGGCTCGGGGACTTTTCTCATACAGGTGAATTTTGTCTCAGCATTGCAGCTTGAGCAGTACGTGGGATTTCTGTCCAGCGCCGGTGTTGAGAAGCTCAGCTTCTATCCTGCAGCTGAGTTCTGACTCCCGTTCTTAAAGTTCAGATAAGACAGACAGTGAAGACAAGTCCTGCTGAATTAGAGATCTGCTATATGGTTTAAAGTTCTGGGGAAATATAAGCAGCTTAGTTACTGTTGTAGTTGGAACAGGAAGCAAGAAGAGCTTTTGTTGTATTCTCTGACCTATTTCTTTACTATGTTATTTACTTGAACTAAATTGAATATGTTGTATTAAAATGTTGTCATCAAAAGGGCCTGGAAGTATGCAGTTTAGATTGTCATTGTAATAAGTATTAATAGTAAAAATGGAATTTAAAAAATAGCAATTTTGTCAAGGAGTTGCAGGGGAGTTACAGATAAAAAGAAAAATTTTCACAATAGAAATAGCATAGTCTTGTGGATGAAAACTTAGTTGCTGTTTTTCAGGGCTTTATTAAATGTTTTTAATTCTTTTAATGTAAATGTGGAAATGGGCCTGATTAGGTTTGCTTTGAGTTTCCAGATAGAGTTCCAGAGATGGCTCAAATGCTGTGAGTTTATTCACAGAAATATTATTTTCTTTTCCTTTCCTTGTTACCTCTTTATTATAATTTGTTGTAATCAAGCAAATTGTATTGCTTCCCATCCTCTCCTTCCAGTTTCATCTCACTTGAGCTCTGAATTCTGCTTCAGGAGATTTTGCACTTCTGTTCTTAGGAAATTTTTGCAGGTCACATGCAAAGCCATGTGTGTGTGTGCATGCATGCGTGTATGTCTTTAGACAGCATACCAATAATTAGAATAACCCTGAAAAGTCATGGCTTTGCTTCAGGAGAACTCATGGCAAAAAATGAAACATGCTTCCGTTGCCAGGTATATTTTCTGATTTTGACCTAAGAGAGACAGACATCCTGACAGCAGGCAGAATATGTTTGTTCTAAAATGTGATTATTTTGAAAATGCTCATAGCTATGGCTTTATTTCTTGTCTCTTTACAGGGTCTTTGTAAACAGAAGTTTAGCCATGGAAAAGATAAAGTGCTTTGGTTTTGATATGGATTATACACTTGCTGGTGAGTATCTTCTTGATTCTTTTTGTCATTGACTTAGTGTGGAATATTGCCTCTTGCTGAGAGAAAACCAGTAATTGTTGGGCTACTCCAGTTAGCAGCTGCTTCTTCTGTTAAATATATAATTCACTATTAATTACACTTTCATTTTGTGTTTCTTTTAAATTAGTTAACTGTAAGCTGTATTTGATCACGGTCCTTGTTGCTGTATTACAGTGACAAGTGATTATAGGTGTCAAGGAAACCAAAGCTTAGTAAGTATAATTGGTTATTTAGATTCCACTATATTTTGATATTGTCTCTGGTGCGAGCTTGGCTTTGAATAATGAGGTGATTTCTTTTATCCTTGGTGCATGTGACAGGCTACACCTTGGCTAGCAGGTCCTCCTGTGTCCTGGGAGGGTAATTTTTTAATAGATTTTCCTCTTTCTCACTCCCCTGTTGGCCACATCAGTGACTCATTCTGAGAAGAGGCAAGGCATGGGGAGTGTCTTCTGTCAGCTGAACAAGTTAATGTAGAAAGCTTTGCCCATTCTTTATGGCCGATAGGCTTTGGGAGGTTGCATAAGACCTTTTAGTTTCATAAATTTTTTTGCATGACTTCTCAATGTTTCAAATACTAGACAGGCAAGTTCTCTGAAACTTTTGATGAATGGTGGTAGTTACTGTTTTCTGCATAATCAGACTTACGTGATGTTATGTATTTTAAGGAAGGAGGAGATAAAAGTCTACTTCCAGTTTCCTAGGTTATAGTGTCACACAGGCTGTAACTGAGGATGTCATGTACAATCCCGCCTTCTTTCTCATTACCACTTCCAAGGTTATGGATAAAAAGTTCCTGTCACCCTTGATATTTCAATATAGAATATTGAATATAAACTGAGAAAAGATGAAGTAGAGTGTCAGGGTCACCTAATAGTGCAGTATGTCAGCTATGGTTATCTAGTTACTGTGTCTACTGAGAAGAAATGAGAGATGAGTAATGAGGCCAGGAGCAGTGTGAGGGTCACAGGAGCAGGGTCAGTGGCTAAGCAAAGGGCAGGAAAGTTTCCATGTGCTCATGGTTCAACACATACTGGAAGGAACCATTCTGGAGGCTGTGGCAGGTAATTACAGTTAATATTTAGATCACTTGCTCTGTTCTTTTAAACAGTTATCCATGAGGCAGTAGTTAAGTATAAAAGATTTGATTGTTCAACACCTTCTTTATACGTCTGTTTAAAGTTCCTGTCGCTTTTTAAGACAGGAAGTTAATCTGTGCTGGATCTGACTGGAGGTGCATGCTTTCAGTGTTTGTGTTTCATAGAATCATAGAATGGCCTGGGTTGAAAAGGACCATAGTGATCATCTAGTTGTAACCCGCCCTGCCATATGCAGGGCCGCCAACCACTAAACCAGGCTGCTCAGAGCCACATCCAGCCTGGCCTTGAATGCCTCCAGGGATGGGACATCCACGACCTCCCTGGCAAACCTGTTCCAGTGTGCCACCACCCTTTGGGTGAAAAACTTTCTCCTAATCTCTAACCTAAACCTCCCCTGTCTTAATTTAAAACCATTCTCCCTTGTCCTATCACTACCCACCCTCGTAAACAGTCGTTCCCCCTCCTGTTTATACGCTCCCTTCAAGTACTGGAAGGCTGCAATGAGGTCTCCCTGGAGCCTTCTCTTCTCCAAGCTAAACAAGCCCAGTTCCCTCAACCTTTCCTCACAGGAGAGGTGCTCCAGCCCTCTGAACATCTTAGTGGCCCTCCTCTGCACTCGCTTCAAGAGCTCCACGTCCTTCCTGTGCTGGGGGCCCAGCTGTGTTTCTCAGCTGTGACAGCCTTGTGGCAGTGCTTTTAGGGAGTGCAAAACAGTTGTTCAAGGGCAAATCCTTAAAAAAAAAAAAGTTGTGGGTTTTACTTTTATAACAGAAAAACAACTTCTATGTGTTTTGCAAACTGGCGGCATTTCTCAAGGATTCAGGTGATCCCATTGAGGTTGGCATGGAGCATGAAGCGTGTTGCTAACTCTCATCCTGACAGAAGGAGAGCTTCGGCACTATCCTTGCTCCTCCGACTGTTCATTTTGCTGAAGTGTTGCTTTTTCCTGTAAACACAGAGCAAATGTGTTGTTATCCACAAAACAATGCTTGGTTTGAGGAGAAAAATGTGACAGTTTCAAGCATCATGAAACAGTTCCTAGGGACATGGAAACCTGAGCCTTTCCAGGCCCAGATCACAGTGCTGCAGTTAAGCAGGTGAAGTCAGTGCGTTCAGGGGAGTTGAGTGCCAGGGTATGGGGCAGAAAAAGAAATGAGATGTAGTCCAAGCAGAAAACTGGAAATGTGGACTGCTCATGGGTAAGCTGCTGTCCTGTGGTACAGCAGAGATAATAGCTGCAGATCATTTTACAAGGAGCTATAAGAATGTAATTAGATTGGAAAGCCTTTTGCAGATGAAAATCATTGTACCCGGTAAGTACTATTTCCCTTTTGTTCATGCAACTGGGAAATTAACATACAAAATTACCTGTTTGTTTTCTCGTGTCTCAGAGTCATCCTTTCTTCTCCATGTGAGCTTTTGTTATCTGACCATTATTTGGTGTCTATAGCTGTCGCACACAAGAAAAATTATTCATTGCAGAGGCCTTAAAGAGCATAGTGTTAGATTATTATTATTATGATTATTAATTAATTAATTGGAAATGATAATGAGGAAGTGGGGCAAATGAAGTATTACATTAGTGTGTTGTAGTGCATTTATTAGACCCTGTTGTGTTTTCTGTCTGGGCACATTAGTCCTTACACACTCTTTCACATGGACATACTACTGTCTAGATTAAAAAAGAAAAAAAAATGTAAAAAGCTAGTTTATCTGTAATTTAACATCATCTGTAGGCCAGATGATGCATGCCAAGCAGAAGACTTTTGGAGGCCATTCAAGACATGTAAATAGACCAAGGAAGAAGAAGAGAAGCATGAGTGCCATCAATTCCTCATCTAGTTTTCTGCAGTTGTATCTTCAGATATTGCTAAGTCACTTTTATATAAATTTGTTTAAAAAATATCTCAGGCACAATCTTCATATTCAATGATTGAAGGCAGTCAGAGCCATTAACCCTGCCAAAAACTATATGCTGTGTCCTTTCCCCACTCTCTGTTGCAAGCTTTCACATCAGAAATAAACTGATGACATTCATCCCATAGCTGACAGTCATACGCTTTGACATCTCAGAATTATTATTTTGGAACACCTTGGATTACCTATCTTGTGAAGAGGAGGCTGCGGTGTCAGGAAAAGAAAATAGTTTGTCTCTCTTCTTTCCAAATCAGCAGCCATTGGTAGCACCGAAGTTCTTACTTAGGAAGTGGTTCAGTACCAGAGAAGTCAAAATCACTTGACTTATTTTGAACTTCAGAAGCTTGAGACAGTTTTGTTCTTTAACTTCATGAGTTTAAGGACACCAACCTACTTAGAATAACACTGTTTTCTGTGTAGAATAATCTAATTTTGTAGGGATGTGGCATTTCCATTCTGAAGTATATTTTAACAGCTACTACACACTTGCTGCAGTGGTCATGTGTTCTACTACTAGCATGACTGAGAATGTCAGCTTGCCAACTGACAACAGTTTTAGTATCATCATGTTACATTGCACATAAAATACAATTCCACTCATTTGTTTTATGGGGTAGTACTTCTTAGCCTTATTAAATTAAAGGACTACTTAACTCAGAAATGAAGAAAATCAAGGCTGTCTGATACAGCATTGCCACAGTGATTGTGCTTGCTGTCAAGTAAAAATTGGTTAAATTTGAATTATTTTTAATGACTTCTATGTTCTCTTATTGTGTTTGTCTCTCCTTGCATAGGGTTGAGAAATACTGTTAATGGGTGGGTTGGGCAAACAAAAAAAATTCTTTTTGTCTTGAAGAAAAGAGACTAAAGGTTTTACCCTTCTCTTCTGAGAAATTGTGGACATTAAATTGATGAATTTTGTAGCCATTGTGGTTACAGCTAGAATTAATTTGACTGCTAGGAGCTCAAAATGAAATGAAAGCAAATTGAAATGGCTCTCACAGGTTTTAGATTCCTTGTTTTCCCATCAAGGATTGCTGTTGCATCCTCATGGGGTGAATGAGGTCTCCTATGAGTATGGAAACTCCCAAGTCTCCTTAGGTTTATATGCTGGATACACTAGTACTAGAGGCTCAGAAATCTGTGTTGGATCTGAAGCTGTCTGTCCCCTTCCTAGTCAATCTGGTTTACTTGCATTAGTGAATCACATTTAGTACATAAAATGCTAGGTGTTACTGGGAGGAAAGTCGAAGGAGCAGGAAGAACACCAGGGTTTGACTCTGGTGTGTGTGCATAGTTAAATAGTTGCTGCTTAAAATCTTGGATGGCTTAATGCAAGAGTCATGAGCTATTTCAGCCCTTGCTGTTAGCAGAGGTTAAGACAAGTTTCTGTGATGTTATGCAGCTGTCACTGCGGCAGCCCTTCATTCTCTGCTGCTGCCCTTGCTGCCAGCCAGCCGGGGAGTGAGGCTGTGCCGATTCCCTGGGGTTCCCTTGCTCCTTGGAAAGTGATGGTCTTACACCAGGCTCTACAAATACCCATGAAGGGCTGTGTTTGCTGTCAGGGCCGAACTGAGAAATTTTTTTTTAAGTTCCTGTTTAAATCCTTAGGTTAGAGAGATTTGAGGGTGCTTTTGTAGTGCATTTTTGTTTGCTAACTACTAGTTTATTTTATTATCCAAATGATTAAACTCTGCTTATTCATCCTGACTGGCTAGCAGACCAGTAGTCAATAACAATTCTTGTCTGCCGTTCTCTTTTAACTGGTACTGTCAAAACTGTCCATGCTTTGGTAAAGTTGAAAATGTTGCATGTAATTCAAAAGATTCACAGCCTTCTCTGTTTGGTGTTTACTGCAAACTGCAGGAAGAAAGAGAAAGATACAGGTATGTCAGGAGAATCTTCACTGCAGCACTCACCAGAGACTAGGAGTTGGTAAGGCCTGTTGGAAATGCAGCAGAGAAAGATTGGTTTCACACAGCATTTTACTTGGCTGCATCCTTCTCAGTGTGAGCAACTCTAGTAATCATTAGGTCTGGATCCAAGTAATGCAGGAGGCCTTGGCATTACTAGGTCTTAAATGGGACAGGTTGCACAATAAGGTGATGGATAAATGGCCCTTGACAGGAGCCGGGCTAACGCAGTGGGGTTCTCAAACTGGCTGTAATTTCACACCAGGCCACTGGCAGATGGAGAGGGAATTAGTAAGAATTACAAACTCAATTGTGCTTGAAAAGATTCCTCTGTGACTACCCTCTTTCTCTAAAAGTTACAGCCTTGTTGAAAGTTTTATCTTCTATCTCTGAGGTAGATAAGATGTAGTATCAGTAGGCGGGATGCTTTCATTTGGAGTGCTTTTCCTGTGCTTAAATCACTGCTGCTTCCATGTTCTCCAGAAATCAATAATAAAATCATAATTGGCTGCTGAAAACTGTTTCAGTAAAAAAGAAGGGGAAACAAGGCTTGAAAAATGCTGGTTTTATTGTGTGCAAATGTGATTAATACAACATAATCCGATTGGAATATAGCTTCTGTCCTGGAAACATTGCCAACTTAATGCCAAGATTTAGTGCACTGCAAATATTTTATTGCAGAATTACTTATGCTTTCAGCTGCAGGTTTTCCCCTCTCATCCCATGGGAATAGACAGGGGAAGGACAGTTTCAGTCTTTCCCAACTTACTCCAAAACGCAACATGCATAACCAGATTTTGCCCTTTCCTCAAGTAGGCGTTTGTGTCTGAGCAATCCCTGCTGTTTGGAGGAGAGGGAAGTTTTTCACAACCACATCTTATTTTTGAAATGTTTTTATTTACCTGTTGACTCTGGAAAAGATACACTTGGCCAGAAGGTAGGGTTGGCTTGTTGCTGCATGTGATCTGGGAGAAAAGGTGGCAGCTGAACAGAGAACTGGTTCTTCGATCCACCTAGTATTTTTACTGTAGCCAAGTTGTATCAGTGCTCTGTGTTTTGGTTTCCACAACTGAGAAGTGGGACTAATGAATTTGTACCTTGTATAAAGTTCTCTGGATTATACAGATGAAAAACAAAGTATAATGTGGGAGTTTTATACATGAAAGATTGAACTGAATACTTAAAAAAGCTGCTGAGCTTGTAATGCAAGCAACTATAAAGAAATACTTGTTCTTCTGTTCAGATACTGTTATTGTCTGTGTATTGGTTCTGCACTCCAATACAAATGTTCTAACAAGGCTCTCCTGCTTAGGTTAAGGGTTTGTCTTTAGTTTCATTGTGATATAAGGACTACAGGCTTTGAAGCTCTTTTGGGAAGATACTGCTTCTTTCCCAGTTCTCTGGATAATGCAATTCTTTGTGTTATACAGAAATAATATGGTGGTTAGAGAGAGGAATTGGTAGATGTGACAACAGTAGCCTTCAAACTGTCCTAGAAAAGAATGAGAGATGCCTTGACTATTGCACATCTGCTGTCTGCGTTTTCACATTTGCACGTTTCCATTTTAACAGGTGCAGATTTTGGAGATTTCAGGGGCTGGTTTAGCCATTAGTGTTTTAAAGCTAAAGGCAGATGGAGAAGCTAAATTGTTCCTAGTATGCTTTGAGCTGGATATTTTTTACAATACCAGTGCAGTGCTGGAACAATATTGTCCCTGCTCTCTTTGTGTTGCTGCTCTTTGAAGTTTGACCATTTAAAGCTGTGCAATGAGCAAACCGAGGTCTAGAGCTGTGAGATCTCACATGCTGCCATCAGGAATGAGGAGTGGAGAAAGCATGTGTTTGTTGGTTGCTGTGTCCCAGTAAATCACCAACTGACAAACTGCTAATCTGCTCTCTGGATTCTTGAAGAAAGAACTGCTGAAAGAACAAGTCTTCACAGTGTAAGAAAGGTTTCAAAAGCCTCTATATTCTGTTTTCTTGCTCTTAAAAACTTGAGAATAATGCCAAGCTGGGTCAGCAGGCTGTTAGTATGCCAACAGCCAGTTCTTATCTTTGCCAGACCGATGGAAGTATCTAGGTATTTGTCACTCTAATAGACCCCCTTATCTAGTAATCTTAATACCACAACAGAAGTACTATTAAGTTGCAAATACTCTTGCAATGATGGGAACAGCTTACTCTGTAGGAGGAACCGCAGCTGAGAGTACAGAAGGCTTTAACTCTGAGATCACATGTGTGTTATTGCTTTGTGAATACCTTATTTTAGCACACTACAGAAAAAATGCTGTTTGTGGCTTACTGACAGCCCGGGCACTTGTGCTACATATAAGCCCGGGTGCACACTGTTAAACAAATGTGTAGCTTTTGAGGCTCAGTCTCTTAAGTGAATATGGAGAGAAATAAGAAGCTGGATCTGTTTGGACACTGATACACCTGAATAGTGCTTTAGATACAGTGTATAAGTGGCTGCTATACCTTTAAGTAATTGTCTTTTTATTTTAAGATACTAGCAAGTCATGTTTGAACATGAAGCCCATGCAACTATTTCTTCCCTGTTAAGAAGTCTTCAACTGAAGAACTAAGCCCCTGTTTTGGCACAGTAGTTTGTTTCCATGGAAATGCCGGGATTTTTCCAGTATGGGATTATGACTCCCAGTGGGCCGTATCTGAGAGAGACAAATTGTGAAGGCCACTTGTTAAGCACAAAAAAAAACTTCTCTTGTCAGGGAAACTGTAAAAAAAGCCCATAAAAGAATAGGTGACTGTGTTGTCATCTTTAAAATATTATTCCAGTGCAAAGGAATGCCAACTATTAAAATAGACAAACTAAAGTTTCCTTGAAATGCAGAGTATGTCTGAATTGCTTCTCTCAACATGCAAAATGTGACCTCAGTGGCGCTGTTGTTACCTCAAGCCATGCATTTTTATTCATCAGGAGAAATCTTTCCAACACTAAGCTCTTTTTTGCCAGCCTTTGAGGCACATCCAAGCAGCCCAAATCTTTGTTACATTGAAGGCAAACAAAGTGCAGCAGCAGAAAGCTAAAAATATCTGGAATTTACTGAGAGCACTAAGTCGTCTGCTTTAGGAAGAGTTAAAGCTGATGATACTTGACAACAATTTAAAAAAAAAAAACAAGTAGAAATACAGCACTAAAAACAACCTGCAGTGTAGACATCCAGCAATTCAGAGCCAAGCTGAACATACGATACTTTGTCAGTCCTTGAAACAACAACAAATCCTGTCTTTAACAGATCCTTTTAGCATGCAGAGAGAAAGAATAGGAGCTGATACAGTTCCAGGTTAGAAGTTTTAGAGCTGAAAGCTGTGCTGTGCACTTGGGGATGTTTGCAGGAGCATTAGCGGTAAGGAATTTTCCATCACTCCTGGGCTGCAGAGTGGGTGCATAGCTCTCTATGGGCACTGCTGCAGCTGGGGACTGCAGAGCCCTTGTGCTTCTCTCTAGGTGTGTGCTGGTTTCCACCCAGAAACCTGTATTTGGCATTCTCAGAAAAGGATGCTGGGGGGCCACTGAAGCTCAGATCCAAAAGATTTGGCCCTCTGATGATTAGTGACTCTTGCTTTGCTTCCTGCTATCAGATTTACTGTCAACAACATGTGGCCGCAAGAGGCTTAGTGCAAGATCTGGCTGTTTGTGCATGGCAGAGCAGCTTGTGCGTTAAGCATATGAAAATATCCTGGGATGCACCTGGATATTTTGTCAAGGTCTTGTTTGCTGATTGCTACAAAAACGTAGTTTCTAGTGAAACAGAAAAGGTGCATTAAATATTGAAGTGTGCTTAAAGCTCAGTTTTGTGTTAGTGCACAGAACACTTCTATGTTTGAAAAGGTTTCTTTGGGTAAATAAAAATTATGATCATTATGGCAACAGTTTCTTCTCATTTCAGGTTGAAAAAATGAGTGAATTCAAAGAAACAAAACATACTGTTGCTGCTCATCTTGTTTGGTACTATGAAAACTCAATTTAAATATAGGCTGAAATACTGCAATTCTGTTTTGCATAATACAGTGCATTGTTATTTATGGTCTGGTGGTTAAAATCAAAACCCAAGAGTCAAGAGGACTGGGGTCTGTTTCTGTCTGTTTTTCGACTTGTTTTGACCATAGACAAATCCTTTATGGTCCCAGTTCATCTGAGTCCACAGCCAAATGGCAAGTCAGTGATTCACCATGTTCCTAATTGAAAACATATGAGTTGTCCTGTGGGTTTCGTTTGGGATTTCTTGTGGTTACAATTAGGCACGTTTACTACTTCGTCAGTTTGTTTACAGGCACTGAGCTCCCAGGTCGGCACAGCACAAACGTGCGCGACTGCATTGCCCTGCATGCAGGAACGCACATCACAGGCACGTGTTTACGTGGGCAGAGATGAACTGAAACCAGTGCTGTACGCAACCAGGGCTTTAAACAGGAATGTCTACTTTTCCCTTCGTGTCCTGCAAGGATGCTGTGAGGTGAAATGCCTGCAGTGGTCATGGCAGAAGTTGAGGTAGCACTTGATGTGTCTTCGGAAAGAGAAATGCAAGGCAAGGGGAGCTGGGGGTTTGTGCTTGCCCCCACTCCTGTGATTGCCAAGCCAGCTGAGTGTGTTCGTGTGGAGGCTCCCGCAGTACAGGTACCTCTGCAGGGTTTCCAGTTCTTACGGAAAAGAAAATCCTCTGCCATGTTTCCAGTGCAGAATTGCAGCACCCTGCCAGGCTGTGCAAGCCAGAAGTGAGTCTGGGCTCCTGTTGGAGCTGAGCAGTCTTGACTCCGCTCTCAGAACCAAAAGGAAGCTAACACCCAGGTGTGAAACTTAAACATGACATTTTAGATTCCTTCCTGTGTAAGTTACTAGTTATTTTAGCATAGATAGCAGCATAGCTTGAAACATTAGCTTTCCCTTTTGTTATGTTTCAGTCACAGTGCCTGACAACACCTCCCTTGGTTAGAAAAGACCCCGTAACACAGAAGCAGAAGTAATTAGTATTCTAGAGCATAAATCCTCTTCTTTTCTATCTATATATGAAAACTGGCATTGCTCTGTAACAGGTCATGAAGATAATAAATACCCTGAAAGGAAGGTCAGTACGTAGAGGTCAGATAGCATTCTTCACTACCTGGTTACTTCTGGGGATCCTCAGACCTCTGGCCCTACAGATGAGACAAGCTTTCCTCAAACTATGACAGTATGTGAAATGCCTGCCCAACACTTAGTAGTATGTTTAAATGGTGTTCTTGCTTTAGTGAGATTTATCTTTTAATTAAATCCAGTGTCCCAAACACCTCCAGGACTAGGCACTCACTGTTTCCCTCTGGATGCTCAGATGGAGTTGCAGGCCTGGTGATCAGAAGTGCCAGCGTGTGGAATGAGTATTTGGTACTTGAGTGAAATAGTCAGTGGTCTGGTTAGTGAGGGAGAGTGACTGTCAGAGACATCCCAGTGGCAGCTGTCACTAAATGCCCAGCTTTGGGCCTATGTGCAGAGGAGATGTTGATGGAATGGAGAGCTCTGGGGATAGATCTATCCTATTTTGGGACACTAGTCTAGAATCTCATTTGATAGACATTGTTGAGGCAGGATATGTAGATACTTGTACTGTTACAGGGGATGGGGCTGTAAAAGGGGATTTTGTTCCTCGAGGCTTTAACTGAGCACTGTTCACCAGCACAACGTTGATATGAATGTATTTCTAATACGTACTTGCATTTTTTATTTGTGGTGCAATTCAGAATATGGATCAACATTTAAAATGAGCAGCACTTTGATCCTGCTCTTTAAGTCGAGTTTGTATAATTTCAGAAGTGTATTTGCACAAGCTTAGTTATGCATGTTGTGTCCCAAGACGTGTATAAATCCAGATACTAGCTACCCACCTGTCCATATATGTCCCTAACTGCCTGATTTGCATGCCTTACTCACTGGGGAATAAGCAGCAACTGAAATAACTTGTTTCTAGTTATTTTACTTTCATTTCTTCAAGACTCAACACAAAGTAATGGGGCTGCATTTCTTGTGCTTCGGAGAAAAGGCTAAACCCCTTGCATGTTATTGAATGTTTGTTAAAGCTTTTTGCAACCCTTTGGAGGTCGTCACCTCTAGTTTGAGAAATACTGATCTTATCTGAACAGCTGAAAGTCAAAACCCAATAAGTTTCATCTGGCTATGGGTAGACTAAGGTGTTTCGATTCCCAAGAGACTCTCGGTGGCCAGGGTCAAGGATGAGGAAGCCCACAGCACAGACAGCGCTCTCAGCACCTGCATGAGGAAGGAGTCGAGCTGATATGTGCCCAAAGGATCAGAGCAGCCAATGCACCAGCTGCAGAAAGCAGCTGCTCACATGAAGACCCCTGCCAATGTGGGGGGCACTTTGAGCACCTTTCCTTGGGCTACTCTCAGCTTCCAGCTGGGAGGGAAGGCAGACGAGGTGTTGGCTGTTGGAAGGGACAAGACTTCAGAAGATGCTAGGGTGTCACAGGATAGCACACTGGCAAAAGAGGGTGATGGGGAGAAACTGGAGGCAGGGATAAATGAAACTTCAGGTCATGATTTAGTAGTCCTCGTTCCCCAGAGGAACTGCTCACGCTGCAGGCTGCTGCTGTTATTGCAGCAACCTCCTGAGCTCACCTTACTCTTCCTAAACCAGGGCACTGCCAATGAGGAGCTGCTTCCTCAAAGCTGCCTCAGTGGTGTGGGAAATGAGCATGTTGTCACTGTTCTAATTTCAGGGCTTCTACCAGCATCAAATCCTTAGTGGTCAGAAATAAAATGGCCAGACCAGGTGTGCAGTTTGAGACAGCAAATACATCTCACAAAAGTGACACAGCAGAAGCAGCACAAAATGGGTGGTTATTGTACCTTTAGCCCCTGCTTCTCTCCTGTGATCCATGACTAGCTTGTAACAAGTGTAGACAAGCCCTGGAAGAAACCATCTTACATCTTCAGTGAGAAGCTGTGCTGCCTGAATTAGAAATCTTCGTGTGAATGGACGAGGAACAAGGAAAGAAATGGGCAGCCCTTGAAAGGCTTTCTCCTCCCTGCAGCTTAAACAGAGCCACCACATGCACTGCAGCCTTCCCCAGCTATTTATTGATTCTGAAACAAAATGGGCTTTAAACGCTTACTCCCAGAGAAGCCTCCAGGAGGTCTGTATACTTCTGTAGGTCCTTTTTGCAACACCATTCCAACTCATTCAGCTTTGTATTTAGTGCAAATTGGATCTCAAAGTTATTCCTGATGACTCTGTGCGTACCTCTAAGTTGTAGAGTGGGTCTGGTCGTCTTACTGTGTGTGCTTGCAAACCAGTGCACTGCAATACAGTGCAGCACCATGTGCAGGACTGGTAATGGTTTATCCTGCAATGCTTTGCACATAAAAGCCCAAGTGTAAGCATAAGTGTTAAAGTATACAATTGAATTTAGATGTGCTATGTCAGGCTGAGCCGGTGTGTTAGGCTCTTGCTGGGAGTGCCTTCAGAAATATGGCAAAATTCTCTTCTCAGGTTCCTGAAGTAGCTTCTGACTCAGTCTCCGAGTCTCTGACACATGGATGTGGATGTGTTCGTGGTGTGAAATAAAGTGAGTGCCCTGAAGGGAGTAATCTGTCACTGACTGAGGAATGGGCAACAACGGTAAAGCCCCAAAAAGAGCAGGAGACCCTTTCTTGAATCACTTGCTCTGCATCTGAGATAAACTCGAAGGGTTTGTGTCACTTGGGCAATGTGCTTATAGCCTCTTCCTCCCAATTATCACTGAGCTGATGATCTGAGACTGCTTTGTGGATATGAGGACAGAATTTTGCCTGCAGGATGCATGATTACCAACTGTGCCTCCTCTATACATCTGTTCTAAATATATTTGGAATAGCTGCCAGGCTGGCTTCCGAGCTTACCAGAGGACAGAGCTCCAGCAGATACAGCCCCACATGGCACAGAGCTGTTGCAGTTTTAAAATCAGTCTGATTTTTTTCTTTAACAGGGGAGCCCAGTGTAACTCCGTCAAGACTGGAGTGACACTCTGAATCTGCATCTGCCTCATGTGAGTTAAAATCCTGGCAGCAGCATTTTGCGTAAACTGGAGCCTCTAGAGATTTTTTTTTTCTCCTTTTCAGGAAGGCTATAAAATTGTTACTGTCTGTGTCTTGGCAGCAAAGGTAAAAACAATCACACAAATGCATGAGACTTGCATACCTTACTGCACAACCCCTGCTCATTCCAGATCGGCTTCCCTCCTAGCACATACCGTGTAAGGGATGCCCGCACTCATCACAGACCTGAAGGCTTGCAACGTTCGCTCCCGGGGTACTGCTTTTTACCTTTCAATAGTATAATGTTAAGCCAAGTGATGGTATTAAGGGGAGGTTGAAATGCTGTCGGTTGGCTTCTGTTTGTTTTTTTTTTAAAGCGTTGTTTTCTTTCCACCCTGGTTGCATAATCCACAAGCGCTGGGTGCTGATTGCCCTGCACTGCTGAAGCATTTGCCTGTGTTGGAACACAGACTATTGAAATAACGTGGTCCTCTGGAGCCAGGGGACTTGGCACAGTGACAAAGACACGGCCATCAAGTAGTAAGAAAGAGAAAAAGAAATCAGAATAAGATGTAAATTGTGCAAGGACACTCTGAAAATGAATTTGTGGCTCTGCCTCCTCTGTCACAGAGTTGGGGGTGCTTGAAGACTGAGCCCTTCTCAGCTGGGTGAAAGAGCTGAGCACAGGAGACTCTGCATGGCAAATTGCTGAATTCATGGCATTGCCATGGCACACAAATTATCTCCAGTTGTGGTTTCAGCAACCAGGTCTGAGGAAGGGGTATGTTCCAGGAAAGTTTTAAACTATCTTTCCATCATGCAGCTGCAGAAAATAAATATTGCTCTGTCCTCTCTACTCTTTTTTCCCCATGGATGCCTGAAGTAAACAAGATACAAGAGGGAGCAACCAGCCTCAAGTGCAATATTGAAATATGTTTTTTCATCTAGTAATGTATATAAGTGGGGCATCTTCCCTGAATGTGCTGCCATAGTTGCAGCAGTGTTAGCCTGTGCATACTTGATCTGAAAGAGGTGGATCATTTGTTTGCCCAGAAGCTACTGAAACAGGCATTTGCACAGTTTATGAGAAATGTCAGTGGGTTGTGACTTGTGGGGATGGATGCAGCATGTGCTGTGGTGTAGGGTGCTGTCAAAGTGGGCTCGGTGAGCTCTCAGTCTGTTCCCAGCTGTGTGTCTGATTAAAGTTCATCTTTCACAGTAAGTATGACTGTAACTCAAAAATGTTTATTGTCCCTTTCCCATTTTCAGGAGGCCAGTTTCCCATGTCTCTGTTTAGTTTGTATATCAAGGAGAAGGCTCTAATTTTCCCGGTATTGTGTAGTGGTGGAAAAATAAGGAAGGGACCTGAGGCATGAATAAGCTAGTAGTTTAGTTTCATTCAAAGCAGAGTCGAGGAAGCAAAATCTAGAGCTTGAGAGGTAAGGGGAATAACTACCCCCAAAAAATAAATATTCAGATTAACCTTCTTGCAGTACTGCCTCAACAGAGACTTGGTATGATGGAAGCTGATAACTGTTCTTCAGCCTTTTTCTTCCTGGTGCTTCAGTTTGTTTCCTTAGACTCAGAGAGTTAAAAGGAGGTTATCAATCTTAAGAGAGACAAATATAGTAAGGAAGAAATTGAGTGAGGGCATTTTGTGAGCAGTTGGCCGCACGTCCCACCACCGCCGTTCTCTGGTGGGGTGTTAACAAGATGCATAAGTTGTTCAACAGAAAGCCCTACAGTTTCTCTGGAAGGGTTCTGCTGGAGCTGTTGATAAACCACTTCTGCTTGTCCAGAGGAGATGCCAACATGCTCCTTGAGATTCTTTGTGTCTGGGCAGAATTTGGGCAGCAGCTTCATGAACTGCATGGGGGACTGGAGGCTGCTTCACGTAATGGGGAGCTTTGCAGCTCTTTCACCTTTTGAGAGTTATGTACAAGTGTCCTTATTACCATTTTCCTACGGAAGTTCCTTTACTGTCCTGCATCAGAGGAGTTTCCCTTTTCCAGTTGATGCTCTGGTGTCACTCTCATAATGTTTTCCATTACCTAACTGCATTTTGCTCCCTCCAGCTCTAGCTCACTCCCCAGAATTGCCTTGTCAATCACTGCTTTCTTCATTAGCTGTGGTTTTTGGTTGCTTATTCTTATCTATAGCTCAATCAACCCTCCCTTTCCTAAAGGACAGAAAAGACTACCTGCACTGAATGTTGCATCATGTTGATGTTTGCCATCAGTATAGTAATGCCTGAAGATTTTGATAACTGCTTTATTGATTTTAGTTAACTGTTCAAGAACATTACAGGTTGCTTATTAGATTTTTTAGTGGTGTTAGTTTCATGGGGAAAATTAACTCTTAGGATTCTGGTGCTTTTTAGATTATTAAGAGGTATGAGAGCCCTCTTGTTGCAGTTACTGTGATCTGAGTCCTTTGACAATCTTGTTTCTTCCTTGCCTTTTTAGTATTTTTGTAGTATTTTGTATATTTGTTTCCTTCTCTCAGATCAAGCCGCTGTGGAATACAGCGGCTTGATCTGAGAGAAGGAAACAAATATACAGTGGTGATTACCTGGGCACTATGGACAATGCATATTAATATATATTGTGAGTCCCACAGATGTGCTAGATCTCTCTCAGGAAAAGCAGTCTGTATGTTAACAAGCTTACTGTATAACTTGCACATTTTTGTATTTTACTCAGCTGAATTTGAAATACTCCGGTGTTTGAGGCAGTTGGGCCCATTGAACCCATGGTAACCCTCATTGCAGTCAAGGCTTGTATTTGACCTTGCTGCCTCTTGGGACTAATTTAAGACAGCGACATGCAGCAAATGTGAAAACACTGTCAGAGAAACACAGTGATTTCCGTCTGTCATAGAAACACAGCCATTTCCTTTTAAATGTTAATTTAATGATCTGATTAAGCAGTAACATTTCCAGTACCTGGGAAGGTCATGTGCAGGAAGAAGACAGGCCTGATGGTAGGAATGACTGGGTTGAACAAGTCCATCTCTTTTGCATTGAGCTAAGGTGTGTGTCAGAGATGAGCAGCTCCTCTAAAATGTGAGAACAGTAAGCTTGCTTAAGAGAGTAGAATTTTGACACACAAGGGTAATAGCTAACAGATTTTTACAGTACCATATGGTATTATTAACAAACAAATCGTATGTTAACTTGACAGCTCTACCTTCAAGCTAACTGAGTCTGCAGCAAACATAAATTCCTCTCAGATGGAATCTGGAGAAAATGCTAAGCTTTGGGATTGTATCCAGAGCAGTAACAGCAAAACAGCAGCAATGATTTCAGGCTTTCTAGCCATGAATACATGTGTTCCCAAAATTTATTGGTTTCTTCATCAGCTTTGTGAAAACACAGCAAACAAAAACCCAATCTGAGCAGGTGGAACAGGGAGTGTTCATGCGTCTGCAGAACGGGACTGTAGGGAGAGGAGCTGCAGTTTGAAATACATTTTTCCTGATACAGAGAGCTGTGATAGACTGACATATTTCATCTCATTCACTCTGCTGCTGAAACCCAAACTGCTGCTCCGCTCGGCTGCAGTCCGGGAGTGTGAGCTAATTCCACCATGGCTCTGGGCTGGGGACCGAAGGCAGAAGAAGGGAGCATGTGGTGATGAGGAGGGAGGAGGGTGAATGGGTACATTACTTTTAACTGCCTTCTTGTTTAACCCCTAGTTGTTTTCAAATTTTCTAACTGAAATCTCATCTTGGTACAGTGTATAAATCCCCTGAATACGAATCTCTTGGATTTGACCTGACCGTAGAAAGATTAGTTTCCATTGGATACCCTCATGAGCTGCTCAATTTTGTGTATGATCCTGCGTTCCCTACCAGGTAATGACTAACAGATACCGACTGACCCTGCTCGAGGCCTTGAGTATTTGTTCTGTAAAGTTCATAGTCAACACGTGAGGCCAGGTTTTCAGAGTTGTGCTAGTGAAGCCTGTGGTTGTCCACAGGTCATGGGGAAGGGAGCGGACTGCTCCAGTACGTGGAGGGCCTTTGCCAGCAAAGAGGGAGAGTGCAAGAAAAGAGGCCTGCTGAAAACATGGTCCAGAAATAACCTTTCAAAGCAAAGACAGCAGAGACACAGTTGGATTAGGAGTTAGATCAAAATCAAGACAAGAAGGAGCCGTTACTGTCCATGAGGCTGCTAGAATGTCTCAGAATACTTTTCTGTAATGATTTTAATTAATAATGGGCTGGTGCATAAGACAGCCTGAAAATTAACCTGACACTGAACAGCAATAAAAGTGGGAGCAATCTAGTTCACTTATCTAGATGAATCAAACACTGAAAGCAAAGTTACTAAATTATTACATTTTGTCTTTTGGTAGCACAGGTGAAAAGGACATTTCTTCCTTTAAACAAGGTGTTTGATCTAACTTTGTGCCTTTAAGTTGTTTCCACTTGTGCCTTTGCTGGATTTTGCTTTTTTTACTCCTTTAGAGCTTCTTTACAAAAGACTGGACCAGAAGGTCTGCTGGATTGGTGCTCCAGTTTCCAGCTGGCAGTGTCCTTCCTTCCTTCCTTCCTCTCAGACGTTTTACACCAAGACTGTTACTGGGTGCACCTGTGCCCATAACAAGACAGTAGCCCTTCACTGACCTGTGATGAAGACTCCATTAAATCTACTGCCTTCATCCCAGGGAAAGCACAGAAGGGATGTCTCTGTGGGAAGGCTGCGTTCCCAGATACAAACAACTAGATAAGTGAGAGGGAGTTTTGCTATAGTTGGAACTGGGAATGTCCAAAGCTTTTTGTGCAATAGTTACATGCCCCATCTGGCTCTGTCTGTGACAGAGGGATGGAAAAGAGGGAAGAAACTCCTTTATCGGACCTCACTCTTCCTTGCAGCCCAGCAGGGCTGTCAGGGAACTACAAGCACAGGTGTCAGATTCTTGACCCTTGAAAGAGGTTCCCGTCTTCCCTGGTGTGTGCATAGCTAAGCCTCTGCTGGGGTTAAACCGTTCTGTTTTCAAGTCTGTGGAGGGCGGATCAGCTGTACCTTTCAGCTGGCAACACAGGGCTCTTGTAGCTCGCTTGCAGCCAGGTAAAGGGACACTAGGGACCCCATCTGCAGCTCTGCTCTGATGCCCTGCACCAAGTGAGCAAACTTTTCTAGAGCTGTTTTGGAAAGAACTGCCATTAAAATGGTCACCACTTAGCACACTTGTTTCTTCTTGTCTTAAATCACTTTCTTAACAGAGGCCTGGTGTTTGATACTCACTATGGAAACCTGTTGAAAGTTGATGCCTATGGGAACCTCCTAGTGTGTGCACATGGCTTTAATTTCCTCAGAGGGTGAGTGCTGACTCTTGGCTGTTCTTTCTGATTTAATAAGCTCTTCTGTGTCACTGATCCTCAGGGCACCCAATGTCAGAGGGACTCCACAGCAGATGCTGTATTGGCGTTCTACAGCTCCAGGATTCACTGGGGATGCATTGAAGGTCCCAGACACAGCAACAGCCCAGGGTGTTTGTAGAGGAAAGGCCTGTGCTGGCACAGGCACATGTGCAGTGTGCTGGGAAACAGTAGGAAGTGCACTGTGGGAAGGGGTTGATGGGATAATCCAGGGGCTGTTCACCTGTCCTGGCACAGTTTAACATCAGCAGCTTGTCAGTTAAGACAAAGACATTGGGAGAGGGCTCCTGGGAGCAGAGAGGACCTGTGCCCTGTGAGACTCTTAACTCCACAGCCAATGCTAAGAAAGGTGAAAGGCCTGAGCTGGCCTGGGGAAGGGAAGAAGCTTGCTCTACCCTTTTGTGTGTTTGACCTTTGAGGGTGTCATAGTGAGACATCATGTGCCATTTCCTGCAGCCTTCCCTGGCTGCTTGCATTTGTCTTGCCCCAGAGAAAGTACTTCAGGAAGCAGAGGGGACTGCAGTGCTATGTGCCTGATGTGTTGCAGCAAATCCCCTTATATCCCTTCTGTGAGGGTGGATGGATGGAAGGCAAATGCAGGCCAGATGAAGGCCCCCAAGGTGGCAAGCATTGTCATTGCAGACCTGTGCGTCCTCGCATCAGGAAGTCAAAATTTAGAAAAAACCCTTATATATGCACTCAAGTTCCTCTTTTAGAAAAAACCCTTATATATGCACTCAAGTTCCTCTTTGAGTCAGAGGTGATCTTCAGAAGCTCCAGAAATTAAGGAAACCAGAATAATTAAATTACTTTAGTCATCGCCACACTGCTGATTAATTGCAGAAGGCCCCAGGCAAGCCTCCCGCAGCACAGCCGTGCATTCCCTTGCTGCAAGCTGCTGGGGGAGTGTAAAGCAACACATGGGAAGTGGGGGAAAGTTTAAGATAAGCAAACAATGAAAGTGCAGATGATTTAAGGCATCCTCACAGCCAGCAGCACGGGGCTTAAGGTCGAGTTGTGTACTCTCAATCACTCTGTTTCCCTGTGTGGGCTCTGCTCCGTTTGCTGACTCAGTGATGAAGGCTTTGTGCTCGCTCTGCCGGAGCCAGCACAGTGAAGGGAAGGCTGGGGAATGCAGTTTTGCTCTTGTGCGGCTAATGCATGTGAGAAAGCTGGGTGTTGATTAAAGCACAGCAGACTCTAGTTAATGGACCCTGCTACAACTGTATTTTGCAGGTCAGCACATTTTATCCTCATTATTTTTTGTGGTTTCATTCTTCTCTACCTTATCTATTCTTAGGCCCGAAACACGGGATCAATATCCAAATAAATTTATCCAGAGGGATGACACAGATAGATTTTACATTCTGAACACGTTATTCAATCTACCAGGTGAGTCTAATACGAGCCAACATAGGCATGTTTCTGTGCCTTTGAAGCCAGTAAAGCTTTGCTAATGTCTTACTTTAATTATCTGTTGGTGGGGTTTTTTTTGGTTTTTTTTTGTTTTGTTTTTTTGCAGGCATGAACTTTGCATGAACACAGGGCCCAAATTTAGCTGGCTGTATGATGTTATCCTTATTTTAAAAATTTACTTTGTTCCTTTGCATCCTTATTTTAAAAATTTGCTTTGTTTCTTTGCAGAGACCTACCTGTTGGCTTGCCTTGTGGATTTCTTTACTAACTGTGACCGGTACACTAGGTAGGTATTCCCTTCGGTTCAAGATGCTGATGGTGCAGTAAGATGGTTATTATAAAGAGCAATACAGCACAGATGGAGCTGCTCTTAATATCAATGGGGGCCTCTCAAGTGGTTTCAGTGGGGAAGAGTTCAGGCCTCTTGTTCTTTTGACGTTAAGAGAATTTAGTGGTGACAAGATCTTCTGTGAGTACAGCAGAGACCAATTATGAGGGTCTCCTTCACTGGGTATATCAGTATCACCGTCCTGACTGACACTGGTTTTTGGGCCAGCTTCTAAGACCACACACTTATTACAGGGTGATTACAGGCACCAGACAGCTAATTTTGAACCTGTGTCCATTGGAGCCATGTTTAAACTGGTAACTCAAAGGCTAAATTTCCTCAGACAGTTACCACAAGTCCCTCATGTCAGAATTGAGGACTTTGTTCACTTAAAGGTGAAATGCTCAGGCGCAGTGTGGTGTAAAAGTCTGTTTGTGCAGCATGAGTATTTACCTAGCTTTCAAACAGATATGCATAATAACAAGCTGCCGTTTGAACTGGCAAATGTGAATGCTGCTCTGCTGCTGAGTCGTGATGGGTCATCTTTGTGTATTTTGTGAATGGAAGGCAAAGATTTAATGGGATTTTACCTGGGAGGGGAGGAACTGTTCATACTGGCAATCCATCAGGTGAAGTATCCTTTCTCAGAACAGGCGTGATGATTGCTGTCATAATAAATACAGCTCTGTTTAATCCTCCTTGATTCCTTCTGATGCAAACTTTCATGGGTGTATCAAAGATACCTCCACCGTATCTTGTAGAGGAAATTTCTCATGTCAACTCTAACTGTTAAACACAGAAGCAGATCCTCCTCTCAGCAGCAAGTATTACATTTAGTTGATTGCCGTGGCACCCTCTTTTTTAGTGTTGGAAAGATGGAGAAAGAGTAGCATTCTGCTTACTTTCTCAGTACCATTCATCTTTTGTAAAATGGTGCAAACTGCACAGTCCCAGTCTTTTTCCCTTTTTATAATACAGTGGGAGAGAAATAAGAGTTGCAGTCATAGAAAGCTGTAGTACTGCTATGGAGACAGAGGCCTGTAGTTAGGAACTCACATCCTAAAATTTTACACAAACGTTCTTGGGTACGACACAGATCCAGTTAAACTCTGGTTGTGGCCTTCTTTAAGCCTGAGCTGCAGTAAAGTAGTAAATAAGAAACTGTTATGGAAAGATGAAAACACAAGCTCCAAACAACATTTTGAACTCTCTCTCTCTCCTTGGCATGTTTCTTACTGCTGCAGTTGGCCACTACTATCTCTCTTCTTTCTCCTTATAGCTGTGAAACGGGGTTTAAAGATGGAGACCTCTTCATGTCCTTCAGGAGTATGTTCCAGGATGTCAGAGATGCTGTTGACTGGGTTCATTACAAGGTGATTGCAAGAACTCCTTAGGACGACTGTAGTCGTAACTGAATTAGAGGGGCTGGTTTGTAACTCAGGAGTTAAGATGTGTTATTCCATTTTTGGGCAAGAGCCCTGCTTTGCCGCCTAGTGAGCAAATAATAAATTGCAGTTGAGTGTAAGTCAAGATCTCAACTGCCCTCCTGGTACTGGAGCATATCTGTCTTGGCTTCCTGTGCCTTTTTATTGTGCCCAGATTCCATTTCTGTACTGTAATTCATGGGGTTTAGAAAGTGATGCCATGAGGGTATTTGCACTTACAGTCCACAACTTGTACGTTGTCTTAATTGTTAAAAAAGCATTTTACTGTAAATAGTTTATATTGGTACTGTGTTAGGTTTTCTGAAAAGTACCTGCATTAAACAGAGAAATGTATCAGCTCCTCTCTCCCTTCTATTTAGGGGAGTTGATATGAACTCCTCACTATTTAGAGAGGAGAGGCAGTTCATCTTTTTCACACGCTTGTGCACAAATTTAGAATATAATTTTGTGAGCGTTAACCTCTGGTTAAAGACCTGATTTTCTTGTTCTTTCTCATTCAAGAAGTCTGCTGGGGTGGGATGGAGAACCATGACAAGAGAACTCTGCTCACAGTTATACCTGTGGTGGTCCTTTTAGCAATGCAGAAGTCAGGAATTTATTTTTCTTTCCTTATGCAGTGTTGTGTGATACATGTTGGAGTTGGCCTTTGAGTAAAGCATTATGGTCAGTGTTGGAGACAGGTCGTTGACTGTCTTGTTTGGTATGGCAAATCTATTTTTTGTTTGTTTCTATTGTATTCCCTTCTGAAAGGGTTAAAATGCTGTTGAAGTGGATTATTTACCATGGTGAGGGAATCGATGGATCACAGAGTTTGTGATGGTCCCTGCTACTCAGAGCTTCTCATCTCTAGAGTCACGGGTTCAGATTCGCCCTGGTTTGTACTTTCACAGCATTTTAAAGTGTGAAAGTTGGCATTACTTTGATGTCTCTTACATCATAAGTTTCCATTACCTCACTGGGTTCTGTTGTTTCTATTTCAGGGATCGCTCAAGGAAAAGACCCTTGAGAATCTGGAAAAGTATGTGGTGAAAGATGTAAGTGTGAAGTTACTTTACTTGGGCTACGTGACATTCTGTACTGAGTAAGCAGGCAAGAAATAAACATGCTGATTTGCTTTACTAAATCACAAAACAGATAACACTGTGATTTCTATTGTAATAACCAAAGACAAAGTGGAAAGTTCGGATGCAGGCTTTATTCTGAGCCAGTGATTCACGTGATTTTGTATTCACGTGCATGTTTTTACATAAAATACAAAAGCCAGAGGAAATGTTGTCACGGGACACAGGTGAATACGGTGGCAAGGTTTCTGTTGGTTTTTTTGGTGGTGAAAGCAGCTGTGTTCCCTGCCCGCTTTTTCTTTGCCCAGGCAGACCTCTTTTTAAAAAACAACAGATGAACATCTTTTTAGACAGAAGTATTCCTTAGTCACCCAACAAAAATGTTACATGCCTTTAACCATGAAGGACTGAGGGAAAGATCCTGAAAGATTCACCGGTGTCCAGTCTCTTGACAGCCCCAAAGTGTGCTTCAGCACATGTAATTGAGCAAGCTCCAGTGGTTCCCTTACCTTTGCTCTCTCTGCCCCTCTGGACCACTACAGTATAATTATTCTTTAGTTCAGATGAGCTCTGTGGTAGAGTATCACTTTAAAGCAGTTAACCTTGTTACTAGTTACATGCCTGCAGAATTCTTAGGAAACTGTCCTGTGAGTAATCAGCTACTCTCGCAATGCACTGAGATTTATGGTTCAATAAAAATAGCCTCAGGAATAAATTCTCCCTAATTTGAGGCTGGAATTATAAAACGTTCCAACTTGTGGCTCGTGTGAGCTCAGATTTCACCTGTCTCTGGGCCCATTTCGGGAATGGACTTGGAGCTGGAGGAGCTGCTCTGGCATGCCTTGCATGGAGCAGATCAGTGGGAGCAGCACAGGGTGCCTGGCAGGGTGGCTGGCAAAGGCACCGCAGTCCCGCTGAGCCCTTCCCCCTTGCCTTCCTACCCTGGGCCATGCTCTAGAGGGGTGTTATGTGGAAGGGAGCAGGGGCTTTCCTGGCTCTGGCCAGTGCAAAACATCTGGGTTTGCTTGCTTGTTGGTTTGATTTGCTTAGTTCTGTCTGGTGGGATCAAGTTGAGAGTGTTTTGCCTATGATGAATCTCTTAACTTTTGTGTTTGACTTGTCCCTTCACTTTCAGGGGAAGCTGCCACTGCTGCTCAGCCGCATGAATGAAGTTGGGAAGGTGTTTCTTGTCACAAACAGTGACTATAAATACACAGACGTAAGTGCTGCTTGAATTGCTGTGTTGGTATATAATGGCATAAGTAAAAGTGAGCCATTCATTTGTATGGGTTTTGGTAGGACATCTCGTGGAGAATTTTCTAAGCTAGATGTTTCAGATTAATTCAGATTAGGTCTTGAGTCATCTTTTGTAGTCCTGGTTCTGCTACTGACCTAGTATGGGCCTGGCTTAAGTCCCTCTGTGCCTCACTCAGTTCCTTAGCAATTAAAGGCTGAAAGAGTGATACTCATTTTAGATTTCAGCATCATTTAAAATGCAGAACTTCCCTTTCAAATGAGATAGTTCTGAGTACAGGCAGGTCACCAAGGCCGTGGTCCTTGAGAGTCTAAGAGCCTGAAAAGGCTGTCTGCTGGTCACTTCAACTCCAGGTAAATGTGAGGGTGTTGCAACACTGCTAATCCAAAGATTTATGTGCTATTTTAAAGAATTGCAAGATATACCTGAAGCTGTGTGCAGATTCCTGAGGCAAATGTGGTTTTTGTTTATAAAAAATTACTGGTTTGATTCCTGTCACTGTAAATTCCATCCATTCATTTTGTCTCCAAATCTTATGCTGGTTTTCCTGTAAGTCCTGAAACTAAAGTTCTGTAACTGGAAAAGATAAAACCAGAAAAATATGCTTTTGTAAACTACATAAATGTGTGTTTAAAAACACATTGTTGACTACTTACTTTCTGTCTTTCAGAAAATTATGACTTACTTGTTTGACTTTCCACATGGACCAAAGGTATGTGATTTCTAGACTGCAGTTCCAATAGGAATTGATGTGCCTAATTATCTGTGTAGCTGGAAAGCTTTTTAGTCCTGCTTCATCGTCTGCATGGGATTAGTTGCTTTAATCTGGTTAAAATACACTTGGTGTTTTGTGTCCTCTTTGAATGGGATCAAAGCAAATGCAAGATAACAAAGAGAAAAGAGGCATCATCTGGTCTCAAACAATAATCTGTGTTAATGATAACATTATTTTAGTGGTAGCACATTTTAACTGTGCCATTTTGCAGCCTTGTTTAGTAGAAATCTTGCACAATGTTTTAGATATTGTTAAAAAAAAAAACTTGATGCAAACGAAAGAGTTTTATGAAACAGCAGAAACATATGTGGCTGATTGTGCCTTGACTATAGGAACTCCAGAATTTTTGGTCATACTTTTTCTGGTTTTCTGAGGTTAAAACTCATCCCTGCAACTTTTGGAGAGAGGCTTATGAGCTGAATTTATCCTGCTTTCTCAATCTCCCTGTGGCAGGCTATCTCATGCTCAAAAGATATATTTTCACACTGTGTTCTAAAGGTAGAAGGCAGCCAAGGGAGAAATTTTCAGAATATGGAAAATCACCACAACTCAGAAAACTCCTTGCTGTGGTCTTGATGTCAGAAAGAATGGAAGCATGAAGCAGAAAAGGCTTGTGAATGCCCAGTGTCCTTTGGGCAGGGCTGTGGTTTGGAGCCATGTTCTGTGTAATAGAGTCCAGGCATTTTCCCACTCTTGGCAAATGTACCAGTGTGGCCTTGTAAGGCTGAAGGCCTGAAGTTGTATGTGTCTGGATCTATGCAGGATGTTGCCTTCAGAAGCAGTGGCAGCAGTGTTGTTTACAGCATCTCTTTACACGACAGCTGTGCTGTGATATGGATGTTCTGTGCAGTTCTATCTCACACCACATCCTCCGTCCTTGCTGCTAGGCTGGGTTGGGATGGGCTTGCTGTGAAAGGAGAGTGCTTTAGGAGGTGGCCCTGGCAGCCCAGCGTTGTACCACAAGAGGCATGAGCCAGGGGGTTTTGATGGACCAGCAGTGTCACAAGGTTATGGCTATGGACAATGACACTTGAGTTAAACTCCCTGTGGTCAATTGTGCTGTGCCTGATTCTGGGGTTTGTTTTTGCCTTTGCAGCCTGGGAGTGCCCATCGGCCGTGGCAGTCCTACTTCGACCTGATCCTGGTGGATGCCCGAAAACCCCTCTTCTTTGGGGAGGGCACTGTGCTGCGGCAAGTAGACACGGTGAGTGGCACGTGGAGGGTACTTCTACAGCTGGAAGGGTTCTTGCACCTCCTGTGTGGTGTCTCTTAGTGGCAACAGGCAACATGGTGTTTAGACAGGACCTGCCCTAGAGATGGTGGGCTGGATTCTCCTCTTAGTGATTCCTGAGCAGCCCCATCACTGGGGAACAGCAGAGCTCGAGGCTTTGCTGGCTTCACTAGCATACTGCAAGTGGCAATAGCAAAAGAATGTGGAAAGCCACCTCTAGGCTGCCTGGGAGTGAGAGAGACAAAGAGTAAAGTATCAGTAGGACAGAAAAGATCCAGACCATCAGCTGTGCTGTACTAATGCAGTATCTCCTTCCTCAGGTGACAGGGAAGCTGAAGATTGGTACCTACACAGGCCCACTGCAGCATGGCATCGTATACTCAGGAGGTGAGGCAAGACCCCTGCTTCTTGTCCTGTGGAGTGGCTCTGAGGTGCCTTCATGTCCTTTAGCCACTCCAGCTGTGAGAGGGCTTGTGTCAGGCACTCGGTAAGGTTGTGTTTCCCAAAGCGCATTGTACTGTGCCCTCTGCACACTGCGCCAGCAGCTCTCCATCATCATCGCTGACCAATGCAGGGAAGAAATTAACCTGTTCCTCCTCAAACTCCCCTTTCCAGGGAGGGTCTGGGAAATGCCACTGCAGGGCTTGTGGTGGAGGGGAAGCTGCAACTAGCCCAGTGCAGTGTTCCCAGCTGTCTTTACGGTGCTGCCACCAGTGTGACTGCACTTGAAGGGTCCCCTGAGCCAGTGAAGGGCAGCAGGTGGATATACAAGGCTGTCTGTGATGCCCAGAGCTCCATTACTCTCACGGGGGGTGGGAGGCATTGTCCCTCTGCTGCTGCCATTTGTGTTGGGGTGTGCATGGGCAAAGCACAAGTGGGTGGGTGGGCAGTGCCCTGTGCTGCCATGTCCAGGCCAGGGATGCTATGTTTGGCAGTGGAGGTTTCTGGGAAAAAAATGCACCTGCTTTGCCCCTAACCCTGGCCCTCTGAAATGAGCCACACGTTTCATTTTGTCTCCCTGTTCTGAGCTATGCTATTCCTCTCTCAGGCTCCTCGGACACAGTCTGTGACCTGCTGGGGGCCAAAGGGAAGGATATCTTGTACATCGGAGACCATATCTTTGGAGACATCCTTAAATCTAAGAAGCGCCAGGGCTGGCGGACCTTCCTGGTGATCCCCGAGCTGGCGCAGGAGCTGCATGTCTGGACAGACAAAAGCGGTCAGCACCCAGACAAACCCCAGACCAGGCTTTGCTCTTGGTTGCCTGGTGCTGCTCCCCCAAGATCACAAGGGCACAGGGATGCAGGGGAGAGATCGCCCTGGCTTACTGCTTCTTCTTTCAGCCCTTCTTCCCGGGACTGGGTGTTGGTTGCAGGAGCTGGGGCAGCTCCCATGGGCTGGCCTTCGGGTCCCAGGCCTTCCCTGTGCACTTTTCCTGGGCCACTTGTGCATGATCAGCCAAGTGCTGACTTGGCCGAGGGAGAAGCTGCAGTTGGGTTGGGTTGAGCTGTTCCTTATCCATAACCCTGCCCCAAAAACCTTACCTCTGTCCGTATGGAGCCACTCCAGTAAAAAGTGTCTCACAAGACACTCAGGTTATTTTTCCTGTAGTGCCTGAGCCATGACTGCTCTCCCATCTGCAGGGAGTCCCTGCTCACTAGCTGCTTTCGCGTCCTATCGCTACTGCTTTTCTCCCAGGTGTGCCCTTTGGTGTGTAAATAAGTCTGGAGGTTATGCAAGTTGCCCCATGGGTGGCTGGAAGGTTTTTGTGAGGTTCAGCTTCAAAAACGAGGGAGAATCAGAAACCAAGTGCAAAGCTCTGCTTGATGGCACACAGCACGATTGAATCCTCTCCCTGCACAGTGGCTGTGAGATGCTGTGCTCCTTGATGCAGTGCCCCTCCACTGCCATGCACAGGGTGTGTGCAGGATGGTGGGTTTGCTTTCAGGCCTTTTCATTTCAACAGCTTAAACTTGCTTCTTCCTCCTTTCTTTTTTGGATTTTTCAGCCCTTTTTGAAGAGCTGCAGAGTCTGGATATCTTCTTGGCCGAGCTATACAAGTGAGTGTTGAAACACTGGCAGCTTTCCTGCTGCCTCTCCCAGTCTAGCGACAGCTAATGAGTGACTCTGACAAACCCTTGGGGTTGGGTTAGCGGCACTCCTGCCAGAGCTTTGACTCAGGCCTGGGATCTGCCCCTGAGACCAACCTTCCCCTCCAGACCAGCCTCCCTCCCCCAAGCCCCCATCCCACAGCATATGGTTCTGAAAGGCTTTTCACACTATGTATTTACCTTCTCGCCTGTAACTAGGCATCTGGACAGTAGCAGCAATGAACGCCCCGACATCAGCTCCATCCAGAGACGCATTAAGGTACCAATCGTAAAACTCCCTTTTCATCCTTTTGGATCCCAAAGGGCTTGACAACCTGACCCCACTGCTCAGCCCTGAAATGCTTTGCACTGCCTTTGGGTGGGCATGGCAGGCTTGGAAAAGCCATTCTGTCTTTGTGGATGCAAACGGAGGAGCTTCTCAGCTCACTAATGTCACCAGCACTCCTGAAAGGCAGCCTGGTCTGGAATAGGGTCTCCTTCCTCATACACACAGCAGCACTGACGGTGCTCACTGCTGCAGAACGGGCCATTGGCACACACAAGCTTGGAGGGGCTGTAGCCTCTGATTCAGCCAGCCCTGGGATGCCAGCCTGGGGCATGTGCTGGCCCTGAGCCTGCTGCTGCCTTCCCCTCTTGTTAGCTGGGACTCAGCTGTGCCTCCAGTGCCGCGGGATACAAGCACAGCAAGCCTCGTTGCAGATCCTTGCAGATCTTACATAGCCCCCCAGCCCTCAGCGTGCTCTACTTCAATGTTGTCGTGGCTCCGCGCTCCTGCCTGCCTGGCCCAGGATCTAACCCGCCCTTTGCTTATAGAAAGTGACACACGACATGGACATGTGCTACGGGATGATGGGGAGCCTCTTCCGCAGCGGCTCTCGGCAGACCCTGTTTGCCAGCCAGGTGATGCGCTATGCTGATCTCTATGCAGCCTCCTTCATCAACCTCCTCTACTACCCCTTCAGCTACCTCTTCAGAGCCGCCCATGTCCTGGTGAGTTGCAGACCCCAGGGAGGTGGGCAGGGGTCCCAAAGGTGCCTGCACTTGTGTGTGTTGACATTTCCACTGGCCACAAGCACCAGGAACGGCACCTGGGAGGGTTGGGTGGCATGCAGTGGACAGTGGGCCACAGGGTCCTGTTCTGGGGTTTGCTCTCTGTCTGCCTCAGGGAGATACCCTGGGACTGGGACACCCCTTGCCATCTCCTCTCTCTCTTACACGTGTAGATGCCACATGAGTCCACGGTAGAGCATACGCACGTCGACATCAATGAGAAGGAGTCGCCGATGGCCACGCGTAATCGCAGCTCAGTGGATTTTAAAGATTCTGACTACAAGCGGCATCAACTGACCCGTTCCATCAGCGAGATCAAACCGCCCAACCTCTTCCCACAGGCACCTCAGGAAATCACACATTGCCACGATGAAGATGATGATGAGGAAGAGGAAGAGGAGGAAGAAGAAGAAGAAGAAGAGGAGGAAGAGGAATAAGAGGAAAAAGCAAAGCATCTCTGAAGACAAAACATGACTCCAGCAGTGATCAGGAGTGGATTCCTTTGTTGGGGCCCTTGGTGTGATGGGTTGGGGGGTGTGATTCTTGCGAAGGCACATTTTGAAAGTGTCCGGAAACTTTTAACAAATTAACACTAATTCGGAGGAGACCCTTGTTTTCAGTCTTGCAGACGGTTCAAAAAGCTGATGGATTCTGCCTGCAGAATTCTGTGGTGTGTTCAGATCAGCCTGCGTGCCTGTGCTGTCATGCTGCTCCCATTACATTTAGGGATGCTGCATGTTTCTCCCTTCCAAATGTGCTTTTTTGATTTTCATTTTAACAGTGTCCTGTGAACGGTTTTTGCCATTTGTTACATTCACTGTGGAGAAGGAAGGGATGTGCTGGGCCCTGCAGGAGACAAAATGATCCAAATCTTCCTGCCCGTTGGGTTGCTGTCCTTAACCCTCTGCTTCTGGGTTACAAATCCCCCCCCTCCCTGTGTTAGGCAGGGTGTTTCTGTGGCTTCCAGCACTCAGTTTACCCTCTGCTTGGTGTGAGTTTTTCTGTTAGTGGTTCTGTTCCTTCAGCCATCACAGATGGTGGTGGGATTCCAGCTCTTGCATATCTGCAGCTGTACACGTTTTGGCTTGTAGACACTTGTTATCCTTTCCCAATGTTTCAAAGCTCTCTTTCGTCATCGGCATGTGATGCATGATTTCCAATGCATTTCTCAAACAGCTGAGCCGTACACTGTGTTCTCAACTCCTGTAGTTTCAGCAGTAAATATTAACCCAGCAGCTTGAAGCTACTGCTTTAGCATTTTGTTAGTTGGTTTGTTTTCCGATTGCCTATTACTGACCTTTCTGTCCACTGAGCTTTAACAAAGCATCCCCAAGACAAACCCAGCCACCATCTGGAGCGAAAGGGCCTGTTATTCCAGGGTGCTGTGGGCCATGTGTTGCTGCCCTGGACTAGGAAATGGCACGTGCCCCAGGAGCCAGGGAACTCCAGTCCGGCTGGCAGCTGCCCTTGTCTTTGGCCTGGCACAGAGCAAGCGGAGCAGGTTGCAGGGGGCAAGGCTGCGTCCCCAGCCAAGGAGGGTGATGCTGCAGGATGCCATGCGGGGCCTGGGGGTGTCCCATGGGGATGGGCAAGTGGTTCTTGTGCCTGAAAGCCAGCCTGGGAAAGGCGCAGGGCTGGCACACAGCTGGACAGCAGTGCCCTGTGGTTTTCCTCTGTGTCATGGGTGCAGCCTCCCTTACTCCAGCCTGTGCCGTTCACTGTGAAGGGATTACAACAAGGGCCCTCTTGTAACGAATTTGACTGTTGTTTCAGTACCATAAACTCTTTTTTTTTTTTCCATTTTAAAGTACCTTAGGGGAAAATAAAAAAAAAATAATAAAAAAACCCCACACCACCAACATCTGAGCAGGAAACGCTGCTGCTGTAGTGGCAGTTGTTCAAATCAATAAACGATGTTTCTAAGAAATGCCTGGCGCTGTGTGGTTGCTGAGATGCTGAGGGCTGTGCTGGAGGTGGCAGGGAGAGCCGGGACTGGTCTGGGGGTTCCCAGCAGGGCGGGTGGCTGAGGAAGAGGGAATGGGTTGTGTGAAGCATGGCTGAGCTGTGGCCATGGACCTGGCTTTATGGGCTTGTCTGGGCCTTGGGGAGCAGGGGTCAGGGTGCAAGGTGGGGGCACAAGGCTTTTGTTATCCTCGTTCATTGGCTTCAGCTAGGAGGCACAGGGAGACAGAGAAACATTTTGGCCTGGATTCAGAAAGAGGAGGTGCTTTTCCAGGGCTGTTTCCCCACAGGCAGTACCAAGGGCCGTTCCCCACCCTGTGTGATGCATGCCTGGGGTGGCACTGGCAGCACAGTACAGCCCATGATTAGCAGGAGCTGCAAACCTGGTCAAGCAGAGCAAAAAGAAACTACCCAGGCTGCCTGTACCCTGTGCCTGGCTAAGATGGGGGCAGCCCTGGGCACTCAGCCCTCGCCTATGAACAAACCCCTCGTATCAACCCAACCAGACGAGAGGCGCTGCCATCAGGGCTACCCCAGAAGGATATTCAGGACCCAGGGCCCAAAGTGCCAAACATGAAAGCAGTACTAAATGGCCGCAGACTATGGCCAACAATCAACAGCTGACACTTCAGGGACTGCTAAAAGCCCCAAACCCAGCAGTGGGTCCCTGACCCTTTGATTTTCGGGTCTGGTGAGCAGCTAATATGTACCCCCAGCAAGGCTGGCTGCAGGAAGGGTTTGAGGGAGCTGTTCCCAGGCTGTTTCATTAAAGGCCGTGCTGGGCTTTGCTTTGTTTAAACCTAGTTTCTCCAAGTATAGTCACTTGAATTTTTTAAGCTTTAGCTCAGCAGCTGGAGAGGGTGTGTGGCTGCGGGAAGGGAGGTCTAGGGAGCTCCGTGCATTCCTCCTTCCTAACCGGTCACCACAAATAGCTCACTCCCAGCTTAGGGCTATTTCTGACTGCCATGGGGAGAAGACTCTTCAAGGCTGGAGCAATGGAAAGTATTTGACCCTCTTGATGGTGGGAAAGTGGCAGGCAGAGCCTGACAGACACCCAGGCATTGTTCTCTGCCCAGCCTTGTGCTGCTCTGCCCATCCAGCACAGGCTCTGCGATGGTGTTGGGAGTAAGAAACCACCAAGCAAGAGACAAGTCAAAGCTTCCCCTCACCCCTAGCTGTCAGAGTTTTCTAGCCTCTGGCCCGCACCAGCTGCCACTCCCAGGACACTGGTGGCCTGGCCGTACCTGTGTCTCCAACTGGTGCCCCAGAGCCCCCACAACAGCCAGCATGAGCTGCTGCTGCAGCAAGGCTCCTGCCCCTCTCCCTGCAGCCTGTGCTCCTGCCCAAGGGATGGGGAGGCTGTTGCACACCGTCTGTGGTGTCTCCTGTGGCAAAACCCTGTCAGGAACAAGGTGAGCACCACAGACAGGCCTCACCCCCTGCCCTGAGCTCTGATTTCTCCCACCTGCCCCAGCACCACACCCCCATCCCCACTGCCCCGCAGAGATGGGGGGCTCACAGCAGCACCAAGCTCCTGTCCTGCCAGGGACAGGAGCCCAGGGCTCACTCTGCTCTCGGCCACTGCTCTGCAGACATTTTGTGCTGGACACCGCCAGCAAGTACCTCTGAACCGAGCAAAATAACTGGTGCTGCTCCCAGCTCCTCTTCCTTTACCTGTCTCCTCTCAGTGGAACGAGGGCTGCTGCAGCTGAAGCACAAACCCAGCACCAGGATGCTCCCAGCCCCAATGGAGGATGCAGAGCCCTGTGCCAGTCCCCAAGCAGCAGCTACTGCAACCTTGGCACCTGAAGCCCTGGCCCCCTACAGTACATTGACAAGGCGATTTGGTAGGCGTGGAGCCACCAGCCCGCCCTACCCCACACAAGGGTGCTCCCCTCCGGCAGCACGGCCCCAGGGCCTGCGGGGCTGCGGCAGGAGCGCAGGGCTGGGGCACAGGGCCGGACACTCTGGCAGAGCCATGCTGCAGCACAGTGGGGGTGAACGGTCTACCAGGACTGAAAAACCTGCAGGTATGAAAGGTGACCTTGAGCATGACCCACAGGGCATGTGAGAGCTGGCCTGTAGGGCTGGGGCTCCCATCCCTGCTGCTGCAGCACCACAGGGCCCAGCTGTGCAGGGAGAGCTGAGCACAGCCAGGGCACTGCTGGAGCCATGGGACACAGAGCCCCGGGGACACAGAGCCCCAGCTGCAGCCGCCTTTGCTCCAGGCCCAGCTCCTGCCCAACACCCATCCCGCCTCACTGCAGGAAGCCAGCCTCTCGCCCCCTCCTTTCCAGCAGCACCGGGCTGTCCTGCCCATGTCTCCTTCCCGGTGTACTTCACCCTCAGAGCCAGCCCTGATGTTGCCTTCATGTTAATTCTACTTCCATCCCACCGGCCTCTGCTCACTGCCAGGGACAGGCCCGTGCTGGGAAGCAAAAATCTTCCCAGGACCTGCCCCTCTCCCGTCCTGCTGATGCGACATTGGGGAGCGAGGTCCAGGGGCTGTGGCCACCCTGCAGCACAGGAGCAGGGACTGAGGCTGCACTGGGTGCAGCAAAACCCCCCACAAGGCTTGAACAGACACTGCCCCACCCACCAAGCCAGGATTTAGCATCTCAAGAGCTGAGCAAGGAAGAAAGCCCAGCACAGGAGCAGCTGGGTGAGATGGCTGCAAGGAGGACAGGTCGTGAGGGGTGGCAGAGGCACAAAACGGGCGCACAGCTGGGCTGGGTCTGGCACACAAGAGAGGGTCGGCCGTTCCTTGCCAGTGTGGGACTGGAAGTGATGCTGGGCAAGGGACGAAGCACAGGCTTGCTCTCCTGCTCAGAAACACATCTCTGCCACCAGAGACTGCACACAACTCTGCTGCCGCAGTCCCAACACTGGGGAGCAGGCAGCAGCACCCAGCGCTGGGGATGGACAGACTCACTCCACCAGCAACTCCCATCCACCAGAGTCACCTTCGCCACCAGCCACGTCCCTCACCGGCAACCCCCGGAGCCACGCACCGCCTGGCAGGAACACGCTGCAGACGGACAGACTGCTGACATCCGTGCTTCCGAACAAACAAACATGATATACGGACAGTAGGTTGTAAATAAGGGGGTTTTATTAGTGAAAGAAAAAGGCCCTCACCCTTGAGGGAACTTCAGAAACAGAAAGTCAGCTGCTTCCCGTTGCCACCACCTTCCCAGCTCCCGGTCAGCAAAACCACCGGCACAGCCCTCCCTGGCTTGAGGACTTATGGGCCCAGACCTACCAAAGCTAAGAGCAAGACCTGGCTCCACGGGGAACAGGATCCAGCTTCTCCACAGCTCTTGGCAGCTGCAGTGGAGATTAAAGAAGGCTGATGTGCCAGTAGCAATGTGTGATCTGCAGAGATCTGGATCCAGGATCACCAACATCAGTCCCACCACCCGCATCCCGAAATCCATTCCTTGGAAATGAGGGGGGGAACATGGAGGAGGGAAAAATGCATAAACTGGAATGTTCAACAGAAATAAAATAATCATTTATCTAAAAAGAATAGGAATAAACAAAATGCTTTTAAACAAAATCACAAAATATACAAATAAATCTGGTACAAAATAAATAGGAAAGATTGGAAATCTACAACAAAATTTGAATTATTATAAAATTCATTCATATGACAATCAGTATATGAAACGTATACACTTCATTCAGGATTTCAGTTGTGCTTATTTAGGTTTATGTACACACACGGAAACACTGTAGTTAGAATACTACAACTCTAGAAACCCAAAGTCATGTACAATATGATACAATTCGCAAAGACCGTGTACGATGGCAAAAAGACACAGGGAAGAGCTGGCTGGAGTGGCTGAGCGGGTTCAGACAGCCACGAAAACATGCTGCGGAAGGGAGAGCCGCCACGTTCTGAGCAGGGGGGACCGAGGCCAAGCCAGCGGCAGCCAGGAGGGGCCTTGGGGCAGCCAGGAAGGACCCGGCTGCAGGAGAAAGATTTGGTGCAAGACCTTCATCTGCCGAGCACCAGCCGCTCATGGCTTCCAGGAACGCTTCTCAAGTATTTGGGTTTTCAGATTCAATGCATTTGGTATCCAGGTGCCCGCCCCATGATTCGGGTATTGAGGTTGGCTCTGTAGCCATGCGTGTGGGAGAAAGCCGATGCCAAGAGCTCTGAGGTCCCTCAGCAGGGCCCAACTCCGAACCATTCATAAGCCACCCCTGTGCTCAGAACATGAATCAAATGAGACTGGAACACTGCTGCTGGGGTCCTGGTGGGTTTCCACTCTCCAAATTTCATGTGGTCTGCAAGAAAGGCAGAGGGAAGCGAGTCCTCAAGCAGCATCTCCTACCCTTGGCGTGAGGAACGAGGACAGGACGGCCACAGCATCGCCAGGTCCTGCTGCCGCACCTCCTCCTCTTGCCCCCCTGAACACCCAACCAAACTGCAGCGAGAGGAGCGGAGGAACAGCCACGGTGGATGCGAGAGCAGCAGCCGCAGAAGGCCACGTCGCTGAATCCAAACCAGCACAACGCAGGACAGAGCACATACCCTGGGTAAAAACCTGCTGGCAAAACCAGCCCAGCCCAGCCCAGCCTGCTGAGACCTGAGACCTCACAGCAGTAACGACACCAGAGCTGATCTAGGCACAGCCAGTCTGTCACTTCTGTGAACAGAGGAGCTTGCCAGGAGTCCCCTCCATGCTCCCACACTGGTCTTTGGGTGAATCCAGAAGGCTGCATCAATATTGGCACTTCCAACTAAAGGCCTATGATCTAGGCTACTCATCTGACACCTACTAGTTTCTTACTCTAATTTGGAAGGATTTGGTACAACAGTGATGCCCAGAGGATAAAAAATACCTTTTATAAAGCTCTGCAGTCTCCAGACTGCTGAAAGGGGATGCTAGACTGCTCCGCCAAGCTCTAAATGCTGGGACAAGCCCTTCCCTCCCTAACAAACGCTGCTATCAACCGACTGCGGCACTGCTGCCAGGAGGAGACAATAGAGATATCAAATCCACTGCCGGAGCAACAGAGCCGCCCACAGCCTTTGCATGTTTCAAGCACTTGTTTGGCTCATGACAGCCGGCAAACCTCAAACCCAGCTCTATGGCAGGCAGCTTCTATCGAGAATAGCCAAACCTCTCCTGCTCGGGGGAGGATCAAGCATCAAGCACTTTATTAGCCAGAAATCTGCACGGGAGGGGTGAGAGCAGCAGGGCATCATCCTCTGCAGGATCCCAATGATCAGCCCCACCCAAAGGAAAGCAGGGCCAGAAGGAGAAACCTCAGGAGATAGCAGAAAGGTGTTTTTCAGCTGGAGACAGAAGACCAGCAGTTCTGAGTACCATATTTCCGAGGTGCAAAACCGCTATAGAGCCTGACCTCAGGATAATGAGAACAAGACATCACTTGGACTGAATTCAGCGCTACCGACCTGTGAAACACCTCCCTCTGCCACCTGTACCATGCCACAGGCTGGAGGCAGCTTTCCAGCACCCCCTTCCCATCCCTGCAGCTCAGGGAAGGGCTCTGGGGTAATGTAGCATTCCAGGCTTTCTCCTAGGGAATGCTTTGCCCTCCCCAGGTCCAGCATCCAGCTTCTAACAGAGCAGCAAATACACAAAACCAGACCGAAAAGCTCAACCATACTGCCTGGGACCCACAGCAACAGGGTCCACTCACCTGGACACAGCCATGAAACTCACCACAGAAGAACGCAACCCAGCGTGAAGCCAGGCTCCAGGATGACAGCAAGACACTGAGCAGGATTTTCTGGGGGGCTCTGTAGGAAGCTGAGGATGTCTCTGAGCCCCCTGTGCTGCCAACGCATGGCGGTGAGGCCAGTATCGCCACAGAGACTGCACCAACAAGAGACCTGCAACCAGTGGACAACAACAAACCACGGATGAGGGCAGCTTTCCAGCCCAGCTTGCAGTGTAGAGCTTGTGCTCTCTGCTGGTCAAGTCAGGATGAAGGCTGCTCTCTCCTCCATGCCATGAAGAGATGCCCAGCTCTTGATCACGTTAGTTAAGCTCGTCATTTCACTGCTGGGCGAAACCAACCCTCAGTATCCAAGGATCAGGAACTTCGTTGGGTCTGTTTGGAGCCCCAGTGTAGAGCCAGGCAGCAGGCAGGCAGCAAGCCTGGGTCTGTATCACACCAAGCCTTTCAGCACTTGCTGGTTTTCTGCTTTGTGCCAGTTTTGCACATGGAAGTGCACAGTATGAATGCAGGAACCCCTCAATGCTGGCTGGAGACCTTTGGGATGAAGCCTCAAGTTAGCATCGCAAGATGTACTCTCTGCAGCATCCTCCCCCACGCCCCAGCCCCAGTTTTCTGCTGGTAATCCAGACACTGGATAACTTGACAACTGGTACACGGTACTAGTTTTAAAACCACAGATGTGTGTATTAGATATCATATAAAATATGGTACATCTTTCATGTGGGAATGCTTTCTATAGGTAGGCTATTTCAGCACATGGAAGATGCATGTCCCAGTGGGGTCCTGAAGAACGCAGCTGTGTTCTCCATCACGCAGGATACTTACACAGGACGCTTGTGAGGAGACAGCGCTGCTCTTAGCCATCCACACCCCACGCCCCTCGGCTGAGCTCTGCAGAGATCACACGAAGCACTACCACTGCCCAAGCAGCCCCTCACACAAAGCTACCTCTTTGGTTTTCTTTGAGCTGACTTGAGCCAGAGCCTGACACCACCAGTGCCAAAATGTCATCCTCATCTGAGCTGAGCCCTGAAGACTGAGCAGCAGCAACAGGTGGTGCCCGTGGGCCCCTGAGCTTTTTCCAGGTCTGAGGTGAGTGCAAAGGGCCATATCCTGAGACTCCTCTTGCCAGCTCCACCTGCACAAAAAGGCACTTCAAGAAAAGAAGAAAAAACAAACAAACAAAAAACCACAATCCTGCAGTGAGGAAAAGGGGAATAATTCCAGGAAAAGAGAGGAGGAACAGAACAGTGAGCACAATGAGAACGAGTGGCTGACCCCTCTTCCAGCGAGGCCCATGATGTGCAAGTCTCGAACAGCGAGCTCCAGCTCCCCCGCATGGGTCTTGGCATCCTGCTCAGTCCCATCCCTGCTCAGTCCAGAGCAGGAGCGTGCATGGGAGCCAAAAGAGTATTAGAGGGAACTACACATGACTACAGGTTTGGAGCAGGAGTGGGGAGTGGTGGAAGGACCTGCCCCATGGAGCTCACTCTGCTGATACAAGTGGGTGGGGAGAGCACCTTGTCCTGCCACACCAGCCTTGGGACACCCATGCCCTGGCCAGCCCGGACACCCTGCCAGCATCCCTGGGACCTCTGTGGGATGCCCCGTCCTGAGCTCTTCTGGGGCAGGGGCCTGCAGCTGCACAGGGATTTCAGGGAGTGGAGAAGCTGGAAATAAAACAACAAGTGCTTTGTAAACTCTGGAGGGTCTGAGCTTGGGGTGTACGGAGAGGCCAACGCTGGTTTGCTAATCCCACCCTGAGCTCTTCCCCACGCAGAACTAGCATGCTTCGTATGATCTCCACATCACCAGAGTCAGTCTCATTTGGAGAAAGATTCTCATTGGAAAGCAAGAACATTCCTTCACTCTTTACAAAGATTTGGCAATACACAGAATTTAAAAAAAAAATCATCATTACAACAGATTCAGGTTCATTTCATTTAAAGGAAATTCAACCAACAGAAGTGTAGAAGTTATAATTCACAGTCGTGCATTTAAGATATTAGTGTTGAAAACCTCACTTCAAAGAACTCTTGTGCAAAACTGTATTGACAGTAGAAACCATGGCCAGATGCCCTCCCAGCCTCCCCTGGCCAACAGGCCATCGCCCGCCCCTCTGCCTGCACCTGGAAGCAGACAGATGAGGGGACCAAAGGCGGCAGTAGGAGATGACATAGGAAGATGCAGTATCCTTTCTACGAGTCAAAGCCTTACCAAGGTCTGAGGTCAAGTCCAACGATCCCCAAAGCCACCAGCTGGTGACCTGTGCCGTGGCAACAACTGGCAGCCCTGCCAGGCGTCCTTACAGCACTGCAGCACAGCATGTGGCATCTGAGCCCACCCGAATGCAGCGGGCAGCCAGCGCAGCGAGGCAGGGAAAAGCAGACCTGCTCTGGCAGGACATCCCCTGCAAGGGCACAGACTTCGGCGCCACGGCTTCTCCATTGCAGCTGGGAGAGCCAAGCCCTGGCGCGGGCAAACGCCATCTGGAGGCTCAGAAGTGATCCTGAGCTGGGCACCGGGCTCCTCTGCTTGTGATGGTTCCCACCACAAGGGCTGGAACCCCTTGCATTTGTTTAACAGTAAAACTGTAAATACCCTGAGAACAGGGAGACTGGATTTTTTTCCCCTCCAGGGAGAGGACCTTGCTTTGCTCTTCAAGCTAATTAGCAGCAGCAACTCCTAACCCCTCTGGGTCAGGTACATATTTTCCATATGAAACACATCTATAATCAACTATTTTAATGGAAATTATTTCACTTTCCATTATTGGATCTGTACAAATTATGAAAAACAGTCATGCAAAAAATTGCCTGCAAATTTTGGAACAGTGCAGCATGGGCAGAAGCAGGAGGTATTTGCTTTGGGATCACATGGCTTTGGTTGGAAAAATTGGCTTAGTTTCTTTTTTTGTTTGTTTGTTTTAAAAGGGAAACAGACACTGAAAGAAATCCGTAACCTGCCACAAGAAGCAGAAGTCAGATCCAGCAAGCAACCTTGTCCCAGAGAGAGAGCTGCCTTGACTTGAGCCTTCCCTCCTTCAGCAGGTCTGACAAAACGGATACTGCATCTCAAGTTCACCACTGTGTCAAAAACTTCCAAGAAACTTTTACATTCAGCAATGCTGAATGTAAAAACTGGCAAGGACAGTCCTTCGCTGAGGACAAATGCTGTAACATCTCAACGTTTTGCTTTGCGAGAAAGGTGCAATACTGACAGCTCTCTAAAAACGAGCAGGGCTTAGGCTGTCCGGTGCTGACGTTGAGCTGTGTGCTCTTGGTGGCGGCAAGCTGGTGTGCATCAGAGCGAGGACAGAGACTATGGAAATACTTTTGGATGGAACTCAAAAAAAAGTTAATAAAAAGCTAAATGTGAGACTAAGGTTCTGGGGGTCCTGTTTCCTCCTCACTGGGTGCACAGGTTAGGTACCATGCAATTTCTATGCCCCCTTGTGGGGACTTCATCCTCATGGGTGGCTCCAAGGAAGAAGTGCACCTTTCTCATTTGGGAGGACAGCAAAAATTAGGACTGCTTTCTCAAGCTGAAAGAGAGAGGAGAAAAGACACCTGCAGACACAATTGGCTCTGATGCCAAGGATTCCAATTACCTGCAGAGAGATCCTGCAGCAAAATATTGCACCTTCCCAGCCACCATTCTCAAAAACCAACCACGGGAACTTGCGGCAAGTGCCTTCCCCAGCAGGAAGGACGGGCAAGCCGTGCAGGCACAGAGAGCTCTGGCAGTTGTATCTGGGGCTGGGGGCTTCTTTGAGGGTCAGATGAGATTATCCATGTGTAAAGAAATCAATGGAAATGCTACACAGCCAGGGGCCATGGAAGGGTCTCAAAACAGAGAAACCACAGTGCCTGATTTATTAATCTCTCCAGATACCGAGAGCAGCATTCACATTTTGTTTGAGACAGCACTGGAAGGGGAGACAATCAGGAGGGGAGGACTTAAACTCCATCTGTGGGAGTAGGGAACGTGTGATGCACAACTGCCATGGGGTGCCTCTCACTTGCACCCCATCTGTTTTCAGGTTTTTGAGGTGGAGGAACAGGTTTCTGCTGCCCAACACAGGGTGCCCTGCACTAGGGGCAGCTGGGTGGGAGGCTCTCTGCTCTGCAACCATGGTAATCCCTAAAACGGCTGTTAAAAGGGGTGAGAGAGAAGAAAATGCACTGAATCCGCTTAAAGGAAGGAATGTGGCTGGGAGCAGCCTGGGAATGAACCTCTCCGAATCCCTGAAGTGCAATACACTCGCGTCCAGAAAGCTTTGTCAGTTCTTGGAGAGGACAGGATGGTCCCGACTGCTTAGCAGAGCCCATCCTTGCACTGGCTACTGTCACCTGGAGGATGCACTTTGGGCATAGTTGTAGCAGCATCTTTTGTGTTAATACTAGAGACTGAAGGGGGGGACAGGGACCAATGTTCTCTGTTATTTAGCAAGGACTGCACAGATGCTCTGGCCAAGGTAACAGTGTGCAGACTGCTACAGCACACAAGTGCTTAAAAGCTTGTCATTTTGGGGTGCATGTTTACTTCACCGTGCAATTGTCAGCAACATCAATGAAAAATCCCCTAGTTGCTTCACTATGGAAAATTACAGTCAGCTTTCATTTCACAAGACTGCAGTTTTGCTAATAACTCCTTCCCCCCAGTATCATCTTCAACATACACAAAGTTTTCAGAGGTTACAAAACTGTAAGTGTAGCAATGCTTTTACCTGTTTTACAAAGAAACCTTCTGAAATTTGAGAGATTATTAAATACCAAAGTAACCACTCCTTCCCTGAAACTTAACTGGAACAATGTAATAATATTCATCCCTTGACCCTCCAGGTGGCTGAAACCAGAGGTTCCTTGAAGCTCGCTCATTCTTCGGACACAAATAACATACAAGTACCAGTTACTAACTTCTTAAACAGGGCAACAAAAAGGACCAGAGAGGGGTGAAAAGAGGCCTAAGGACACTGGAGCCAACTCACAAAACCACGACAGAGCCCATCTGAGGTTCAGGAGGGACACAAACAATTTAGAACTCTGCAAAAAACTTTTTAAAAACATGATCTCTCTTGAAAAAATAACTGGAGGAGCTTTTAAACTTCTCCATATGTGTTTGAGGAGGAAAAACCCAACAAGAATCAAAAATACAGATAAAAAATAAACATCATCTACTTTGCAAGAAGTATTTTAATCGTTCTCAAGGGTGGCTCACCATTCCCAAAGTACGCTTGGGGCTTTAGTCTCTCTGTCTCGCTCTTTGCTCCTTTCTTCCTGTTTCTTCCTCTTCTGCTCCCAGAATGGACGCAAAAGTCTTTGGTCTCAGAACACTGGATGCAGCACAGTGTTGCAAGCACATACTAACGGTGTTCACACTCAGGGAGGAGGCAGGAAGGAGCGAGGGCTGGTCCTGCTGAGGAGATGGGATGGGTAGGTTGTGGGGAGTCAGCTCCTAGATGGCTCCTTCACTGTGCATACTGTGGTTGGGCTTGTTGTGAGTCACACAGTTCTGTTCATTCAGCAGGTTTGCTGTCTCGTCCGGCAAACCGTCATGGAGCTCCGTAAGAGTCAGTTCAATTTTAGTGTTTTCACTGTCCGAGGACTGAGGTGTTTTGTCCATCCGGGATGCCATCAGGGCATTTTGGTACTGCTGTCTTGTGATCTGCTCCAAGAACAGAAGGAAGGAAGAACAGTCAGTCACGCTTTTGTGCCTCCCAAGGGACACACTGAGAATATAAAGCGCCCTCCCTTTCCAGATGATCACACTTCAACTCGTTTACCTTTTTCCAGAAAACATCCCTGCGCTTTTCAAGTCTAGAGCCTCCCAACTCAACACCACAGCATGGTGACATTTCCAGACAGGGTGGAAGCACAGAGCTGTGCGATCACCATGCTGTTCAAAGGCAGGGATTTATTCCTGTGCAGAGATTTTAAAATCAGATCTCCATTTCCTTCTAATACATTTTTAGAGCCAGAACCAGAGTTCAGTGAAGTCTTTCTTGCAACTTCAGTGAGCTCCTGGTGAGGCTCTAAGAATCCCCATAGAGCCAGAGGGTACAAGCATTCCTGCTCTTGGCTAGGCCAGCAAATGCAGCAGGAGCTACAGCCTTATTCTGATACATAAGGACATCCAATTCCAGAAAAGACTGGAATCTCCATAGAGATGAGCCCAAATTAGCAACCCATTAAGTCTTCCCCTGGCCTCTGCAAGAGCTGGCTGCACTCAGCAGAACAGTCATGACAGGAGCTGGCCTAGAGCACACAGTTACTGCCCACGATGCCCCAAAAGCAAGGAAGCCTATAGCCCCATATATCTGCATATGGTGGCAGATGGGAGAATTCTTCCTGTAGCCACAAGCAACCAGCCTTGTAAACTCCTCTGGGCCAGCCTTCTCAGCCAGGACAGGCAGCAGGATGCATGTGCACTGGCAGCCCCATGTGCTACAACATCAGTGAGTTATCTCAGCAGGCAGGAAGGCAAAGAGTGAAGCAAGACTTTTAGAAAACAGTAAATTTCAGTAGCAGTGCCAGAGAAGGACTGGAAATGGAGAGTCAGATGGACCAGGTCACAACTCCAAAAGCAAAATCCAAACATGCATGATCAGGTCACAACCCTGGTTTACAACATATTAATTGAATAAATGCCCACGTAGCACAGTGAAAACACTAATGTTGAGTACTCTGTCCTGTGTGTAAAGCAGAGTGATGCAAACAGAGGTGTGCGAGTCCGACTGCAGAGACACCCGACAGTTTAGCCTCAGTATGAACACAGTGAGAGCTGGAAGGCTCCACATAAACCAGCATAAGATGAGCAGCTGCTCTGTACAGCAGATTAGCCATTGAAATCTGCCGTGAGAATCACTTGCCCAGTGATAAGTATTTACTGATGTAAACCTTGAAGGCTTGAACTGTCGACCAGTACACTTAGATCTGTCAAGTTCTGAATGCAAGACAGTACTCTCCTTTTAAAATTTGCCTATGGAATAATCGATTTAGCATTCTAGTATTTCTACTCTACTCCACATTCTTAATATTGAATTAACTTTGACAGAAGTTGAGTTCACAAATCATTTGAGTTACACACAGAGAAACTGTGAACATGCATTTAATCTATGAAAAGCACCAAGGTCAACTTCCAGCCAAGGGATGTCAGCTTCCTTGGACTCCCCAGCTGGGCTGGAACTGCTGCCAGCATTAGCTACTCCTCAGCTCAGCTAGATTTCCTGTCCCACAGGACTCGCACACATTTCAGCGTGGGATGCACCATGCTGGGGGACAGAGCTGTATTCATGCAGCAACTCACTGGTAGTATGAGACATGAGCCTAACATGTGAAGTTAAGATAAAGAGAAATGTCCAAGTCTTCTCCAAGCAGAACAAGGATGACAAGTCAGAAAGTAAGATCAAGAACCCCAAACTGAAACCAAAATCAAAAGTGAATAAAAACTGCAACCAACAGAAAAGGTCTCATCCTTTAGAAAAGGACACTGTCTGATAATGAAGGGTCTCCATTTTGGATGGCTCCAAAGGCTTCACAAGCATATGTCTTTCATGACTAAAAGCAGAGAGAGGTTATTTTCTATAACGTTTCCTTGAGGGACCTGAAATCCAGAAACTTACGTGACCAATCTACTTACAAGACTAAATGAGAGAAACAGTGAAGACAAATCAATGGACAGCAGGTACTGGGAAAAAGTAATCTAAAGCGATATTTAAGCATCTGCTTTCATAATCCTATTTACTCACAGAGCAACCTAGAAGGACCTCCCTTCCCCAGGCTCTCCATCCTACCAGCCCAGCTTTCCAGCGGGGCCTTTCCAGTGTTTTTCCTACCTTGACAAACTGAATGTCTGAGAGTGCTTTCACTGAGTAGTCTGGAACATACACTTGGAGGAAAGACGCATTCAGCTGGTTGTTGCTGCTCCCTAACGTTGGTGTCACTGCGTCGATGCGATCACTTCGGTTTAAAGAGTCTGAGTGATTCAAGCCGCAGGGCCGAGGTGGAGACTTGTTTTCGGCTGGGAAATGGCAAGAGTGAGAGATTTCTTAAATCAAGTAGAAAACAGTTAACGTCACCAGTTTCAAAGGGACATAATAAATCATGAGGTAGCACAAAAGAACTGCAAACAATCTATTCATAACTAGACACGCAGCTAAACAACCAAATTACCCTGAAAAGAGCACATTTTGACTCCAGAGCTGGTAGCCAAACCCGGTTTTGTTTATGCTGCAATGGACCTGCCCTGTGCACAGCTGGTCACAGTGCTTCAGCTGATGAGTGAAAACCATCAGAGAAAAGTAACTTCCCAAGGCTCCCTTACAGGAGCTTCTGACAGTCAGACCATGCTTAATGAATTTCTTCTTTTTAGTTCATGATTTCTTAATGAAATCCATACCAGACTTTTCATCCACAGCCAGTCCCAGCTAACCATCATCCCCCTGTATTCCACCTGGTACCTACATACGCCTTGTTCCCTGAGTTAGAGCAGACATTTTCAAAATCACTAGAGTGACAGAGTCCTCAGTGGACCAGAGTGCAGTCCAAGTGATGATTACTTCAATAGTGCTTCCTCTGGTACCTCCCAGTGCTTGAAGGGGGAAAAACTCAATGAAGGAGAGCAAGCTCCACGTGGTACATGCCAGCCAGCAAAACAGGCAAAACCATCCATGCTACACAGAAAAATCTGTGTTAGGGAAAGTAGTGAACTAGAGACGTCGTTTTCCATCACTGGCCTTTAAGCACCGCAGGGTTTCACTTGAAAATCTTGCAGCTGTCCCCTGTGAGTGTGATTGGCCACAGTTCATCTCCAGAAAACATGCTTTCAGCAAGCCACAGATATTTTGCATCCCTAGCTTCCACCCACACAGAGACCCAGAAGACAGGAGGGCAGAAATGCACCCTAAGAGAGATCCCAAGCCCTTCTGCAGATGGGCTTCTCCCTGTGTGCACACGAACTACATACCAATTTAAGAACTGTCTTTGGGACCAGTGAATTTTTGGATCTTAGTGCAGTTAAATTTCATCTAGCCAGCCCAAACTGAAACTTGATGTAAATAGTGCTACTCACCACAAGACCCCCATTCTCAGCTGAAAGATGATTTTCATATAATCCTAAGATACAAAGTCTCTTTGAGCAAATGAGCAACAGTATCCTTGCAAGATTTTCAAGTTCTTTTTTGAAGACTTTTCTATACATCAACTTCTGTCCCTAAAATTCAACCCTACCTCTGCCACCTTAATCACTATAAATATAATCTCTCCTTGCTCAAATGACTCAGCCTGTTATACATCTCTGCATCCAGCCTTTCCTCAATCTAACACATTTGATGCTTCTAGATGCATGGCAGTATTGCCCTGTTTTTCACTTCCCACTTGAAATCACTCTGATGTTGTCTTTCCTTCAATTATAGAAAAGAGAACAGAAAAATACAGGTTCTGACAACTTTCCATATTTTCTGCCATTTCTGCACAATGGAATTAGTGCAGGTCCCTTCAGCAACACTGAGTATAGGCTTAGGGGGAAGCACTCGGAGCCCTGCAAGGTTTTCCTCCATAACAACTTGCCATCTTCACACAGCAGGCTGCAATAACTGCTGCCAGGAGCCAAACCTCCATCTGCACACATGGTGTGTGCAGATGCTCTATGCTCTGATTCCCACTGGAGAACGACACACTGTGAAGACTGAGTGAATCTGCCCTGTCTTTCCCACCTGTGTACACAAAATATGGCTGTGTGTGACAAGAACAGCATCACTGCTGCTTGGGATAAAGGTTTCCATCTGGAACAGCTTTACACTACTCTGCCTTGGATCTGCCCTTTCTTTTCACCAGGGGTCTTACAGTACCTTACTAATAAAAAGCAGAGAAGGATAGAGAGTAACATGACAAAATATGTATTAGAAAAAAAAAAAAGGAACAACAACAAAGGGACAGGTGAAATGAAAAGCCAGAGCAAAGAAGTATGATTGTAAACAAATCTGAGGGAAACTTCTGGACCGTGTACAAGTCAGGGAGAAGAGAAATTAATGAAGAAGGAAGGATACAGAAAGGTCAGATGACAGAAGAACATCGAGCAGGTCCACGTTTGCAGAGCAACACCCTGCCAGCCCCCTAGCAGGCCACCCCAGATCTGGACAGATCTTTTCTACCCAGGTTCTCTCATACTGCTCACCTTCCTATACAGGGGACACAAGACAAACATCAATACAACTGTATCATCAATTTGGGGTTAAACAAGAGGATCCTTTTTAGAAGGACTCAGCAGAACATCCAAATTTCATCAAAACTGGCACTATACTGTCATAGTGACCACACTTATCATATCAGTTCCTTTCAAAGGAGATTCTTCTCATTATTATTTTCCATTATTGACCTTTTTATTTTTTGTTTTTTTGTTTTTTTTTTAATTGGGGAAAAAGCTAGGAAAATATGCTTGGCATTTACATTGGAAACAACTTGCATATGTGAAGTGTACACTTATTTGCAGCAAGGAAAAGGGGGGAAAAAAAAAGAAGACCTGGCAAAACAAAAGAACCAAGCAAAAGAAGATAATCAAAGCTGCTGAGCTTTAGAAAGCCATCAGGTACTTTAATTAAAGAAAGATTAAATTTCTTGCCCTTCTTTGAAGTTTAGCAGCAGGAAACTTTAACAGGGAACGAAAAAAATCCCCTGCAGGGCAACAACCTGTAGTTTGTTTGGAATGTACATGAGACTAATTTAAGGGCTGATGGCGAAATACATTTTCAAAAGTAAAGAAGAACGGCGGGGGAAAACACAGGAAGCAGATGGTGAAAGTTTATGAAACGCATGATATGTATTCATGTTTAGGCGATGTTTCACTTAAATATGCATATAATTATCTTGTTTGCTTTTAGGTCTACGGAAAGACATTTCATCTTTAAAAGAAAACTTCAAATAGAAGAAATATGTTCATTGTGGCCCAAACTATTTTAGGATTCTGCTCTTCCTACAGACTTTCTTGATGGGTTTCCATTTTTCTCAACTACTCTGTGCATGCAGTGTCTGCAAAGCTCATTTCTTGTCCCTTCCCAATTTCCAAATGCTCAACCACATCGCAGAGCTCTTTTTGGCCCAATTTGTTCCTTCCTCGGCCTCTACTCTCCAAAGGGATTTCTGTGTCAGTCAACTTGGTTTTTCAGCAAGGAAAGGTCTTAAGCAAAATGGAAACCAGAAAACCCCACAGGAGGTCCCACAACCTTCTTGCACATTCCATTGTAAATCCCTCCACTCGGTAAATCACTGTGCTGGTCCACAGCATTAACCTCACTGAGAGAAAACTCAAAGTTTTTGAGGAATTGAGATGGCCAGGCTATATACAAACCATAGAATTCAGCTGTACGAGAATATAAGAATTCTTTCATTAAAGACGTTTTCCTTTTACAGCAGTTTAGCAGAAGACATTCTCCTCTGCCAAATGCACTTTCTTCAGAAACTTTTAAGCCTCAGCCCAGGGGAGAATACCTTCTTTTAAAAACATCTCCCCTCCCGATTTTCCACCAGCGTACGTACGAGAAAAAACAAGCAGCACACATTACTAAATACATGTTTTTAGTTCTTCCCATTTTGACGACTCTGTCATGTTGCTACCAGTTAGCATAAATGAAAGTTCAGGATACCTACCTGCGAGGTATAACTGTGCTGGACTTCTCCCTAACGAGCAAAGGGGTCAGATAAATACAGACTGCAGCTGACTTTTTATGGCATCGGGGCAGTCACAAGAATGGTGAAAATAGAAGCATGCGGATTTACCTGGAGAACCTGCTGCTAACAACTCTGTTCTGCTGACAACAAAGGTACGAGACAGGGACAAGGGAACTAGAAGAGGGAGAGAAAAAGGATGAGATCATGACCAGAAAGGCTGCAGCTATCCACACTTGACAGGGGAAGGAGCCAGGTCACACACTGAAGAACTAAAACCAAAAGTGCAAATCAACTGTGGAAAAGTAAAGGGTTAAAACAAAAGCAAAACCAAAAAAGACATTTAAACAATTTTAGGAATAAACAAAGAAAAAACAAACCAAGCCTAAGGAATTACCGTGAAGGGAACAATTTTTACTTGCTAATTTGTATGGTTATCCAGCACTGAACAGTCCATCAAGGTACACTCAGTTTTAAAATGGTTCAAAAGGAGCAGTGGTGCCCACTCCAGCCTGGAAGGCAAAGAGTTAAAACAAGCTTTCATGGGTACCGTTCCTTATGGGAGAAAGACAAAAACAGAAATAAAACCAAAAGACACTTCATAGTTCTTCAAGTTTTCAGTAAAATGCCAGGCGAGGTTGTGATTCTCCCGAGCTCATCCCTGTCACCATGGGCACCATACTGCTCATCATTACTGCAAATCCCTCCCCAGCTGTAGCTAAAGAAAAAAGTTTCACTCTTTTGTTGGGTTTCTGTTTGTTTGGTTTGTTTGGATTTTGGGGTGGTTTTTTGGGGGGGGGGGGTTGTTTAGGGATTTGTAGGGTTGGGGGCAGTGTTGTTATTGGTGGTGGTGCTTTTTTCATACTTTAAAAATAATAATTATTATTATAATTTATTTTTAATACTTTACTTTCCTGTTACTGACTTCACATTCCAGGTGTGGAGAGCAGGCACATGAAGCCTAATTAAGAGACATAAGAAGAGTGGGAGTTTTCTCTTGTTCTGCAATGACTTACACTTTCACTGAGCTTTCCTGTCTACACAGAGCAACAGGAATTACTTCATTTTTATGAGCTCATCCTGACAAAATCTCAGGATGCTGCAAGACATCATAAAACAAATTCTCTAAAACCTGGAGGGAAAGCCAGCAAAAACAGAGGTTTACTACTGGTAAAAGCCAACCAGTCAAAGGTAAACAAACCCAAGCTTGTCCAATATTAATTTAAAATAGTGCATACCCTTAAGTTTGACATTACAAAATCCAGAATGGATTTCAGGGCATGCAAAGAGGAGATCATTTGACCTTACAGAACCTAGGCAACTGGCATGTTGTGGGGAGGGTTAGCAACACAAAAAAAAAACCCCACATGAAAACATCCAAACTGAACAATTCTGGCAAAAAAGAGATGCCACAAACGATTTCTAAGTGTAGGTCTGGTAGGAGAGAAGTGACCATGCCTAACCCAGCTCCGTGCCTGGCACACATCGCAAAAGCTGAGCTGCAATGCTAAGGGTATGATGCAGTTGTAGACACTGTGTGTGACAGCTCCTTGTGAACGCTGCTGCTATCACTCGGATAAAATCCACCCAGTGCTCTGCACACTTCCAGATCCGTCAAGCCTCAAAAAGTATAAGCTACACTGATCAAATTAAAGTGCACATAATTAAGGAAGAATTAGTCTTGCCTGTAAAAGTGAGCTCACATGTCCATGTCTACTGTCTGTAGAGTTTAATGAGGCTATACTCATAACTTACAAAACCATTTTCATTCCAAAGCTGTTTGCTAATGTACATCCACACAGGTACACACACATAAAGGGAGTGCTCATGAGTGTACAATTAAAACAAGCTGCCTCTCAAGTGGAATATAAACCCTGCTGCAAGAGGAGGACCTGATTTCAGCACGAGAAACATCTCTCCCTAAATCTGAATGAGTGGCTTTGGGTCAGCAGACGGCCAACACCAGCACCAGAGGCCCAGCTCTCCCCAACAGGGCTGTGGGTTCCCAGTCGAGATCAAGAGCTTAGTGGTGACACTGCTGGCACCAAAATACATCACCAACGCTGAAATATAGCACTGGAGCCTACTCTTGGTGAATTAGAAGACAATCCCCCAACCTGTGCCTGTGAGGTCGTGGCTTGCGAGGCTACGGGAATTGGCTCTCGCCTTGGTGGGAGCGGGCTCACACCTTGGTCTCGGCCGCCAGTTCTTCCCCCTTGCTGATTTCTTGGTTACATTTCCACACAAGGAGCCATCGCTTTTCTTGCACAGCTGCCGTCCTTTTCCTCAAGATGGCTTTAGAAACAAGACTGGTAAAGTGAAACATCCCCAAACTAACCAGGCGCTTGTACTTTGCACCACTAGATGTCCCTCTGACACTAATTATTTATTCCCTTTAATTCAACGAGCACAACTACAAAGCTGTCCTCCAGTACCAAACACATCTCTCGCTAAGGCCAGTGCTCAAATCCTCCGAGAGCTGGCAAACCACTGCCAGCCACTGGGTTTTGGAGTCAGCACTGCCACCGGCCCAGGCCCCTCCCAGGGACACTGTGCCAGGTAGGCAGTTTCGCTGGCAAGGAGGTATCATTTCCATCAGCCCCTCAACATGGAGGGGGGGATGCCCTGTGCAGCTTCCTCCCGCCGAACTCACAAGATGGGCAGGCTTGTGCAGGGCGCATTCCAGAAGCAGAAGGTAAGAGGACATACCTGGTGATGCTGTGAGGGCCATCACCCCATAGTAGGAAAAAGCACCAGCTTCAAACTTCATCCCCTCTTTCCCAGCCTCCACTTCCACTTTCCCCTGTTAAGGAAAAGGAGAGAGCTGCAATTAAACGGGACCGCAGGTCTCGAGGCACAAGAGCCCTGAAAGCTAGTTTAGCCTGACGTTCCTAAGCAGTGTCATGGTCCCTGCAGTTTGTAACACTGCCTGAACAGGGACAGACCCTGGAGGGCAAGATGCTCTTGTTCCCTGAGCTATCCTGGTCTTTGGTGCTCTGTGGCCAGCGTAAGTCCCTGCAGAGAAGTGGGATCACCACAGTGCTTCGGGTACTACTGCCCTGCTCCGAGTGAAGACAGGCTGCTTTCCCTCAATGCAGAGTGAAAAAAACACTCCCCCAGTATCATAACAAGCTTATATGTAGCACAGTCATCTGGTATCTTGAGACACCTGGACGTTTGGGGCCACAGCTCACATTTTCACACAGAGTCCCCTCTAACACAAACACAAGAAAGTGAGGTGGGAGATGACACGTGAGGAGGCTGGCTGTCTTCACTGATGACTCCCTTAGAAACAAAGCCCTTACTCCTGAAGGAGCAGTCCTGAGGCTACTTTGGTTTTCTTGGTTCCTAGCCGTTCTACATACTCCAGCACCCTTAACTTAAGATCCTGCTCTTTCACAGGGTCTTTCCCCAAGGGACCCTCAGTGCTTCCCAAGCCTTACAAAACCACACTGCCATACAAGTGCACCCACTTCTGATGTGGGATAAGCCAAACGTTTAACATCACATGCTAATATCATACAAAGTAGTCTAGAACAGAACCCACCATATCAAACATAGCTGTAAACATCCCAGTTACTTTGGAATACAAGAGGTCAAAAATAATTGCTTCTTAGTGGAGCCTGGTCTTCACGTCCATCCATCCTCACTGGCGCTGCACTGAGAATTACAGCACACCACTGCAGACAGAAGAACTCTCATGCAGCTTTCTGGCTAAACTACACAAAGGTTGGGATTTCAGGCAAGCAACGTAATTACCTGCAATGCTTTCCCTCTGCTAGGCTGGAAAGGGCAGACAGACTGCCATCCCACATGTAGTACACTGAACATCAACTGGACACAATTAGGTCAAAATGAGTCCAAAAGGTAGATTTCACTTCTATGTGTTTATTGCATTAGGCACTATTTTAAATAAATAAATATGCCTTTAACTTTACAGCACTGTACTAGGGTGAAGAGACATGAAAATTAACTCAGCCTGTGTGAGACCCAATACCAAGTCACTTTGTCCAACCATCCCAAATGAGAAAAACCCCAAGATCTACCTAGCAGGATGGGAGTGCCTAGCTCACAAGTCCACTTTCCTGCTATCACAAGCAATGCCTTAATATAATCCCTTTTAGAACCAATTTCACTCCACAACACAAATAAGGAGCTTATTTGTTCATTATAACCCTTCCAAAAGGTACGATTACGTCACCCAGGCAGAGACTGGTTATAAACAGAGCTCTCAACCTATTTACTGCTGGTAGTTGTTCACCAGCCAAGACTACACCTCCAAAATATGTACACAAGTGGGCTTTGATCTTCACATACAGTCAGTATGGAGTTAGTAGCTAAAAAACTACAAACTACTAATTAGCAGTAGGAGTTGAATTTAAGTTGCAAGACTACTGCTCCCTCAGCACCTCCAAGCTTCCCAGGGGTGGCCATATGAAGACCAAGCATGCTTGCCACAGTCACAGCAGCTGAAAAGCTGGTCAGAATTCCCCATGGATGCTACTAGATGTGTTCTGCCCTGTTTAAATGCATGCACATATGGTTTCTGGTTTTCTACTGTTTAATGTTCTAACAGGAATTTTGAAAAAACACAATGATAAAAACAAATCTCAAATTGCTACAGAAAACCTTCCCATTAGCTAAGAGAAGAGCTGTTGCAAACATTATATTTTAGCTAAAATAGTAAATCTACAGAGATTAAATTGGCAAATTCAATGCATAGGATATATATATTTACTTTTGTTCTGGCATGCTTTTACTGTGAAGGCATTCTCTCCAATCAAGAGACCAAGAATAAGTCCAAGTCCATTTAAGCAACAAAAGCAGAATATTTATACCCTCTTGATCCTTGCAAAACCAACCTTGTTACCATTTTTGTAGTATGTACCTACTGCAAGTGCATTATGTTGCTGCTAAATATTTATTGATTGAAGAATAGTTCAGGAAGAACTGACTGTTCTTTTATATTGTACATGGCCTCCATTTACATCTTTGCAGCATTACCTCATTCAGGAGCAATATCTTGCTTCTGGAATATTTCAGATTGCAACAATTCAGCACGTAAGAAAAAGCAAAGAGCTACCAGCGGCTCCTTGAACACTTAAAAAATACCAAAACATTTTTTAAAAGAGAAGTGTGTTGAATCCACAATATCATACTTGAGGGCTTTCTCAATTGTTTATCACTGACATTTTTCAAACACCTTTTCCCACCCCCCTTTTTTTAAGGCTGTGTTAACGAAGATTTCAAGCCCTGTGTTAATATTATGATGCTTGTGTTTTTATCATCAAAACCGATTTCAGTTATCCAGGATAGAAACAGGAGAACCTTTCCAGCAACATCTCTCTTAAAAGACTGCTCCAGTGCTAGATAGAAGCTAAGCTTCTGTGTAAAGCTTTACTCAGCCATTCAAGTGTTCCCGTCAAGTAACAAAACCTGGGAAATATCAGCATTGGAACCAGCCCTGTACAGAACAAGTAGAAAACAGTCCTTCTACACCACCTAGGTCTCCAATCTAAAAAATCACCCAAATACAGCAATTTTGAGGTAGGCCGAGTGCTAGGATCGCAAGATCCCCAGGAACTGCAGGGGCTGTGGCAGGAGGTGGCAGCAGTTCAGTAGATGGTAAAACATCCACACCGAAACCTATGCTTCTCACAACACCAAAGGTACAGACTTCAAAATTGCACAGAAAATGTCACTTCTCTAAACTGTCAAATTTCCCATGACTCCTTTTGCAAAAGGGTAAAATGAGTTAGAGAAATCATCCTGGCCAAAAATCCTATGATGTGCCATTTTTTGCACCCCTATTTTCCAAGTAATGCCAGCTGTACACAGGGACTCCTCTGCATTGCCTATCCTAGTGATACCTAAAGCATAAGTAACTTTCAACAGATGGCTGAAAGTGGGAAGTGCTGTCCACCCCTCACAAGTGGTTTAACTGAGGTTGAATGCAGCTGAGTGAGCTCTCCAAGGTTGTCAAGGTCAAAAGGGAGGCAGGAGCAGTTCCCAGGAGCTATAGCTCCATTCCCATGTTTGAAAGAAGACAAACTTCAACAACTGGAAGAGGTATAGAGAGGCATACGTCAGGAGATGCATGATTTTGCAATTATCTGCATAATCACATGTCTGACCTGTAAAATGAGAACAAAGTAGTCGACGGGCTTGTTTCGCTGGTAGAGGTAGTGTTCTGGGGCTTTCTTATTCTTCTCATCGTATTTCAGCTCCTGAATGACGTTGGGATGTTTTAGCAGCCTGAGAAGGATCTTCTCTGACATCTGGGATGGACCAAAGGCTTCTACTTCTATAACACAAGATACAACTTGGCATTACACTTCATATGCCTGGCAAGAAGTTATCAATACTCGTTAATAAGCATTTGCTTTATGATAAAAGACACACAGATGCAGAGTGATCCATTACGGAATTGCAGGCTTCCTGTCTTTTGAGACCGTTAGATTTATAAAGTGGAATAAAAACAAGGAATGCCCCAACTTTCATTACTGAAGCACTTTTCAAAACAACCAAAAAGCATGCCTTCATCTGAAAGGGAAAAGAAAAAGGCAGTCCTGCCCTCTGGAGAGTTCAGAGTCACAGTTGCATAGGCTCATCGGAAAGTTGTATAAACAGAAGAGCTTTACAATTGGGGCACAGAGAACCTTTGAATTTATTTTCTCCTTCCTCAAAAGGTATTAAAGTTACTGCATTTATTGTACTTTTTATTGAAAAAAGAAGAAAACAAACCACTGTTGGGGCCTAGAAAGCTGCTGTAGATAGATACTCCACATACATCAAAGACACAATTGGGGCTGCCACAGTTCACATGGGAAGAGTTACTCAAAGTGAGAGACAGTGCAGGTCAGTTCAAACCATGTGGGATTAATGCCTGAGACACAGAACGCATCCCCTGTCCACTTGCTCTTCAGTGTTCCCAACAGGAGCTGTTTGAAGTAGAAAAGCTCACCCTCGTGGGGGAGAGCTAGGCCATGGATGTGGAGGTTTACACATGCAAATTGATAAGCTTTCCTAACACCTCGTTAGGACCATTAATGACCCAGGACCTTTTATCTGCTATAGATACTATTCTCAATCTAGAACAGAGAAACCGAAACTGTAGTTTTAATCTTACATAGCAGTGGCTTCACAGTGAGACCTGGATTTAAGCTACACAATTCTTTCATCCACAAAACAAGCAGGGAAGCAGCACTGTAAGAATATGTCTGTTGAGCAGGTGTTTAGGGAACTCCATCAAGTCTTGTACCACCACATGAGCAACGCCTTGCTTGCTGTTAAATCCGCGTCTTCCATTGAACTGCTTCCTTTCACCAAGGACGTGCTCATGTGCAAGTGAGCCGAAGGAGTCCAAACCTTTTAAGGAATTACTGCCCCTCAGCTGAGATGTGATAACTGATCATGTACATGTTTCTATTATAGAGGCAAAATAAAGCACGAAGGTGGACTAGAAGCATCTAGGCAGGCAGTTACTGCATCTTAGAGGAGGGGAAGTACTGATTTCCAACTTGAACTGGCAAACTTGCGACAAAACAACTTTATCATTTTCAACCCATGAATATGTTGAACATAGCAGTGAAAGATGCCCATCTGAAAGGCCTGCATCTCTGAAGTCTTTATATGTCAAAGAGAGAGAGCACGAGCAATAGGAAGGTGTGTTTTCCACAAGCTCTCCTGTTAACAGGCCTCATCTCTGAGATGAAGGGATCAATTTTATGACGAAAGGCAGTATCAGCTGCAAGAAACCATTCAAGGCCCTGGCCACTCTGCCCGGATGCCCACCCAAGGGCTAAAACATCAAGGTGTTCTGGGATGAAGACAACTGTCCTCTGAAACCTGAAGTCATCAATGGAGGTCACACAAGCCAGCCAGAAATCCATTTTTAAAAGTACAGTTCAACTGCCTGCGCAGTCTGCGTTAAATGTGTCAGGAGAGTTTTCCACTTGGAGTCAAAAAGTTTCATGGAACAGGTTTAGACCTTCCTGCAAAAGTCCAGCATCTCTTTCTGGAGAAGGCGCCAGAGTGCAATTACAGTCAGCTGGCCAGTGGTATGGAGTCCTCTTTGGTTTGTTCCCTGAGCTCTTCCTAATGGGGTGCACTTGCTAGTCGTTAATCTGATGGACTCTAGACATGCAGTGCGGCACTTGGCATTCATCCTTACCTTTCAGACCAATTTAAAGTTACTGGTCCACCCCTGGTAAATGTCTCAGAGGGTTCATGCCGACACTGAACACAGGAGAGGAGAGAATTTAAAAAGAAAAACACAACAGTGGTATTATTTGTCACCCCACAATCCAGCCTCCCTTCCCACCTACACTGTCCCACCCACCTCACCAGCCTTTGCTGACAAACTACCTCTGAGACTCTGCCACGATAGCTAAAAAAGATAATCCACACTTGCCTGTTGCCAGGAACCGGTGCATTGCCAGGAGGAGCTGCGGTGATATTTTAACCTTCATCTCGCTGTCTGTCTGCTTGAAGGCAGAGAAGTCCTGCTTCCTGTCCCGATGAGCTACCTTCTTTTTCGTCTTGTTATCAGCTGGGGAAGGGAGAGTGGGAAAAGAAAGGAAGGAAGTGATTCCTGTTAGAACAGGGTCCAACATGAACCGCACTGGATGGAGTCAGCTGGGTCGGGCACCCGGAGAACAGGGCACAGACAGTACACGCAAAACCCAGCTCATCAGCACATGGCACAAACCAGAAACAACCAGGGAGCTGTGCTGTGGGCTCATCCCGCTGTGAGCCCCTGTCCTGCAGATCTGGGCACCCATGGTCTCTGCCACTTCAACAGGGCAGGGTTGGGGGAAATGTCTGCTTGCAAACATCCAATTGCAGAGCGGCACTGTGTATTACACATCAGGTGCATGTGCATTTCTAGGTGGAGAAGAGTCCTGCTCAGTGTTACTAACGATCAAAAAGTGTTGTTTTACAAGAGTATCTGTGACAACTACTTTTTTTTTGTATACATTCCTTAGAAAATACCCAGCAAGTACATAGACTAAATATAAAAAGACTTATTTCTGATGCTGTACCAGGGCTTCACTGACTCTTCACAGCTTTGGCAAACTCTACAAGTAATTGGTCCAAGTAACTCCCTATGTCTCGCATATGGAGTTCCTTTTGTCCTGTCCAAACTTCCGCAAAGGCTGGCAAGGTGTACAGCCTGGAAGTGGCAATCTCTGGCCACTTTACAGGCACCGAAACCAGAATGAAGTACATAGTAGCTTCAGGAGTTCAGATACAGGAGTTTGCCTGCTAGCGACCTGGATTCAGCTAAATACTTGCCACTTGGTTCGTCTCTCTCTTAAAACAGGCTCTGTGGTGAAGAACGCCCACTTGTGAAAGACAACACCAGAGATGGAGTTGCAGAAGCACAGACAACTGAAAACTATAGCTACTTGTCTATCAGACCCTAGTTATTGGTTTAGAAAGACTGGACTTTTGAGGGACCACAGGCAGTTCTGGCACATTGACTCAGTGCAGAGAATTCAGGCAAGAACACAAAGAGATGTAGGTGAAGCTAACACTGTGAATCCTCAAGTATACTCCGAGGTAGCTTGTTGCCAGATTTTGGGTTACGCATACAACTGTGATTAAAGTGATGTACCATAGCAAGGAAGCCACCGAGATCTGGAGTCCTGTGGATGTCCAAACACATGCTACAGACTACAGAAGGCTAAAAGTGGTTGAGTTTGGGGCTGGGAAATGCACAGTACTGGTAATTAGCTGATTTCAAGAAAGAGTTTCCCAAGTCACCTGGCCTTTTAGATACGAATACATTTAGATCCTCAACTTCCCATGGACAGGTCTCCACCACAGGACTATCTCAGACTCACCAGCAATACTGTACTGATAGTAACATACCTACTCTAGACATTCAATGCTCATTCTGCGAGCAATGCAAATCAGAAAATTGGAGATACTTGTTCCCAAGCACACAGAGAAGAATGACGACAATACACACCCTTTTTCTTCCTTGAAACCAGAAGCCTTTTACCCTATTAGTACTTTACTCAGGACCTGGACTACATCAGGGACTTCAGTTTCTCTTCCAAAAGCAGGAATAGAAACCACCCAAGGGAGTGGTTACAGACTAAAAACAATCCCTGAGGAATACAGTCTGAGACAGACTTCATCTGTACTTGTAGTTAAAGGAAAGATGGGTACCAAAGCAACAGAAGGTGAATAGGAGAAAAGTCCTCCAGAAGCTCTCACTTTTCTGAAAAGCTCAGAGAATGCTACATTTTACAATGCTGTGGCTGAGATGCTTTCTCACAAGGACCTGTGTCACTACTCTCTTCAGGGAGGCAAAAACTACCCCAAGTACAAGTTTTAGTCCTGGCACAGGGAAATGTCTCCTCAGTGGGGCAGTAAAACGTCTCCGTATTTCTCTTGTGAATGAGCTGTACCACCACAGGCTTCATGCTGCACTTCTGGTACCTGAAAACAGGGCCAGCACCACACCATGGGACGATGCCTTCAATCTTTTCATCTGCATCAAGGTAAGACACCCAGGTTTTTAATCAAATGATGGGTGATTTCAACTCCTGCTACTGTTTCCTTGGCAGCTTGTCCAGAAACCTTCTTCCAAGAAAAGTGTAACCCAGTGAGAGCAGAGCCATCTGGCCTAAAGCCATTACCTTGGCTTACTTTTGTAAGGGATGGTCTTAATTGCTCTTTGCTATGCAAACAACTTCTGAGCTTCTTGTAAGACACAGGAATCAAGGACTGGAGAGTGACAGAAGTAATTGAATCTGGACCAGGTATAATTCTGTCCTTTCTACAGTAAGTCATGTGGAGACCTGGGCACTGAAGTTATCTTGGCATACGGAAGCGATCTCTGCTTACAGAGTGCTGTGACACTGTTTGGTTCTGCAACATGAACAACATGAATTACAAGGGATACCCTCAGTATAACTTTTGGTGAGATATCAACAAATATTGCCACTATCTTTAGTAGGTTGTGGGAATATCTAGACTTTTCCTTCAAATCAAATGCAGCAAGGTTGACCACGAGCTCCTGAGCTAAGGGAGAGAACTCAAGAAGAGGACAGGTCTAAATACAAGTAAGGTTGTGGTCTCTCTTGTAATATTCTTGAACTTCCAGGCCTGATGCAGAATACCACAAATGACTGCGTGAATTTCCTTGAAATAGCCAGCTTGGACTGGAGACAGCTACAGAACAGGGAGTTCAAACCTCAGATCACCCGTGCAGCAGGCGACGGGCACTGCAAATGCACCCAAGCCAGCATTCTGGGAAGGTGCATGTTTTCTTCCTGTGCTCTTTTTTGTCCTTTTCTCTTTAGGACAGAGTAGACATCTGCAGTAAGCTCCAGATAAGAGAATAAGGACAAAAATATTCTATCAAGTGGAAGTGTGGCTCTGTCTGGCACACAAGAACTTTACAAGGACAGAGAAAAGCAACTGCTTGAGATGTGCATCCACAAGACACTCCAGGAAAAGAAAGCAGAATTCCCAGAGGACTCGACTCACTGGCTCTGTCTCCATACTCTGTACCCGGATGCTCAGCCCAAGACAGTCAGAGGTGGGTGCTCAACAGAGTCTTGCTCAGCACACACTCATATCCCCTTCTCCCTCCTCCCCAAGTGACGCACACACCCAGGCTGACCAGCTGTGCCCCACACACTATACCGGTCTCTTTAAGCCTGTGTTTGTTTCATTTTAAAAGAAAAGTTTAGGAATTAACTCAGCTAGTTCTGCCAGTTCTTTTTGTCCTTAGCCGGGAAAACCAGGCTGCCCTGTGTATCACACGTTTTGGCAACTGACAGAAAGTCAGCAGGACTAAACCTGAATTTCTAAACCACCCTAAAATAGCTTCCTGTAAGGATGCAGCTCCTGCAGCCTACCAGTGCTAGAAAGCATGTTAGCAAGTCCACAGTCCTAATGGCCAACAAAGTAAAAGCATCACTTTCTAATGGGTGGCAACAACCTTGGTATATCTAAAGACTAGATTCCAGCTAGAGAAAGCTCAGCTCTCCTGGTGTCTGATACTGATGTTCAACTTGCCAACACCTGTAGGTCCTGCCAGACAAATCAGTGTTGCACAAACTTTTCCACGTGCTACACTTTCACTGGATGACTGCGGAAATACTTACTAGGGCAAACAATTTTTATTCCCATAGCTCTGTGGTTTAAATGGGAGGAGAGATACAGAGTTTACTAGGACATATATTTAACATACTTGTTTTGACAGTTGATTGGAAATAGGAATGTTGGGGTAAGATGTGGTCTTCCCCTCAGGGAACTGACTTGCCCAAGCTAAAAAAATCATTAGGTTAAAGTTGCTGCAGCTGCAGCAGTGCAGCTCTGCAACAATCCATCTGCCCGGTGGGCTGGCACTGGACACCCCTGCAGCATGGGCTTGCCAGGGGCTGTATTCGCTCAGACAGACTGCTGAACAGCACACACGTGAGAATGTAAAAGTGCAACGTAAGCGGGTGCTTACAGACAAATTAGTTATCTGCAACATGCAGAACAAGTGCACAAAGATGTATTAAAGAACTTTACTCATAGAAAAATCCTGAATTTTATGTGGGGCAAACCCTCTCTGAATCAGCATGTGTGCAAAACAGCAGCATTCCAGATGCACCAAGGGGATGATTAAAACTCATCTTCAATTAGCAAGAGCTAAATAAGACAGGCCACCAGTCAAACTCAGGTCAGAACAGTGAACATCTTGTTCCTCAAGTGGACTCTGTGGTCTGAAGCCAATGCAGAACATACAGCTTTCTCTCTCGGGCCTGTGAAAAGGTTGAGAAATACCCTCCTATCACAGCTCAGGCCATGGGAGTGCAGGACAGATTCCTGTAGTGCATCAGCCATGCTCAAAATTTCCAATACTAAGAGCCAAATGCACTGACAGGTCTTCATCATGACACTGGCTGAGACATACCTGTGTCATGACAGAAACCTCTTCTCTCCACCCCATCAGCATCCCAAATGCAAAATCTCATGCTCAGAAGTACTCAGTCTATCGAGATGTTGATAGGCCAGGCATATTTAACAATTTTTCTTGCTCTCATCTTCTTCTTGCTCCCAACAAGGAAAGCCATGACTACACAAGCTATAAGACACAGCAGACTAGAGCAATCTGAAGAAATACCATGTTTATTGGGCACACAACGCTTGAGAAATGCAGCTGCAGAGCTTCAGCAGTGAGAGCAGCATTCAGCCAAAACTGTAAATATAGAATTGCTTCTACCCTAACACAGTTCAGATGTCTTTTCACAGAAACAGCAGAAAGGCACATCTGCAACACCAAGGTCCGCCATTTCACCAAATTTCCAGCTTCCATCATAGCAAAACATGTTTAAAACTTCAGAACAAAGGCATAACAATGCTGCCAATATTTTTCATAAGCACAGAGCAAATTAGTTCAAAGGTTTCAAGTTGTCTCGGCTTGAGCTGGGCAAGCCAGCTTGGTCTTATGATGAACAGCATCAGGGAACTCATAGTATTCAACAGGGTTACTAGCACTGACACAGTGATAGCAAGATCAAAAACGAGAAGCCTTAACGTACTGTGGACTATAAGTTACCTTCAGTAAACCCAAAGCATGTCCCCATCACTACACCAATTGGAACCGGTTATAACACACCAATCTGCCCAAATCCCAGACCTACCACATTTTCTGTGACCCTTGTAGCTTGTCTGGATTTCTGTTCTCTGCCTTACTGCTACATTTTCCTTCAATCTAAACAGTGGAACGAACTCCAGTCCTTCATAAAGAGACTAGAAGTTCACATTCATGGTACATAGCAGGAGTCACCCCCCCCAAATTTCCGGCATTCTCCCGGAAGCCTAGGAAGTGAAGTTTCCCTCCTGTTCTGAACCACGAATTTTCAATAGTAAAACTCTCCAGGAAGGAGAGTTTCAAATAAACTCATGTTCACCAGCTCTATTTTGCTAATCTAGGAAGTATTCAGATAGTAAAATTAAATTCTCATTTTCTTGCCCTCTTACATGCTACTAATGGTCAAAGCTTTTTTTTGTCCCGAAGAACAACACAACATGATCTATGTGGTTTCTCTTAACAAGGGAAAAAAAGCATTGAAAAGCAAACGCTATGTCTTTTCACTCATACAAACATGGAAATATCTCAAAGGTGATAAGACAAAGATAGGATCTTTTTGGAGTATAAAAGAAAGTGTGAATCCACCCTGTAAAAGCATTATGTTGTAACTGATTAGCCCAACAATTCATTTGTGAAGGTATGAAGAGAAACTAACTGGACTTCTGTGATCTGCATAGTAATTAGACTGTTCAGCATATTGTAAAACACAACTGTGATTTACATGAACCTTTGGGCACATGAGTAGTGGTAAAATACTGATCACCTACAGAAAGTAGTTCAGGCAATAACAATCTACTAGGAAAAGTAGAAGTATGTCTATCCCACACTGTAAAGTGCTCATTTGGCATCTGGCTTGGAGGAAGGATAGAAAATGCTTGCGTTGTCCTGAAAAAGATGCTGTAGAAACATTCAGATCCCTTTCATGAGAAAAGAAAAAGAAAACAAAGGACAGCTGAACCATGTTAAAGATACTTTAAATTATTATTTCTACTATTTCTATTACAATAGAATCTACAGACATTCTTGTACTACACAGGAACGCACAGTAAAAAATAGCATCTGCCAGTAAGTGATCGAACTACAGATAAGACAGATGAAGAATGACAGAAAGGAAGTCTCGTATGCACAGGCCAGACTGTGCAGATGGGAAGAGAGGCAAAGACACTTTAGGTAACTGGCCAAAGACCAGACAAAACTCTAAACTGGGAAAGAAAAAGAGTCCACATCTCTCAAGTCCCAGGTAATAGTTAACTTGCAGCATCACCTTCCTCAACATATGCTAACACAAAGGAAGGAAGGAGCTGCCCTGATTGATAAAAAGATGAGTCATTTAGGAGTCATGCTGGTTTTCAGCCCTGAATACTTTCCATTCTCAGGTTTTCTGAATGAGTGACAGAGGGAGATTCTGAAGAGACTCCATTCCCCTTCCTTGAGGCATGGTATTCCCCTGCCTTCTTGCTGAACTATGGTAGTACATGAACTACAGGCCCTTGAGGCAGAGAGAGGCTAAGGGAAAACGCAGAAGGTTGCGAGCACTGTAACAAAAAGTTTTAACAAGGCCACTGTGGTGGAGAGCAGCCCACAGGAGAGAACAGATTGTTGCAGACGTGAACCTTCTTGATGGAAGGGCCAAATACAAATTAATTTGTTTCTGAATTAATACAGTAAAAAGGGGTGAGGTGCCTACGCTGCAAAACCAAAAAGTTACTGTGACCATCTGAGGGATCTGCAGGTCATTTGACCATTGAGATTTTAAACCAGAAACCTAACATCTCTCAAAACACAGATACTAAACACAACTGCTGCTGAATGGAGTCTTCCCTCCTGTCTATAAACAAAGTGCAAATATTTCTACTCACTGTATAGATCAGTTTCATCCAGAATTTCAGACTTGATGATCTCTTCAATCACATCTTCTAAAGTGACAATTCCCAGGACTTCATAAAAAGGATCCCCTTCTCCTTCATTGTTTACTCTTTGTACTATAGCCAGGTGAGACTTGCCTGCAAGGAGACAGATCAGCATTTTAGACATTTTAGAAATTCCTGAAAGATTAGAAATTATAGCAGAATTATAGAAACACAGATATAAGTACAAAGATAAAAACGTTGGTGTCAGGCTCCAGGAAAAAAGAGGCAAAGTTTAACCGATGCTTAAAATCATAATTGGACTCCTGTCTGAGAAATGCATTCCTGGGTCACTACAGCAAAACGGCTAAAGAGATAGTGTTCTGTTTCTAACATCTTCCCCAGTGAAACTGTCACCCTGGCATTGAATTCATTACATTATCTTGTTGACAGTTGTTCCACTTCTTGTCTCATGCATTGGCAGAGGAAGGCCAGGCTGGAGCCCTCCTTCGCAGCGAGCAACCATGGCCAAACCACAGAAGCATGTGGACAGGGTAGAGCAGGGGAGGTCAGCCTAATCCATGAGTTTCTCTTTTTCTCCACCCTCCCTCAAGAATGATTTAATTTGATATGCTCCATACAGAGGAGGGCAAGGTTATTCAGGAATTAACTAATTAAAATCTTCGAAGTGACAGTGTTTCATCAACAAAAAGAAAAGCTAACATGAGACATACTAGTGGCTCTAGAGATCCCGAGCTGTGCATAATTCACAGTGTATTCTATAATTCCTAAAGTCCTTTCTGCCACAGGAATAACAATAATATCATGACCCTTCAAATCTGCTTTGACACCCTTGGTTGCTAGTTTCCCTAGCTGCTACTGACACCCAGTCCTTTGTAAAGCTGCACAGAAAGTAACATGCATTCAAAGGGTTCACCAATTGTAAGTGGCATTTCGAAGCATAAATAAAGCAGATACCAATATGCTCTCTGAACTATTAGGAGGTAAGCAACATTGTCTCCCGTTCTTCTTTGCTTGTCTCAAAAACGGCACTTATCCCCATCCATGGAAGATAACCAAAATAGTTCAACTTTGCTTAGACCCCTTTATAGGCAATAATGTCTGCATGTTTTAAGACTCAGATTATTAGACTAAAAAGCATTCAAACTATTCCAACCCAGACTTATTCATGCTTAAAGAATGAAAATATCCCGAACAAATTAAACGAGGGAGAAAACTTACCAACTACTGATATAAACATTGCATCAGGTCAAGTCAATTCACTTTGGTAAGTTTTTCACATCTGCTTTCCCAGGGACCCAGCATAAGCAGTTAAAAACAAATTCTTGGTGAATGCTGTCTGTCGAAAGTTAAATTCTTTTGCTATTCCCAGCTTGCGATCATTTAAAAGGAATTTTCCAAAGCAGGGTCTAATATTAGACTCAAAATGAAGTTTCCATTCCACTTAGGCGATATTCTCACCAAAGTAACTACTGCATAATCTGATTGTCTTGGAGCTACTCGTTTAGATGCAGATGGACATACTTTAAATACCAACTCCACAGCACTGCTGAGTCTTATCTTGAGGAGACTTTATTCTACAGTGAATTAATAGAAAGATGATTTGTGATTTTAAAGGATCAACATTCATATTGTACTGAAAGTCTTTCACTGTGCCAGGTTTTATTTTCTTTGTGTTCCTTGCAAGACTTCCAGCTCAATGAACAGCATTTTTTAAGAAGTGACTTCATAAAAAGATGAAAGATCTAGGTGCTATTATCATTGCTGTTCCCCTGTAATACATTACTCCAATTATATCCTTTCAATATAACGATATTCAAGAACAACTGTGGCACAAAAAATGTCCCATGGACAAAACAAATATTGTAATTTATTTCCCAGCGCCTACTCAGATATTAGTATATTTGTTTTCAAGTCAAAAGGCATAACTCCTTCAAGAACAATTTCTATCACAGGCTAGAGCAGCTCATTTGCACAGGTTTATTCAGATGCTAATTCCCAAGGATGACCATTCTCACACGTTAGTGAGTGGTAAGAGTGCTCAGATCTGTACAAGGGGTAAAAATAGAAAAGAAAAAAACACCAAACAAAAACCCAATGCTACCTTCTTCTCCACTTCTGTACTGTCTATGACAAAGCTGACGTAGGTGATAATATTTTACATTTTGAAAAGGACAATCTTACTAACAGTGGAGTCCTCAACCCATCTACAAGCAATGGGCGAGATTTATGGAAATGGGATGGGGAAAGGACCTGAGGGGCTGTAACACCATGGAAAGTTGTGCATGACTTTCAGCCACAAAACCAGTTACATGCTCTTTCCATCGGGGTGTGGTCCTCACCAAGAATCTAGGATCACTAAAATATCTCACATTCTCCCCATTTTAGCAGCCACAGCTCTCTGCACTGACCAACAGTACCTAACATGACACAAGTGACCAAATCTGCACCAACTACTGCTCTCTTATGCAAAGTGAGTTGATAAGGAATTAGTTGGGGACGGGTATGTGACATTTTGCACCTTCTGCAACAAAAAAGAAGGCTACAAATGTTTTTTTCTGGCTCTGCCATAACGTGTTGATTTTTAGTTTTTTTTTTTTTTTTAATTTATCATCCAAAGATCTTTGAAATCTGTCAGTTCCAAATGTCATTGGGCTTTTTAGTGCACGGCATCGATCTTCAGCTCTGTCTTCATTATTAAAAACACATGTTGCAGGGTGTTTATCTGTCAAAACTAGACAAATTATCCAAACACAGGTTGACACTAACTTTTGTTTGCTCTTGGTTGTCAAGTTTTCCTTTTCCTGACTTTCACGAACCCATCACTTTGTGGGGGTCAGGTGAATTTAAGCCAATCTAATTGAGCTGCCTCTAAAAGGCTGCTGTTTGCTCCCCAAGTCTCCTTCCTACATATTGGCTCCAGCGCTCATGCAGTCACTTGCTACAGCAGACCAGATGTGAAAATTACATTTCTTGGGTCTTCATAAGTCAATTTTGATACAGATCAAATAATTTGCCAGAAATATCAGACAGTGGAACAGACACTGGCAGTGGTGACAGTGGTGGCGCGGAGATGCATTCCTGGACTGGCCGCTCTCTGAGACTGCTGCACGAGTGACTGCAAAATACCCTCCACCTATAGAAGCAATCAAGGCAGAAAAGGCAAAAGGAAAAGCCAAGGAGTGCAAAGACTTCTTTATACATCGTAAAAAAGCACAACACAGCACATGCCCAACTTTAAAAATGGCCTGTGAGTAAAGTAATGACTCCTCTGAGTGTGTAAAATAGAAATAGGCTACAGCTTTCTGCAAAGACTGTATCAGGTCACTGGTATTTGTCTTATTGTTTTATTCAACTAAGAGAAGTTTCAACCGTATTTTGCACTGCTAAGGACATACAATACATATCCAACAAGGTAAGGAAACCTGGGCTGTCTATATTTTTCCTAGGGCTTTGAGAGCAGAACACAAATTAAATCAAGAGCGCAACCGTGCATGGAAAATACATTAAAAATTTCTATACTTCACTGATTTTCTGGCCATGGCCTCTAACCACAATACATCTATGGCATTAATCTTTCTTTAATCAGTCATTTTAAGTGTTGATACAGTGAGATTTAGCAAGCACTGCCAGATCTGACAATAAGGCAGAAATGACCTGAGTGACGTGTAATAAGCAGCACAAGGAGAGAACTGTGGGTAATGCCCTGATCCCCAACTCCTCTTTGGCCACAGGCAGGCAGCATTTGCCTTCTGCCTCAGCTTCGCCCACCTACAGCAACAGTGGGTAACATCAGCAAGAGCTTATGGAGCTTATATGTGTCTGCAGCTTCAGACACAAGTTGTGACAAACGCTAATCTTCCAGATACGTTCATGGGCAACTAGGGGACCAAGGATTTTGTTAAAAGCAAATCCAGTCTCATCCCATGGCTCAAAATCTCTCCGCTTGGCTCGGATTTTGCTCTGTACCGCAACTTCTGATTAATTTATTAAGCTAATTAAGAAGCATGAAAATGCTTAGTGAAATCCGCATGAGTCAGTGAACCTAGAATGAGCTCAAGAGAGCCCATGTGATTGACTGACCATGCAGAACAGCACTGGAAGGAATGCTTGAAATACTGATTCTCTTACAATACCTTGAGAATTCCTTGAAAAAAATAAATGAAAAAAGAAATTCCTCTTTGATTCTAAAGCATTTATAAATTCAGAGCAAGGACCTCAAGAATATTGCCATGCAGTTCAAACTAGAAATGAAAACATCTGGTCAAGTTTAACATCTGCTCTGGTCCATACTGAGGGTCTTGTCTACGTGAAAAGTATTGCCACACGAGTAGAGCTGTACTCACCCCACTCTCACAGGCCACTTCCCCAAAGGCACAGAGGAAGAAGAAACAGGCTGACTGAAGTTCAACAAATGCAAATGCAAAGTCATGAACATGGGACAAAATAATCCCTGTGCATTTGTACTGGGGACTGACTGGCTGGGTCTGCAGAAAAGGACTCTGTTGCTGGCGGACAAGCTACATGAGCCAGCGGTGTGCCCTTGCAGCAACGAAAGCTAACTGCACACTGACTGCGCTAGCACATGAGCAGCAAGCAGGCCAAGGCAAGGGATCATTCCTCTCTATTTGGCACTTGTGAGACTGTGCCTGGAATACTGGTGTCCAGTTCGGGCTTCTACAGGATAAGACAAGACATTGACAAACTGAAGCAATTCTAGTGGATGGACACTAAGATGGTCAGGGGCTGGAGCCCACGATACGTAAGGGAAAGCAGAGGGAGCTGCATCGGTTCAGCCCTGCAAAGAGGGGGCTAGAAGGGGGATCTTGAAAGTCCTTACATACCTTATAGTAGGCTATAAAGAAGACAAAGCTAGATTATTCTTGGAGCTAGATACTAATGGGACAAGAGGCAATGAACAGAAGTTTCAAAAGTGCAAACTCTTGAGAGAGTTCCCCGTGAGGGTGGTCAAACACTGGAATGGGCCCAGAGGGGCTGTGAATTCTCCACCTTTGGAGGCATACAAAACTCAGTGACCTGAGTCACTCAAAAGGTAGCCTGCTGTGAAGAAGGGTTTGGACCAGATGACCTCCATAAGTCTCTTCCTAAATTATCCTGTGATTCTAAGAGACTTTGAAGGGAGACGTACTGAAATCCTAGTCCAAAGTTCATTTCTGACTTTTCCTTCCTGAATTTCTGCTTAGGAAGCTTTAAAAAAAAATTCAGTATGTAAGGATGGTATGTAAAGACAGCAAGTAAGTTTTACTGATCTGGAATGCCACAATATGGCCCTGTATGTGACCAGAAGTAATAGCAAAATTATACTACTAGCCAGACTACACTGCAGAAAATTGTAATGCTGCTGGCACTGCTTTAGAACAAAAGCGAGGTCTCAGGCAGGAAGCAGTCCAACAGCAGAGGTGTAACTCAGGAGCTAGGAGCAGTGAGTGACAACTTGTACGCGACGTGTACAAGCTTACATCATGAATAAGCAACTAGAAATGCCTCTATTTCTGCAGAAGGAGGTTTATGAACTTAGTAAGTGGAAAGATTTGCATGGGTTATTTCCCCCACGCAAGACACAGATTTCTCTAAAGGCCCTCAGCTTCCATGCATTAGCAAAAAGTCAGCGCTAAATCAATGCTATGGCAGACGGTTACAAAAAGAAGATACCTCCTAAGTCATTTTGTGGTAAAACTAGAATCAAGGTAGTTCCTTTTTTTCAAAACCAGTAATCTGAGTCCATTTGCTGTTGGTGAGTGCCCTGGAACATGAAGCTATAAATCACTCAATATGCCTACAATGACACAGAGAAAAACCCCAGGAGGTGTTTGGCTGCCCTTGAATTTGCTAACTAACAATTTGTGCTTCTGAAAAATCTCACAGGTTATTCTTGTGCGACTGTTTTGGTTTTGATTAATTTCTAGAAAGGTAAACAATTTAGTCTCTCAGTGAGATTCACAGGTTCAACAACACACTATGCAAAACAATTAATTTTAAAATGTTTTGTATAATTTAACCATTAAAACCAACTCCCTCTAGAATAGCACTGGCTTGCAAGCAATTATACCTAAGTAACAAGTGTTTTCCTAAATTTATTTTCTGCAGTACAGTTCAAGGACATTAAATCTCTCTTCTATTAGCAGAAATTTGCATTCATGCTGTTTGCTTTTGCACTTTTATTCTTTTCAGTGGGGAAATCAGATTGCTACTTTCTCCCACACCACACTAACTGGTGTGCACTACCTTCGGGTTCACAACACAACACCATTCACATAACCAAGAGAAACCCAAACCTCCTGCACAAACATAATCTAGATTTAGACTAGGCTTTTTAGATCCTGCTGTTTTCAGCAGCAAAAGACACAATTTTTTAATATATATTTGGGAAGGGAACCCAATAACTAACATTCATTTAATACAGCCACAAGAAACTCATCCAGACCCTCAAGAAAACGGGTGAAAGTATCAGTGCAACCACAGGGAATATCATGATTCCTTGCCTTTAAACTGGAGAGCTTACCGTCTCCTACAAACATTAACTAGAAACCGCACCAGCCTTCACAGGAAAATAAAAAAGTAGCACTGTAAATAGATTCTTTGTGTTAAAGTGGGAGGACACCAAAAAAAGAAAAAATTAGGGAGAGTTTCAGAATTACTTTCTGACAGTGAATTTTATTTGTAAGGAATACTTTCCCAAGGGAAATGGCAGAAGCTCAATTACTTGCAACTTTGAAAACTCAACTGGAAGAAGCCCCTAGAAAGGACTCAATAATTCTCCGCTGCCCCATGGCAGATAGAAGAGAAGCGATGAGCTAACATTTTCCATCTCCAGCAGCCTATCACTTGGTGTACGCGCTCCAACTCAGCTGCTGCTTCCTACCCTTCAATCTGTTCTGGTTAGACCCTGGTGAGAAGCATGCTGCCAAATTTAATTTACTTTGCTGCTGCTTCTAAGAGTGAGAAGGTACCTCTAGAAAGCTGCTACCTGCTGCAGCTTTACATGCAACTGAACTGAACCTGGCAACAAACTTGGATCAGAAGCTGAGAAGTCACTGTAAGTCCATGAGTAAAGGAAATTAGCTGGGAACCAGAAATAACTTAAGATAAAGGAAAAAGGTCATTTCAACTCAGAGCTCCGCTATCAAATCTTAGGGAAGAATCAGCAGAAACGAGAACACTTGAGGAAAACTATTACCAGGTGTAGGCAGGCAGCAAGAGTGAAACTGAAGAACAGAAAGGAAAAGTTCCAGAAACTGCTTGAACATTAGTAATGATTCCCCTCCCACGGACAGTTTGCCAATACTTCTCAGCCATGCAGTCCTTATCCAGTAGCGAATTTGGGCTGGATATGGCTGGGACTGGGGTCCACAGAGGTGTAAAATGCATACCACTAGCTGGGCTGCTTTCAGTATTGGCCAGAAGATCTGATTCCAGCCTGGTACACAGACAAACACAAGCTGTTTCCCAAAACTGGAAGCTAATGCCTTAGAGAAGTATCCGCTGGATCCAAAGTAGGAGAGGAAGAGATGGAAAACACTTGAGAGAAAAAACTCTGCCAGAAGCAAAATGTTTTTTGACTCCTCTGAGACTCTAACCTGAGTACGAGGTTGTGATTATCAGAACACTGGTGGCTTGAGATGGGAAACAGGCTGGAAGTTTCAAAAACAAATCAAGAAAGCACTTCAGGGAGTGCAGCAAACTAAAGTTGAGAGAAGAGGTGGCAACAATGAGAAGAGAAAATACTGAGTCTGGAGAAAGACCTATCACCATTTGGGAAAGCAAACAGAACACTCTTGCAAGTCACTCTTAGTCATGGTTCGAGAGTTCCACACTAGATTCAAAAGATACCAAAGTGTGACTTATACTGATGTGATTTCTCCTGTGCCTCCACTTCCCAAGGCAAGTAATGACCTTTTGGAAAGCAGTGTAAGAAATGCATCTCCTTACTGACTTGCACCTCCAACAGCATGGTCAACAAGGATTTTTTCTTAGTGTTCAAGGACCCTAAAAAGGAGTCATGCTAATTTTATTACTTCCCTGTTTGTTCAAGATTGTCCCCACTGATTTCAGCATTCCTTCAGGGATGAAGAGCAGGCACCAGCCAGCAAAACTGCAGCCAGCAGAGGGAGCACAAAACCTGGGGTTTGCTGAACTCAACGCTCCAGGTCCTTCCCGGACCCTCAGCCCAGCAGCCAGCAGATGGAGAGGTCCCGGGTTCTGGCATGGGTGGGGTCTGGGTGCTGGCCTGCTGCTAAATCCAGGCAGATCTTCTTTGAGAGACGTATACTTCAGCCTGGGACTCCACAGCAACAACCGACATCTGACATGGCCTGTTCAGTGTCTCCTGTAGCTTTGCACTGCTGCTAGGACTCGTGCCAACCCCACCTTCCCCCCCTCTCCCCTACCCTAGGGGGGACAGTTTGTTGAGCCCCTCATAAGGGTGCAGGAGAGAAACTGTCACCTTGTTAGTCTCCTCCATCACTCCACCTGCCCAACAGGCTGCTTCCACTAACCAACAGTTAATTCACTAAATAAAAACAAGAATGTCAAGAGATGTTTATGAGCAACAAAAATAGAAGTTGACCCAGATCAACCATGAACTCAAATGACTTTGATGTTCAGGTAACCAAAACACAACACCAACAGAAACAATAGCCTGGTTCTGTATCATCACAGCCAGAAATCCTACTGATCTAATCCTCCCACTAATCCTGCCTCCCTCAATTCCTAGAACAAAACTGAGTTTAATTTGGGGAGCTGGTAGATTTCGGCATCTACACCATGAGATTTTAAATCCAACAAAGGTAAAGTACTAAAAGGCACAACAGAAACATGTTTGGACATTAGGAGGAGGTTAGCTGAGGCCACAGTGTTTACATAAGGACCTAAACCGTGCCGAGAGCAAAGTGTATGAGCTGAAAGGAACAGCAGCATCTTGGGACTGTGGGTCATGATTGGAAGTGGGGGCTGGATATATTCTCTTTTTCATTGCCATCATCAGCTCCTGCAGTTTACTTTTAGCTCACTATTTAGGACATAAATTTGAGAGAGATCTTGTGTTACCAACATCTTACATCATTAATATTCTATTTTAATAACCTGTTTTACTTCAAGCCGTTTATATCACATGCAGTTCGCAATTCCAGCAGCTCAAAACCCTGGCTGGTCGATGGTACCACCAGATTTTTCAAGCTCAGCTCAAGACTTTCTAATTTATACTGCGGCACGAGCCAGGGGAAGCTGAACAAAAAGCTAACCTGTTAAACTTTCTAAATTGGTGACAACATCCTTCACCAAGCAGGATTTATACAACCCCAGAACCACTTAGGTGCGTGTGCTTTCACGGCAAGCAAAGCTGCAGGATAAACACACCTGTGAACACAACCAACGGCGATGACCTTGACTTCGCATGAGCGCAGGATCGGGACCACGTGAGCACTCATGCTCTGACGCTGCACGTTTGTTTCCCCAAAATGTAACATGGGGCACACCGATTCACGCACCGCACTGGGGCAGTCGCCATTACAGACCAATTTCCAATCGCTTCGGCAGAAAACGAAGGATACTGCAGCAATTGGAAGGCACAAGAACCACAACCTTCTTCACCCACTGGCTTTTTTTTGGGTCAGGTCCCCCGAGGTGTACATATGCAAGGACAGCTGCCGCAGAACTGTCTCTCACACTGTAAGCAAATCATGTGAGAAGTGGAGAATATCCTCTGGCCAAAAAGTGACTCTCTCAAACGCTAAAGGTATAGCAGATCTAAACATACCGAAGTGTCAATACAGACCCAAAGCTACGGTCAGAGAACCTCAAGTGCAGTGATAATCTCCAACCTTCTGAAGCCACCAGCAGCATCTTCACTTTGTTTCAGCACAACTTTAACTAATGGCACAGAGCAGAGCACTGCTGGCTCCTGGACTCATTCCTCTTCATCAAGAACACATACAGATCAACAGTTATGGATATGAGGGAGGGGGGGAAATAATTTAAACCACCCAAAGACATGCTGAAACTGACACAAAAGCAAGAGCAGACAGAGGAGCACCCATGATTTCAGAAGGGGACATCACAGATACCTAACTGCCTGCAAACTGCAATTCTTCTGCAAAATACAAATTCAATAATGTATAGAGGGGAAAAAACTCATGGCTTTGCATTTTGCTAAGGGTTTAAGTAGATTTTATCTTGATGACGTTACTTTAAAAGCCTATAATGCAAAAAGGCCAAATAGTTCAAATGCTAACTCAGTGTCTCCAGGAAAAGGAAAGATTACAGTGAAGTGCCTCCTTTGAAGAAGTCACGATATGATAGTATATTTGAATGCATTCTTAATACTACTGAAGAACAAGTGTAGAATGACCGGTTTTGTTCCTAGGAGTTTTCAATTACTCATATATGTAAGATTTTCAAGTGAACTAGTAATACAATATCATTTTTACATCCACAGAAGGCAAAATTAATTTTCTCAAAAATAGTATTACTGGGTCAGATGTCAGAAATGGAGGAAGAGGGACTTCAAAGACCAATCTCTGTGGCAATTACACTAGGAATATTTTAAATTACTGACTTTATAAAGCAAATTTTTAAAGTTTCTATTTGCTAATTACCATCTAATTGTGTCTCTTTGGGCCACCCTGCATGGCCTTCTGGCAGGCTGACTTTGCCGAGAGCTCTTGAAGGAGGAAGGAAACCTTTCAGAGAAGACAGCAAAGCCCTGATCCTTCAGCAACAGCCACTGAACAGAACGGAGATAAGGTGAAAAGGTAGCCTTGCCCCTTGAGAAACAAGACACTGGAGACAAAATGAAGAGGAGAAAAGGAGTCTAAAGCAGGAGACAGTGAATTTGTGGACTTGCCAGCACTGGTTTTGCTATGATGAAGAGCTCCTTTACTCCAGAAGATTAAGGTTCCATAGAATCTACTCAGATCATAGAATCATAGAATGGTTTGGGTTGGAAAGATCACCAAGTTCCAATCCCCTGCCATGGGCAGGGACACCTTCCACTAGCCCAGTTTGCTCAAAGCCTCATCCAGCCTGGCCTTGAACACCTCCAGGGATGGGGCATCCACAGCTTCCCTGGGCAACCTGTTCCAGTGTCTCACCACCCTCACGGTGAAAAATTTCTTCCTAATGTCTAGTCTAAATTTACCCTCTTTTAGCTTATACCCATTACCCCTTGTCCTCTCACTGCGCTACCTGATAAAGAGTGCCTCCCCATCTCCCCTGTAGGCCCCCTTCAGGTACTGGAAGGCTGCTATTAAGTCTCCTTGGAGCCTTCTCTTCTCCAGGCTGAACAATCCCAACTCTTTCAGCCTGTCCTCATACGGGAGGTGCTCCAGCCCTCTGATTAATTTTGTGGCTCTCCTCTGGACTGTCTCCAACAGGTCCATATCTTCTTTATGTTGGGGGCCCCACATCTGAACACAGTACTCCAGGTGGGGTCTCACAAGAGCAGAGTAGAGGGGAAGAATCACCTCCCTTGACCTGCTGCTAATGCTTCTCTTGATGCAGCCCAGCACACGGTTGGCTTTCTGCGCTGCAAGCGCACACTGCCGGCTCATGTTGAGCTTCTCATCCACCAATACCCCCAAGTCCTTCTCCTCAGAGCTGCTCTCTATCCATTCTCTGCCCAGCCTGTATTTGTGCTTGGGATTCCCTTGACCCATGTGCAGGACCTTGCACTTGGCCTTGTTAAACTTCATGCGGTTGGCACTGGCCCACCTCTCCAGCCTGTGAAGGTCCCTGTATATGGCATCCCTTCCCTCCAGCGTGTCCACCACACCACACAGCTTGGTGTCATCAGCAAACTTGCTGAGGGTGCACTCCATCCCACTGTCCGTGTCTCCAACAAAGGTGTTAAACAACACTGGTCCCAGTACCGACCCCTGTGGAACACCACTTGTCAATGGTCTCCACTTGGACATTGAGCCATTGACCACCACTCTTTGAGTGCGGCCATCTAGCCAATTCCTTATCCAGTGAGCGGTCCTTCCGTCAAATCCATGTCCCTCCAACTTAGAGACAAGGATGTCATGTGGGACTGTGTCAAAAGCTTTGCCCAAGTCCAGGTAGATAACGTCTGTTGCCCTTCCTCTATCCACCAGTGCCATGGCTCTGTCGTAGAAGGCCACCAAACTTGTCAAGCACGATTTTCCTTTGGTAAACCCATGTTGGTTGTCGTCAATAACCTGCTTGTTTTCCATGTGCCTTAGCATAGATTCCAGGAGGATTTGCTCCATGATCTTGCCAGGCACAGAGGTGAGACTCATCAGTCTGTAGTTTCCCAGGTCTTCTTTATTTCCTTTTTTAAAAATGGGGGTTATGTTTCCCCTTTTCCAGTCTGCAGGAACTTCACCAGAGTGCCACGACTTCTCGAATATGATGGATAGTGGTTTGGCAACTTCATCTGCCAGTTTCTTCAGGACCCGCGGATGTATCTCATCAGGTCCCACGGACTTGTGCACCTTCAGGTTCTTTAAATGGTCTCGAACCTGATCTTCTCCTACAGCTGGCAGTTCTTCCTTCTCCCAGTCACTGCCTTTGCCTTCTGCAACTTGGGGAGTGTGGCTCGACCTCTTGCCAGTGTAGACTGAGGTAAAGAACTCATTAAGTACCTCAGCCTTCTCTAAATCCTGGGTCACTAGGTCTCCTGCTTTCTTCCGGAGGGGGCCCACAGTTTCCCTAGTCCTCCTTTTATTGCTGACATACCTATAGAAGTTCTTCCTGTTACCCTTAATGTCCTTGGCCATATTTAATTCCGTTAGGGCTTTAGCTTTCCTAACCTGATCTCTGGCTTTGCGGACAGTGTCTCTGTATTGTCCCCAGGCTTACCTGTCCTTGCTTCCACCCTCTGTAGGCTTCCTTTTTTTGTTTGAGTTTGCTCAGGACTTCCTTATTCATCCATACAGGCCTCCTGGCACTTTTGCCTGCCTTCCTCTTTGTTGGGATGCATCGCCCCTGAGCCTGGAGGAAGTGATTCTTGAATATTAGCTGGCTTTCTTGGGCCCTTCTTCCCTCCAGGGCTTTATCCCATGGGACTCTTCCAAGCAGGTCCCTGAAGAGGCCAAAGTCCGCTCTCCTGAAGTCCAGGGTAGTGAGGTTGCTGTGCACTCTCCTCATTGCCCTGAGGATCTTGAACTCCACCATCTCATGGCCGCTGCATCCCAGGCTGCCCTTGAGTTCCACATTCCCCACCAGCCCTTCCTTGTTGGTGAGAACAAGGTCCAGCATAGCTCCTCTCCTGGTTGGCTCCTCTATCATTTGGAGAAGGAAGTTGTCATCAACACATTCCAGGAACTTCCTGGCCTACCTATGCTGTGCTGTGTTATTCTTCCAACAGATATCAGGATGGTTGAAATCCCCCATGAGGACCAGGGCTTGTGAGCGTGAGGCTGCCCCTATCTGTCTGAAGAGGGCCTCATCCACTTGCTCTCCCTGGTCAGGTGGCCTGTAGCAGACCCCCACTACAATGTCCCCTGTCCCAACCCTCCCTTTGATCCTGACCCACAAGCTCTCTGTTGGCTCTTCATCTGACCCCAGCTGGAGCTCCGTGCACTCCATCTGGTCTTTGACATAGAGGGCAACACCCCCTCCTCGTCTGCCCTGCCCGTCCTTCCCTAAAGAGCCTGTATCCCTGCATTCCAACACTCCAGTCGTACGATCCATCCCACCATGTCCCTGTAATGCCAATAAGATCATAACGCCGCAGGTGTGCACGCATCTCCAGCTCCTCTTGTTTATTCCCCATACTACGTGCATTCGTATAGAAGCACTTAAGCTGGGCTCCCAAGGAGGCTGGACCTCCTGTGTGCTGCCCACCAGCCACCCTCAGGCCAGCCTGTGAACCTTTTCCAGGCTCTGGGCATTTGTTGCTGGTTTTTCTGTCGTTAAATACCTCTTGCTTGTTGCTCACACTGCGTGCACTAGTGTAAGTGAAGTTTCATGAAGAAAATCAGTTTGGAACAGAGACCAGAGTCCATAATGAGTAACCAACAGCAGCTGCCTTTCGTAGGTCTACTTTACTCCTTGATTTATTCCAGGTGAACCTGTCCCCACATTTTGCTAAAATACATTTTGCTAGAGTATTTATTACATTTTCCTAACCCACTGACAGAGACATTAAGCATAGTATTTGAGAAAGCAAGACAACATCAAAAAGAATTAGTGGAATGACCTCTCGTTTTATTTTAAAATTCAAGCCAAAATTATTTCAAAGATGGTACGTAAATCAGGGTAGCTCAACAGCTTTCCAACTGCTGGGTGTGGATGACAGGGGATGATGGCACGTGACTCAGACTTATACTACAATATTATTTGAATTCTTCTTGTCAAATATTTACCATAAAGCGAAAAGATGTGGTATTTCAGCGATGTAACAGGAATTCTGCCAGGATGTTTCTTTCATGATCTGCCTGTTTAGCTCAAGAAAAGTGTAGTAGAGCCAACCTCGTTTTCTTCGATATTCTGCAGAAGTCTCTATCATTATTTTAGTTCCATCCAAAATGAATCTGAACATAGTTGCTCCCAAATGACTCAGGTAATGACCTTTAATATCACTGACTTCTGGAACTTTGTTTATTTTGACAATTTTGCTCCAAAACAAGCTTTTGGCATAGCTTCTCATAAGGAACAGGGCTTTTGATCTAAGCAGAACACTTTTTAATCAATCTCCTCTGGCAAGGGACAGATTTCTATCGTTTCTTTAAGAATAACAACTTCATTTGTAAATGTGTGTGTCAGAGCACCTCCATGATTTTATCTAAGCCTAGACTCCCCTACTTATCTACTAATACCATGTAATACCACTGCATCAAGGTATCTCAGGACAGCAAGAGCTCACAAGGGTCCATTTGAACAATCTGCTACATACAGCTACGATCCACTGAACTGATCCACCCAACTGCTTCTGCAACATTCCAAGGAGAGCTACAGGAAAGCACAACTCCACTAGCTAAGAACACAAACTCAGTTACTACGGCTGAACCCACTAGCACAGGTCAAATTAGCTCCCCTTGGGAGGGCAGATTAAAGTTCAAGCAACCAACACAGCTTTGCCCACAAATTTGTGCTCACACTAAGAGCGCTCAGACAGTGCACAACACCAACACCCCTGCATGCCTAAAACACTCTGACCATGGAAATGGCCTCAGAGCAATGGTGTCTTATTGTCATGACTTCTGCCTTGCATTTGTTTATTTTTAGCTAAAATTAGGATGAATTCTACATCCCAATAAACTAGTACTAAAGTAAACCAGCTCTAACTTCTGCTAGAGAAGCCATGGGCAACTAGGTCACGCAACATACACATGCACGCTTCACTGTTATTTTCCATGACCACTTGTAAATTCAAACATTCTGGGTATGCCCGTACAAAACAACACCATGAACCCCACCCAGAAAACCAGTCTACTAGGCTCTGACAACTTGCCCTGAAATCTATAGTACAATCTAGCATATTAACAATAGCAAAACGGACGTGTGTCACTGTATGTGGTTCACAGGAGAATATCCAAGCACTGGGGCATGAAAGAGTTTGGAAAAGCTGAAGATTCACAGACAGATATATATATATATATAAAATTTATTTTTTTTTAAACAGATGGGTCTAACATTTCTTATCTTTCCCCACTGCAATACCCTTTCTTTCCCCTGTTGATCTCCTACTGCTATAGCAACACACCCCCACCTTTCCCCCCAGACCCTCTCCTGGGGTCTGTAATGCTCTTCGACTTCTTGCCGTATCTTCTGCCTCTTCAGGAAAAGTCCCTCCACAAATGCAGCTACTGGCCAGGTGATGCTGCCTTTGCAGAACAGGTCAGGGCTGAGCTCTCGTCTTTACCTTAGAGGGAGCAACAGGAAAAAATTCCTCTCTTATCCATACACCATGTTTTCATGAAAATTACAGAACTATGGTTTTCTGACTTAGAATTCTAACTCTATCACTTCCAAAACTATGGAGGACTAGGTCAGGTAAGGAAAAAAACAAAGAACAAATTGAGAAAAACAACAACTACAAAAACAAACAAACCCCAAACCAACCAACCAAAACAAACCAACAGAACAAAACAAAACAAAACAAAACAAAACAAAACAAAAGAAATAAACCACCTGGCAAAAACCCCAAATCCCCCCCCAAGCAACCTTCCCCCACAGCAGTAACAGTGCAGACCCTGACCCAGCCTCCCAAATGACAGGCGACAACAAACTTCAAAATATTGCTGTAATTTCCACTTGCAGGAAAGAGGCTGTAATTTCTTCATGACAAAGTAAAGAAAAAAAACCCAACAAATATGCTAGAAAGCCATGAACAAAAGTGATTCTATAAAACCCTGCTTTATACTGCACACAATTTACTTGAAACGATGTGCATTTCCAAGTACAGCTCAAATACATACTTAGTCTAAATATGAAGGAATGTGTATAGTCTACTGCTCTGCATCTTTCCTCACACCAGGCTGATGCATGCAAAGGTCCCCGTCCTTCCAGGCCCTGCAGAAACCACAAGCCCAGCTACACACACTGTATCGCTGTCCTTACAAGGGTTAGACAGACCAGCAAACGCTGGCAGAAAGGAAATGCATTTGGAGTTCACAGTGGGGCTATCACTTGGCTATTTCTGTAGCGCCTGCATCTAAAAAAAGATCCAGTTCACACAAATAGCTATTTTACTTTACCGTCCCACAAGATCTAAATGCATTTTTTCCGATTACACTTTCCCACCATAAAATACACGACAAAATGTGACAAATATTTTTAAATATTCCTATGAAAGCATTTTGCTTATATATAGAAACATGAGTATATATGGAAACATACAAAACTCTGTGTTTATATATAGATGTCTCCTCACTGTATAACTAATATTAGTTCATGGAACTGAAGTCACACACAACAAAAAAAAATGAATTAGAGTTCCAGGGAGCTTTGCCATAAAGTAGACAAAGCAGGAAAAAAAAAAAGGATTTATTATAATCTCTGTATGAAATGCTGAATGGCAAAATTCCCTTGAGAACTTCTCTGACACAAGAAATATACAACAAAATAAACAAGCTAGGAGAGGAGTCCAAGTAGCTCACTGAAGAGACATCTAGTCCACCTCTTTTTTTTCTCCTCCACTCCAGACAAATCTCTGCTAAGACCCACGAGAGAGGCACAAAGAGGTGTTCTTGGGGCCTAAAGCCCATCTCCCGGGGAACAAAAGGCCAGCAGCTTCAATAAAGTCCTGGGCATTTAAAGCTCCTTTAGAAGAAACATTTCAAATGACTACCACAACTGGTACCCTTGTGAGAGTGCTCCACGCTATAATACCCCTTCTGTAAAAAAGAATTTTACTCTGATAGTTACATGAAGGTGATAAAAATTCTTCATAAAACTTATTTGCACAAGTCTGTACCTCTTCCATGGTTTGGCATCCCAAACACCCCATTTCTTGCATGTAACCAAAAGATAAATGTAAAATTGACTAATCTCTTTCAGTGTTTAAGCTGAGGAAAACAAAACAAGCAGAAAATATGAGTTTTTTTTAATTGATAAATTTTAAATTAGTAAAATGGAGTAAGAATACCCCTCCACCTTTTTTTTTAAGCAAACAACTCGTAATCCTATCTCATCACATCTGTCAAACACTGTCCTAAACCAGGAGTCTCCATTCACAGCACTTACACTATAGTACCTCAAACTGTCACAGGAGCCTGTTTTAACATCCAGCCAAACGCCCCTGCTTGAATGCCTTCCTCGACAAGTACAGAGTCCTGGTTTTCACAAATAGGAGAGTTTTTCTTTCAAACTTTAAAGGCTGGTGGCGTTTCACCTGCTTGCTTCCATGGCAACTGGATTCCCTTCTTATCAAAAAGCTGTTGATGCTAAGCTCTGTCTTCTCCTCTGCCCTTTAACTCCTGTCCAGAAACGCAAACAGTACCAAGGATGAATAAACTCAACTGTGCAACTGAAGCAGTGAAATCTCAAAGGTTTCTTACAAAAACTTTAAAGATCTCTGACACACTTCACAACATCACCACCTTCTTGCTGTCCGAAAATCAGCAACTAGGTTCAGCCACATGGTGCAAGGGAAGGGTTATCACCCTCTGATCTAGAACAAGGTCAGATCACAGTGTGGTGACAGCTGTCTGACCATAGAACAAGACTAGTTCTAGATCCTGGGACCAGAACTCCAAATCTACCCAGCTTCACGGGAACATCAAGTTCTTTTATGACCACAAGTGATCAGGAGCTCACATCTATTATTCATGGAGACGATGACATGTCTGGCAGAACAACAGCTCCTGGCAGGACAGCAAAATATTTATGCAGTGTAACAACTCAAAGGAAATTATTTGCCAAATTGACTGCAACAATAGCCTTCAACCTTTTTCAATTTGTAGACTGCTAAAAATGCTCAGCTGGAACACAGAACTCTCTACAGCTGAGCTCTCTACTGACAAGAGGCTTATTGTTTTTAAGATACCTTTTACTGAGACATCAGAAATAGTCTTTGGACGCAAGCTAAAAAAATCACCAGACCACATTTTTCCATATTTTCTGGAAGTTTTTCATCCAAATATTAAGCAATCCTCCTTACCATATACAATACCAAGACTTAAAAGCCTGAAATCAAATTGTTACAGGTCCCTGCAAAATAAAGATATTCTTCTTGTCCAAGAGCTTATATGACAAATATGGAGACCGGCCACCACGCAAAGTGGTCAAGTGACAGAAAACAAAAACAGATGAGACCCCAGGACAGGGAGGGCAGGGAGCAATGTATCACTGAACTGAGTGCTCCGTGCTCCTCGGGGCAAAAAGTGAGAGCGGACAAAACCCTGGGAGGGACCCCAAGCACCGAATCCCACGCGGGTGTATTTCTCAGAAAAGCTGAAGCTGAAATTAGCGGTTGGCGACAGTGGTTTTTTTAAAGGCAGCATTTAGAGACTTATCAACAGAAACAAAATACAGGGAAGGGGGAAGAGAAGGAAAGGGAGGAACTCTCGGAATTGCAAATGAAAATTATGTTATTTCCACTGTGGTAGCACTTGAATCAGTGCTCAAACCACCATCTCTGTCCCAGATCATTAGACTACCTAGTAATTTAGCTGCTCCTCACAGTGGGAGCCACAGCAATGTAGGGATAAGACAGGCCAGTGTACCCCAGCCTCACTAGGGGCAAGGGAGGAGGAGGTGGAAGGACTAGGGAGACGATGGCAGGGACACTGATGTGTTTCATCTGAGGTACCGTTTCAGTAGATATAATTATCGGCAAGTTGTCTGGTGGTCTGGCCACTGCAAACTGACTGTTTCCTGCAAGTGTCACAGCAGAGGCGATCCAAGGCGAACGCTTTGCTAAGCAATGCTCAGTTTTTATGGGCAAAAGGAGTAGTGCGAAAGAGCTCATGGCAGAAAGTGCAGCTGAGGTCGATGCTGATCTAGATGCGCAAGGTGCAAGACATTCAAAACAGTACAAGAACAGAAAGGAAGCTCTCGCCTGCGATGGTGAGACCTCAGTTCCCACCCTTAGTTGTGTGCCTTAAATTCCTCACTACATTCAAGGCACCACTACTGTCTACCCTTACGCTTCCCGTTTTAACGCCTTGCTATGAAACACCCTGTCGTGGTTTATAAAACCACGGGGACAGTTCTTTGCTAAACACCTGGTGGGCTGAGGCAGGGACAGGGAGGGTTTCACTCACCACTTAGGGTCATGAGCAAGAAACCGACACGACTCATGAAGAACAAGAAAACAACTGAATTTATTAACTATTTACAACAAGAAGCAAGATATTGAAAGAGAGAAAACACATCTTATAAAAAGGCACTTCTCTCCCACCCCTCCCTTCTTCCCAAGGCCCAAAGGCTTTGTTCTGTACCTTCTCCCCCTCCCGGTGGCACAAGGAGGGCCAGCTAGTGGGGGGGATGCAGTCGGTCTGCCGCTCTTTCCTCCTCACAGTCTCTCCCGGATGCCACGTGGAGTCCCTTCCTCATGTTGAGAGCCCTTCTCTAGTACTTCTCCAGCATGTCCTTTTCCAAACAGGGCTACAGCCCCCCGACGACTGCCGACTCTGGCGCGGGGCTTCTAGTTCCAGCGTGGGGTCCTCCACGCCTGCTTCTCAGTTCCAAATGGGGCTACAGTAGTTCCTGCGTGGAGTCCTCCACGGCTCTTCACCACATGGCAGGGCAAATGCTGAGACCACTCTCCTCCATGGTTCCGACTCAGTACCTGCATGGGCATCTCTCTCAAAATCTCGCTTCTCTTCTCCGCTGCAGCTCTTCCATCGGTCCCCGGGAAAATGGACTCCCAGGCGAGCCATGGCAGAGGCCTGGGCTACAGCAGGTTGGTTCGCAGAAGCCGAGCAGACGGCTGGACAGCCAGACTGGCCCGCCCAAGCCGTGCCCTGCCCGGGGCTGCGCCAACCCATTGTTCTGTGCCCCCTCTTCAATATGCTATTCGCAGAGGTGCCGATTGGCTCAGCCCTGGCCTGGGGTGGGTGCATCATGATCTGGGACAACTTCAAGCAGTTTCTTACAAAAAGGCCATATGACTGTGGTGTCCCTTCCCCCACTTCACCCCCCCCCCCCCTTTCCC
>WKFP01014367.1:1040895-1093497 GCA_011057875.1 Pterocles orientalis | reverse complement strand
TCACCTATTCTCTCCCTCCTTCGGGGTCATTGGCTGGGAGTGGGCTGGGCCTTTGGTCATCAGGTGGGGAGGGGCAGTATTACTGTGTATCACATTGCATCTTTGTAAATAGTATTATTTCCAATATTATTGTAGCTTAGTTATTAAATTGCCCTTATCTCAACCCACGAGTCCTCTTTGCCATTTACCTCTTTAATTCTCTCCCCTATCATTGGGTGGGGGCAGGGACTGTGTAAGCGGGTGTGTGTGGTTTGGTCCCCAGCCAAGGGCCAACCCGCCACAACCTGTTAAACACTTCCCTTGGGGGAAACCAGCAAGTTGCCAACTCTCGGCAGGGTCAAGCAGAGCCTGGTCGCAAGGGCTGCACGAGGGAACAGCTTCCCAAGTAGGCAGCAGCGGGCAGGTCCTTGTGGAGCTGGCAGGGCCACTGACTCTGGGATAGCCCATGCCACTAACAGGTAAATCCCCTCCACAAAACATTCCTTCCTGCCTGAAAAAGACTTCTTTGGCAATCAAAGCCCTCTGCTTTAGAGTAAGAGCTGTGAAGGAATGAGACCTATGGCTCCTGATGGGAGAAGGCCCCAGCACATGGAGTACCAGGCTGAAGGCCACCCAAGCCTCAGCACATGGGGCTCTCCAGTGGACCATCCTGACTCCACACACGAGATCATTGCTTGGCAGGCAGGACACCAGGCACCGAGATTTGGTGTTTGCTGTGTTCTTTAGATACATAAGGGACTACTTCTCCAGACAGATGGATCTGCAGGAAGGAGGAATTCTGTCTGGTGGTTTTGGCAAACATCAACCCAAGCATAAGGGTTTAGCCTGCTAACTCTGAGGAGGACCATGCAGAAAGGAACTCAATGGCCTAAAATGAAAGGCAAGTGAGATACTTCTGCTTTGGATCCTGCTTCAACATGCTCCTACATATTGCTCATACATGGAGCGAAAGCCTGTGCTAGAGTCTTCAGGCAAAGAAAGAGAGGGCATTACAACTGTGTCATTGCAAGTTGGCCAGCCATGGGATCCTCCTAGTTTGTCAGTCCTCTGTTCAGCTTTTGCTGTATGACATACAATCATGTCTGACATCACTAGGTTAGCAAACCAAACAACTCAAATTTCACTAATTGAGATTACTGAGGAAAAGGAACAGTTCCTCTGTCTTATCCACATTAGAGCAGACAAAGTTTGGCACATATAATAAAACCAGGCAAAAGATAAAATGCTAGAAAATCCCACCTGAGCAAGTAATTTTTATCAGACAGTTTACCCCAAATGATGCAGAAAGATGCCTTTTGCTCTTCAAGTTTTTCAACATTTCTCTTTGCAGCCTTCTAACCAGATAAGGTTTTGAATGCGGAGATAAGAAACACCGCCCTGTTTTCACGCTGCTGTCCTTGAATGGAGACATCTTATTCCCTGCCCACAGTGGTAAAGAGACTGCATCTGCTGTGGCATGTGCCCTGCATGCTCATTTATTTATTACTCCACTTTGTACCAGCATGGGCATCAACTCAAAGGCAGGAGAGCACAGATCCACCTTGAGAGAGGTGTTGGTCAGTGAAGGTGGTTTTGTTTCCATGGAGTGATGGAACAGCCCCTTACCAATGCAAATGCATGGTAAGAATAGTCGCTGGACCTACTACAGCTTCTCAAGTGTGCAGAGATAAGATTCTCTATCAGACCCAAGTCAGTATAAGATTCAACTGTTTCCCTAAAAGAATCTTCACTCACCCAATTCCACATCTTGTTAGTAGGCAGCAACACATTTTTCCCCACCCCAACAAATTACATTTATCAAGTGCTGAAAAATCAAGGCAAAAGAAGTTTTAAAGCCTGTTTTGGGCTCTAAGCACATTCAAGAGCTGATCAGAAACCTCCTAAGCCTCACTTGTCTCTAACAGGATTGTACATACAGCTCCTGCCTTTTCCTCCGCTCTTTGGGGAATTCAAGCTGCATATGAGTTTCCTTTCCTTGTGATCCTTTTTTTTTTTAAATGATCAGTACTGCTTGCCACAAGCCTGTCATGTGGGGGAAAAAAAAGGCACAGAAGAGATGCAAACTGCCCTTCCAAAAACAGGACTCACTGAAGAGCAGTGAGGGGAGACAAGGGAAAAGGGGGTTCTACTTTAGAGCTTGCAGGTCACTTCACTTTTACTGTCAGCAATAGCCAGGCAAAAAACTGTAGAGCTGCTTATGGTAAAGAACACATCTAAAGTGACAAAAAGTCACATTGGATTAAGGGAAGAGGAGAAGAGACAGAAATTAAGCAAAGGAGAGAAAGGTCAAATGAACAAAACCAGCAGCTCTTCCAGCTAGCTCCCCTTCTCCAAAAACAACAAGTCCCCCAAGTAAATTGAGATAGGAAAAGAAAGCCTGTACTCTGTGTGACAGCAACAGCACAGTAGATCAACCAACACAAACGCGCACACATTCCCTTTAGGAGAATTAGAAAGTAACAGAGATTTTAAACGAGAGTGTGTGCATTTAAGTTTGCTTTCCAAATTCTGAACCTTCTCATCAGCAGTTTTCTATTTCTCCTGTGAACGGCTCTAGCACAATTATGCTCGGTTACTGAAAGCCTATTTACTCTAATCCTCTTCTTAGGCTCAGAAAGTAACAGCATCAACTGATACCTCTGAGCTTAACCTCCTTCATGGGAAACACTTGAGAGTTCTCGGCAGAGAAAAACAACCTCAGGATGTACCCATCTACACCAGCTCCCCTGTTCACCTTACCAATACTAAGTATCAGATCTTTTAACTAAGCCAAACCAAATTTTCAAGGCCAAATCTCATAATTTTGTTATTTTAAAGAAGCAAGCTCTGAGCAGAAACTGGATGGGAAATCTTGTCATGAGGACACATACTGCTTTGTCCTTTAATTTTTTAAAAAATATTTTAAACTATTTTAAAAATGAAGCTATTTGCCATGAGGCTGGTGGCAAGAGGATGCTGAAAAGGAGGCACTGTGCTGTTTGTTACTTCTGGCATGGATGCTGAAACCAGGCCCTAACGCACATAATCATGGGGTAGACCGAACACTTCCCTGATGAGTTTTCATCAACCATGAGGCTAAAGGCACACTTAAAGGGAATCACAGAATCACAGAACCACAGAATCACAGAATGTTAAGGATTGGAAGGGACCTCGAAAGATCATCTAGTCCAATCCCTCTGTCGGAGCAGGGAAGTATAAACAATTCTGATTCAAGGAATAAAACAGAGAGAGATAAGCAAAAGTTGTATTAATCTTGGAAGTCCTTTTGAAAGGTATTAAGATCTACTCAAGGACTGCAGTTTTCCCTTTAATTTAGAGAGCTGCAGGTTTTTAAGTCTAGCTGTTTAACCCCTACAATGCACAATGACCTTTTTATTTTCCATTGCTCTTGCAGTTTTCCAGCAGTTTGAGTTCATTTGGACTAATTACCTCAACATGGAGCCACAAGTGGAAAATGTTGCTGGTAAGTTGTTCCATTCACAGCCATTTAGTCTTGCACCGCTTGCGTCAAGGTGTGCTACCTGTTTTCCCCATCTCCTTAGGTGGCGAGGCTTCAGACCTCAGGGCCATTCTGCTCCCAGCAGTCACACAGGCTTTGAGAAGAAGTCAGTGACCTTCCAGCCAAAGGACTCCACCCTGCGCACTGCGTCCGCATGTACACGTTCCTTTTGCAGCCTGTCCTGTGCCGATACTCGACAGTCGGGTGAGGGACGCTGCGCCACAAGGAAGCCCTGCAAAGGAGACCACACTTCCTAACCAACCAGGGATGCTCCGTGAATCTCAGTATGGAGGAACAGCAGTCACTCCAGAGCCAAGATGTCACTGAGTTTCCATCATAAACCTAAGATGACCCTTTCCTGACCCTATCTTTCAAAAAGCACTAATTTTTAAAACAACCCACCAAGAGGGAAAATAGCAGATCTGGCTTGGTAAAAGAGAAGAAAAAGCCTTTTCCCATGCAGATCCCAAGTAAACTTAAAAGCTGGCTTTCAAAAAGTATTTGAGATACTCAAATATCTAACTGTGGATTTGGACTCAACTTTGTGAGCTCTGTCATTAAAACACAGAATCACTATTGTTTTAAACTAGTATTTCTAAGCCCTTTATTTAACTAATACAGAAAACAAAGCACCATGGCAAGGCTTGCCTACCACTGCTCAATTTCTGCAAGATTTCACTAATGTGCAGTTTTAAGTTAACAGTATTACAGGTACCCTTGCCAGAGCAGTAACGCTTGGGTAATCTCAAGTGCTAAAAGAATAGTTAAAGTTATTCTTACTTTATTTTCCTGGAAGCTGACGGGTTTTTTTTTCTCCTGAAGAAACTGAATCAAAGCATAACAGAATTCTGTCAACAAAAAGAGCCCTCTACTCCCATCCAAAGAGCTCCCACCTAATGTTTTGTTACCTTTATCTAGGGAGTTGAGGATTTCCCCTTTGCTTCTCCTTTCACAAGACTTTTGTGATGTCCTCATGAACTCAGTCCTTCAGAACATGACTGTGCAAGGGTTGACACTGCTACACAAGGTGCAAAACACCTCCCTTGGAAATATCCCCTATCAGAGACTTTAGGAGAGCCTAAAGGGAAAAGCAGAGGGTCCAGAGCTACCACCTTCAGCTCATCCTGCAGAGGTTGGAAAAAACAAATGCTCAATTACCTCGCAGGGTCCAGGGGAAAGTTCTTACGAGCTCTGAAAGGAACTTGTCTGAAGCCACCTCCAATTCTCCAGGAACATCAGGCACAAGAACATCTTATTTAATGAAGACAAAAGTGTGCCAGCTCTGCGCCGGTCCGGGGAACAGAGGGCAGGAGTCAAGCAAGAGGGAAGGATTGCCTTCTTGACCACATCAAACATTAGAGAGCCAGGAAACCTGGAGCCCAGACAGTATCTATCCTGGTACTTAACTCCAAACTCAGCATGAGAAAGGCCATTTCACTACCACCGCTTAGCACACCATGAACAACAGAACTCTTTAAATGGTGTTAGACTTAAAGCTAGTTCGTCTCACTTGCCCCCATCAGGAGTTTGGAGGGCTTGCCTGAAAAGTTGTATACTTCTTGCTAGCAACAAATCTGTGAGATACAGGTATGTGCTTTCAGAACCTTATATGCAAAGACAATAAGCTGGAAAAGACAGAAAGCTGCGATCTGGGAAAATAAAAAATTGGGCATGTTGTCTGGGAAGCATGTCTCAACCTTCCTACATACCTATATATTTGAGAGGAAAGGGGAAGAAAGTTCTTTAGATGGTTGATAGTCTCAAAAGAGAAACTCCGTATGTCACCCGTAATTGCAAAGCAAATTTTATTTCCTGTGTTGCAGATGATCTCAGCTTACATTCCTCTTTATTTAGCATCTTCTGTATTTGTCCCAGCAGCACTAGGTGGAAACTTTCTTCCCTGGGTTATTATACCTCTCAAATACTTACAAACAGCCCTCAGATGCCCACTCAGCACGGACCCGCAAGGTGAACCCAAGAAACATGTGGGCTGTGTTCAGGCTCAGCTATAGGAGTGATGCCACAGTCAGTACCTCCCCGCTGCACGGCCACTTGGGGAACATTAAGTACACAACCCTGTTTGTCAGTCTGCACCTAGCACATATATGGGGTTTCCCAAAGGAGTTCACACCAGAATCCAGGCAGAGAATTTAAATCTTTGCTACATCAGCATTTCACTTAAATCATCTACACAAGAAATGTATTAGTGAAACTCTAAGTACTTAGGACTTTCAGCTTAATTTATCGACTCTTCAGCTCCTGACCTCTTTTTATCTTTGTTCACGTTGGCTGTTGGACTTTCACGTACAGGGCATCTTGGGGCCGATGAACAGCACCAAGCCTAATCAGCACAGCTTGAGGATATATATGAATGGGGTTTATTCTCACTAAAACCCAAGTGTGGGTGTAATACAATGGCTGAGTGGGGAGCAGCAGGGCATACTCTTTACAATCCATATATATACACAATCACTCCAGTTAATGCCGCCTTGTGCTTCTTTAGCTACTTCCCTACAGATGGCACTGTACCACTATCCAAAATACCCCTTCAGGAAAGAGCAAGCTTAAAACAGCTCACATCCACGCTGAGCCACCAAAAAGGAGTTAAGTGACCAGCAAGATTCCTGGTTTCTCCTCCAGAAGGCTTTCTGAGCAAGGACAGCAGCATCGAACAGTGAGAGAGCACAAGGCTTTGTACATCCAACCTTCTCTAATGTAGACCAGGATGGGATCTAGTGGGAAGATGGGTCCTAATACATACAAATCCTTGTTCCATGTTTCCCCGAAGCATTTGGTCCCTGCCACTGTTGAAGATGGGATGCTGGGTTGGACAGACCTCGGGTATGACCTTGTCTGGCAATTCCTATGGGATGCAACTGAGAAACCTCACAAGAAGCCAGCGTGTGTCCAAAGATTTACAATCAGAGCTGCGATGTCAGTAATCGGATGAATGCAATAAAATCTGCAGATTCCTTTTCCTCGGTCATGTGTGGTATTTCTATTACTTTCTCTGCGACTGTTTTACATCCAATAAAAACACACTGAATAGAAAATACAGTAGTAGAAGTTACCCTTTGCTCTTGGTAAGAAGAATAATTCATTGGTTTGGCACTTCACAAGGCATGCGTGAAAGGAAAAAGCACTTGGCTCAAACAGGCTCATACTTATTAGCAGCAAATTTAATCTATGGTGCATTTCACCAGCAGCTTCTTAATTCCATTGCCTTTCAGCTGCACAGATTTATACGATGAGCATTTCATCATAGCATCCCGTAACTACTGAAATCTTTTTGCTCTTGATTCACTATTCTCATTAGTGAAGGGTGAAACTTTGTCCTTAGAAGCACATACAGAATTTCTACAACTTTCCAAACAGAATAATTATGGCCAAGTCTTTTAAGTGTTGAGCTCCAGAACTTTAAAGAAAACAAAAATTTCAGAAAGTATTAGAGGGACCCTTAGAGATATCCCTACCTAGTCTCTGCATAAAAAGCAGCAGATTCCTGAACAATGCCTGTCTAGGCTGTGCAACAGGTTATTATGAAGTGCAAATAAGAATGTTATCTGCTGAAACTACAGAAGAAACTGAGATTAGTATGTGGTTAGGATTACCAGAAATGCCTAAAAATTACAATCAGGACTTCAGCTCCAATCACCAGGAAGGAAGACGTGTATCAGCATTGTGTCTGCGACATCAGCGCTGGCTAAACTTCTGATCCTGTACTCAAAGTAAAATGAGGGGGAAGATGCCCACTCTACCTCCACAGCTCTGAGATTACCCTTGATCAGAAATAAGCCTGCTCAGCTTTAAAAATCTAAAGACATCACGGCTTAGTGTGGTATAAAACTAGATCTACATCCACAGGTATCCTGGTAGCAACATCACAGCCTACCACCGCTTTCAAGAGGCTTTAGCAACACAAGTCAGTGGCTATATAACCACTGCACTTAATTAAGCAATACTACATTTACGTTATGGAATACAAAAATCCATTCAAATTAAATTCTCAAACGGCATTGAAACAGAATGTTCTGCAGAACCTGGTTAACCTGCCCAGTTACATTTCATCACCTTCAGTTTGCCCAAATTTCATCCCAGTTCTTACAGATCAACAGAACCGGGATACAATGACGTTTTATGCCTACATAGTAATCAAATTCTGCCCACCGGAAAAACAAAACAAAACAAAACAAAAACCAACCAGACAAAAAGGGTTAAATGGCTTTAAACTAAAAGAGGGCAGATTCATGCTAGATATAAGGAAAAAAAATTTTACAATGAAGGTGGTGAAACACTGGAACAGGTTGCCCAGAGAGATGCCTCATCCCTGGAAACATTCAATATCAGGCTGGATGGGGCTCTGAGCAACCTGATCTAGGTGAAGATGTCCCTGCTCACTGCAGGGGGGTTGGACTAGACGATCTTTGGAGGCCCCTTCCAACCCAAGCCCTTCTATGATTCTATGGAAAAAAACCAACATGAAACCTCTGAAGAAATGCAAACCAAACTAAACAAATACAAAACAAAATGCCAAAACATTGCATTGATTTTAATTGTATATCCTTACTAGCCAAAAGTGAATTTAGCCCTTTTTCAGAGCACTACATAGATGCTACTACATCCCTCTCCTAACATGAGCTATTTCACAGTTCCCAGACCTGGAATTCCAAAATTATTGGACAGAAGGTGATAAAGCATTAGATAGAAGGGAATGAGAACAGCAGAGTGCCTTCTAGCAGGAAATCAGACAAAATGCTCTGATAAAGAAAGAAAACAGGTAAATTTAACGGCTATGAAAACAAAAAAGCATCATTTTTCCAGATAATGAACACTTGTATTACGAAAACCCCAGCCACGCGGCTCTCTAAGAACAAAGCTTTATCAAGAGTCAAAAATCGGGATGGATGTTCATGTGCCGAGACATAACAACCAATAATGTTAGACAGCAGGAATGCAAACAGTAATTCAAGAACCCAATACTTCAGAGTTGTATTTATCCCCTTTTTTTGTGACCAGCATACTGAAAGGGGTAGGTAATTGTACCTCTATCTTCCACTAGGCTCTTGCAGCCATCTTGGCAGGGTTGTAAATGGTCACTACAAATGGCAGGCTGTTCACCCAGGCAGGATACTGAGCCTCAGCTAAAACTGCAAACTTGTTTCTGCTTAGGAACTTCAGAGCAAATAATAAAGGAGGAGTATGAAAGAGTATTTCCCAGCTCCTCCTTGGTAGCAGTGATAGGACCTTACCCTCTCCCTTCAGCCTACTGTTATCCACTGCTTGTGATCACCTCTTCCTTTTCCAATACAGCTACATTCAATATTGGCCAACAGCTATGCAATCAAAATCATAATGCCTGAACCAAATGCCCACCAGGAAATACAGGAAATACTTAACACACCTTGTCTTCCTAAGTGTTAATCATAATTTTCACAAGTGAATAAGCAGCCAAGCATAGTTCTAATGAGGCTGTGTTTGTCTGGGAGGTTTAACTGGGTATGCAGCTCACCCCTTAAGTAAAGGGAATTAATTTCCAACTCCCTGTTTTCTAAGGTGGTAATATTTCTCTAAAGACTGATTTATTTACAACATGTATCTTAGCTTCTCACACAGTAGCAGGACTAGAAAGGCTACTGTGTGGCATTTACTACAGACAAATTGCTTTATAACCCCTTTTATAAGCACCATCAAGCACCATCTTGCTGTGTTCTTGCTCCTGGGACTGACTGGCACGCCATTCCAGACCCGACTACTGTAACGATGCAGGAACCTTCCCTGCCACTTCCAGCAGAAATACATCCATAGCCACTTCATACCAACTTGTTCTTGTTCTAGCATTGCTCTTCCCCTCACGTGGCTCTTCTCCCTTTCTGATGTTTATCCTTCTTATTCATTACAGAGAACAAATAGATTGACTTCCAGCCTTTGTTTAGCTGGATTAAACATGGCAAGCTTTTAAGTTCCTTTAGATCAGGTCACCCCTCCATCCCCACAATCACGCTGGTAATCCAATGGAGACAGGTAGGATCACCAGCTACAGCTGTCTGTGAGAGAGGCGTAGTTCACAGACGGATAATACATGCCTGGACCTGGGTAGCACCCTGGATTCCCCCATCAGATCCTGAAAGCTGCTTTTCAGAAACTATCAAATCCTAAACCTAAGTTATTTCGGTTTATGCCAAAAAAAATGTGGCTTTTTAATGGAAAGCCCATTCTCGTGGCACTGAGTAGAGGACAACCTCCATGCAATTAACAACTAAGCGCAAAACTGGAGAAACCTTGTTTCTTGAATAAAATCTTGGGAAGATACCAAACCTGCAGACCAGCTTATTCCATAGGAAGGGTGCGCCTCCCCTATGTGCCTGTGCCTATATGCTGACCACAGTCTAAGTATGTGCCCTCCCACACCCAGTTGCAATTGGCATTGGCATTTGCTGAACAGCAGCACCACCCCAGGTTTGAGCCTAAACTGGGCCGCTTCCAAGATTTCTCTAAGTACATACTGTGTTGCAACCCTAATTCCCTCTCACCAGAGACCATACCTACCTTTCCAGTAACTTCAGAGTTCAACTCGCTCAGCTCCAATACATCACTGTGCTTAAATCCTACATTCAGCTGGTTTCTGACTGCTCTATTGCGGCCGGGTGAAATGGGAATGGCACACGCTGGAGTGTGCTATTATCCCCACATCTCATACTTCCATAGTGATAGCTAGCTCCGAGCCCATCACCAGATCATTCGAGATCTTTCCTCAATTATTTTAACCTCACAGTTTATCATTCACTACCACAAAGTTCTTCTGCACCTCTGTCAGACACTGGTTTTTACTGCTCTTGATTAGAGTAATATTCTCAGCTCAGGCAAACAGGAAACATCATTAATAATTCCTCTTCACTGAGAAAACTGATAATTTCATCCTTACCTCTGATTTTTAAACTAGTTACATAGCTGTATTAGGATTCCTTTTTATTCGCCTGCCAGTTACTACTAATAATTTGTTGCTTGTGAGGTGAGACCTCCCTTTACAAAAGCCATGATAAGCCTCCCTAACACAGGCCATCAACAGCTCTAGCTGGTGCACTCCTTAGTTTCTTATCTACTGGGGATTTTACAGTTTTCAGAATCATGTCCTAGTATGGCATCCTCCCCACCCTATTTAGTTTCCACTGGGTAACAAATCTGCTGTTACTCCTGTGTGCCCCTTCCTTGCTGCCTCTTCCACCTTCTCAGCATGTTGCAGCCACTCTCACAATCTCTTCTGGGGTAACCCTTACACTGTAGTTTCCGCCCTGAGAAAGTCACCTAAGGAAAAGCATCTATATGGGGAAGAAATCATCACTTCCAGGAGCCTGGACCAGTGAACAACATATGTGCATGAACCATCACCACCTGGTGCACCAAAGCAGCTCATCCCAAGATCTCCAAGAGCAACACGGCCCAGTGCTGAAGACCCAGTGTAGCACTCACCAACAGCTTCATTGTCTCCCATGGGGCTGCATCGTTTCTGAAGCTGTACAAGTTTGTTCCCATCTTTGATCCAACAGCCCCCATCTTTCAGCTCTGACAGCAAAGATTTATGCTCTACAATTCAAAACTGAAGGATCATGCCATGACAACACCAAACAGGTGTCAACAGAGGCTACATCTTTTAATGAGAAGCAAGTGCCCTGCACATCAGCTTTCCTGGCAAGAAGAGCTGAGACGGCAGTTGTAGAGATGTTCCTCCACAGTGGCTTCCACCATCCCAGCCCCTCGCCACAGGCAGCTGCCTTTGCACAGCCCCAACATACCAGTAGAGAGGGCTGTGAGGTGACACAATGAACTAATCACACAAATAACCATCAGAGGGGGAGATTTAAAAAATCGTATTCCATTCCCTGATTCAGTTTGCCGTACAGCCCTACAGGCACTGATACTGGCACAACTGAGCAGACCGAAATACAGGCTACTGAGGCAGGCGTCTTGTGTCACTCTGGCCATCTAGAAAAGTGTCTTGACCACAGATGGTGGTAAGATCTCTAGAGTCCAAGCATGAGACTCAGGTCATGGTCAATTACCCCAACAGTAGGTGCAGTAGACTGAAAACAGCAACCTTGTTTCCCAAAAGAGTCTAGATAGAGGCTGCTCAGTGGGGTTATAATTGCCTTCTCTCCAGTCCCTTCCCACTGTAGTTATTTGCATATTGACTACACACATGAGCCTCAAGCCCTGACCTCCTATGCTAAAAGAGGACAGCACCATTACAAGATACATCCTTGTATGGACATTCAAAATGTACTTGCTTGAACCTATTATAAATCATGTTGTAACTTTCAGCACACCTTCCCTGCACCCCATAAAAATAAACCCCTGCAAGCTACTGCATAACTTAGACTGTAAAGCACCAAGTGTTTTAAAGGGAGGCTGAGGAACATAATGAACACATTTCAGCAAGGCAGCACTTTCTGAAATAATTTTAACTAACCTTGCACTACACTCTTCCCTTCCAGAACACCTTAAAGATTAAAGCAGCTCATAAAGTTCAATAATGCATTTGGCATTGATCTTCTTACTTAAAAGCACTCTTACAGAATGTTTTCTGCTCTGCTAAAGCTGCACTAAGACATTCATTTTAACAGTAGGCGTTCTAATGCAGCTCTGAAAGATAATTTTACATCACTGAGGTTTTTTATTTTTCTTTTTTTAAATGAAAAATTTATCATTACTAACCTTGGGCTTTTTATTTCTCTGTAAGAACTCTTAATAATATTGAGAAGAATAAATTAGTGGCGCTATGTCTGCTAAAAGGATTTATGGGTGACCACATTCTAATCCCAGCTGCAGGAGGTTTATGAAAATAGATTTGCTGAAGGATGTTTGTGGGTCCTGACTTTTCTCTTCTCCTTTGATATCCTTTCAACTCCATCTAGAGAAAGAAACTGGACTACAGTCTAATAGTCCTTCACAACTGCCAGGCGGCTTTGCTCAGTGAATAGTTTGTGTCCTTGAATCCAAAAAAGCTCTCTGAAATACAAAAGCACTGCCATCCACCTCCTGCCATCCCTAGAGGGGACAGAGTTTCAAACAGGGCTCATATAACAGGTGGTCAACAAAAAGGTGCCAAGCAGAACAAGAACAGACACGGATGGTCAGGAACATTTATCTTTACACGCTGCCTTTTATAGATGTAATTTGTTGAGCTGACAGAAAAACAAGGGTTTTAGTGGAGCTTAACAACTGCAAATTCTGTCCCAGCAGGGCCGTCAAACCATGCTTGTAGCCTGAAGATGTTATGATGACAAGTTCATGCAACTTTGCAGGAATTTCCTAATTACAGGATCCTGTTTTAAATTAACTTTAATCCAATTTTATTGGCTAGTGTTTTCATTCCACTGATGGGATCTGTCATTTTTATACATCTGGGGAATATTAAAGATTTTTTGGGAACCTATGCAAGCGGTTGCCTTCTAATTCCCTCCCTATTTATTCCAGATAAATAGAAGATTTAAACAGAGTGGCTGGGGTTTGGAGATGCAGATTTTTCTGTTAAATGGAAAAAGAGCTTTCATCACCGAATTACATCAGAGTTATTAGTTCCACAGTATTTCCAAAACACCTAAACAGGGATATCAGTAAGAAATTAATCCAGTGCTACATGGCAGGCTTTCAGCAGTAGAGAGTCTTTATTGGCACAGTTTTCTGCGCCATCTTCCATCATGGAAGTTGTTCCACAGACTTTCACTTACCAGCCTTTGTTTCACTAAAAATAAGATAAAAGCATGGGACCATTTTCGCCCAAAAGCTGTACTGACTCACTGTACAGGTATATATCTGAAACAACATAAGTACTCCCCATAAACCCAAAGTTTTTGATGAAGCAATTCCAGTAAAAAAAATTCTAGCGTGGGATGAGTAAAACAAATTCATCTAAGTCAGAATGGGGAGAAAGTCATTGCAAAAGAGCTCTGAAACAATACTACAATTCCAAGCCCCAATTTTTTTCCTTCTAACAGAATATCCTTTGCCTAGTTAAATACACATGACTGACCACAGGAATGGGTACTTATTTGTCAGTTTTGTGTCTTATGCATCAACATTCCACCATGTACTTGCTCTCACTAGGTTTAATGAGAAGATTACAAAGGACCATGCTACAGCGGCTAAGGAAGCTATGTTCCCAGAGCTGGAAGTCCCCTGCTCCTCAGCTGGGACGCAGTGACTGACCCCTACACATTCCTACTCCATTACAAAGCAGACCGCTATGGGTCTGAAAACACACAGAAGGAGGGATAGGAAAAGGACTTGAGCCCGCAGACGGGTTGCTGTGGGTCTCACCAGCAAAGAAAAGCATATAAGAGCGCTTGTGCTTTTGCCTTTGGGCAATTCATTTCTTTTTGTAGACAAAAGGGCTTTGAACAGAGAGGTAACAGATAAGAGCAAAGAAAAGAGCTTACAGGTTTACTTACAGACAAGTTAGGAACAACACATATGACAGCAAAGCCCCAGTCCTTACCAAGGGCCTCCTACCAAGTAGCATCATTTTTTCAATGCTTAGTGAGGAGAAGCAGGGTTCTACTTACACATCTATTTCTGTGGAACAACCACAATTCTATGGCCTTCAGTTACAACACATTATTCTAATTCCAAGCACATCAAATTTGCAAGCCAAGACCCCAAAGGAGATGAAACAGATGGAAGGGATCCCTGAGAGTATTAGCATGACCTTTTGGTGTGGGAGTCTTCTAGGTACCACATCCTCAGTGTCAAACATGAGTGTTTACAATCAAGAAACCTAGATGGTCACTGTACAAGATGTAAACACGAATTAACAGAGAAAAAATATTCCTCCAAGTCCCACATGTAATAAATGCACGCTTTGCAATCACTACCCAACATTCTGTTAGTTCACTGAAAACCAAAACACAGACCAAGCAGGCACAACACAGTCTGAAACAGTGTTTTCCATGTGTACCCTCCCACAGGAGTTCTTCCAACAGCCAAGAGCACCAGCTAACAGAACAGGTTGTCTAAAGAGGCCTCCTCAGAGACGTAGGACAAACACCTAGAAAAGCAGTAGTACTCTCTTCAGGATCATTTAAAGTGCTTCAGGCCGTGACAAAAAGACATCAAACCTTAAAATAAGGAAGCGTTACAAAGCATCTTGTTCTTCTCCTGCTCTACAGTGCAAGCAGATCAGGATTTTAGCAGACACCTTGTGAACTGTTACAATTTGAGATTAACACGTCATACTATTCGAAACCTGGGATTTCAGAGCTGCTTTCAGAGACTATAAGCCAGGGGGGTTTCTGGCTTCAGTAGTTCACAAGACACCAGCCACTATAATCAGGTTGGACTCCAGACAGGGAGATAAAGGTATGTAACTTAGAATTAAAATTCCTATTAAGAACCTCAGGAACTGTAACTCCATCTTCCTCCAGCTAAAGAAACAGATATAACTTTTTCAGTAGAAGACTAGGTTCTCTGTCATAGATGCACACTTCCAGCCTGGGTGGCATAAAAAAACCCCCTTGATCTTTAAAACTACCGGCAGACACTCTGGCTGTGGTTTCCCATTTAGCAGCAGGGACAGCCAGGCTGAGCAGCCCTCCCTCGCCCTGTCCCAGTCTCCCATGCTGGTTCCTGTCCGACACTGCCATCCAAGCAAGCTGGTTCAGGGATAACACAAAACATATCTGTTTAACGAACAAGATAACCACACTTTACTCCTCCCGATTTCTTCTTGTGCTACAAAATGCTGTTAGGTGTTTGTTTTTGTTTTGTTTTTAAACATACATACAATTTGTATCAGACTAGAAAGAAAGACTTGAATTTACATGCAAAAGATGACAGCATTTAAGGTTATTTTAATGAATCACGTTTCAACTATATCAGATAAATATTTTTTAAATGTTTAAGTTCACCTGGACGTGATTCACGTTTTAAAACTGTTCCATCAAAGAGGAGGATTGGTCTGCAGGGAAGGAAGTGAACTTGTCCGAAGGCTACAATAATCAGCTCTTGGAACTAGCAGATGCCATCATCTCACTCCCGCTCTTTTATTCATGGATGGACTTAATTTACTTTTTTCATCCTGCTTTTTCAATTGCCAACTTGATTTCATTTGGTCATTAAAATTCAGAAATTGAAATAGCCTCTCTGTATTACTTTATGCATCCACCTATGATGTTACGGTCATAAAAAGTTGCTTTACCTCTTCAAACAAATTCTGTTTCTGAGCATTCAGCCAGTGACCTCTACAAATTCAGTCATTACTTCAAAACTTCAGCAGGATACGTGCAGGTCTCATTAAGACAGCTACCACTATTTGAATACGCTGGATCACAGTCAAAAATCCTACTTAAGTACAACACCAAAGATTTGAGTTTCAATACATTTTTAATAATAAATATTTATGCAGCCTGCCCTGAATGCAATACAAACATTCTTTAACGAAAAAGTGCTTTATATAGAAAAATCCATCAGAACAATAGCACAGGCAGGCAGCCAGCCACAGACTTGGCATACATCTTGGCAGAGGTCAGCAACCCTGACACTGCTGCGTGTTGGTAAAGCTCCTTAGTTTGATCCCTCTACTCTAGAAAACCTGCCAGGTTTTTGCATAATTCCCCCTTCTCTCCCAAGTATGCTGCCCTCATTCTTACTCCGTTGGTTAATTTTACATCAGCTTTTGGGAGAAACAATGGTGAAACACCAGTGGGCCACAGCTCACCACAATCACCAAAGTGCCCAGCAATTAGCCCTTGGCAAGCAGTTCAGTTCTGACGCAAAATCCTTTGATTAATCATAGAATCATAGAATGGTTTGGGTTGGAAAGGACCTTAAAGATCATCAAGTTACAACCCCCCTGCCATGGGCAGGGACACCCTCCACTAGATTAGGTTGTTCAAAGCCTCATCCAGCCTGGCCTTGAACACCTCCAGGGATGGGGCATCCACAACCTCCCTGGGCAACCTGTTCCAGTGTCTCACCACCCTCATAGTGAAAAATTTCTTCCTAATGTCTAGTCTAAATTTACCCTCTTTCATCTTATACCCATTACCCCTTGTCCTATCACAGCACTCCCTGGTAAAGAGTGCCTCCCCATCTCTCCTGTAGCCCCCTTCAGGTACTGGAAGGCTGCTATTAAGTCTCCTCGGAGCCTTCTCTTCTCCAGGCTGAACAACCCCAACTCTTTCAGCCTGTCCTCATAGGGGAGGTGCTCTAGCCCTCTGATTAATTTTGTGGCTCCCCTCTGGACTGTCTCCAACAGGTCCATGTCTTTTTTATGTTGGGGGCCCCACATCTGAACACAGTACTCCAGGTGGGGTCTCACGAGAGCAGAGTAGAGGGGGATAATCACCTCCCTTGACCTGCTGCTAATGCTTCTCTTGATGCAGTCCAGGACACGGTTGGCTTTCTGGGCTTCAGGCGCACAGTGCCGGCTCATGTTGAGCTTCTCATCCACCAATACCCCCAAGTCCTTCTCCTCAGAGCTGCTCTCTATCCATTCTCTGCCCAGCCTGTATTTGTGCTTGGGATTGCCTTGACCCACGTGCAGGACCTTTTTGACTAGTTTTGACTAGTACATGGGAATTAATGGTCTTCCATTAAAGTTCTGTATTTTCCTCCTTCTTTTTTAAGAGAGAAACTTTCTCCTCATCCTTCACAGTCTCCAGGGGAAATTACTGCTACCACTCCACTTGCTACTTCTGTCATCAAGTAGTTTTGATAGAGTAGGCTAGAAAAAATGCGGTACATACCTGCAAGATTGAAAGAAGTGCTGGCAGTCTCTCGAGACACAGTTCTTCCAGCTCACTTACCCTCACCCCTGGCTGTCTCCTCCACACATTGTGTCATTCCCTCTAGAAGCCAATATTGACTCCTAAAGTTAAAGTGCCCCTGTAGAATCACACTCTTAAACAACTGGACTACCAGCAGAGATTTAAAGTGAATGGCCACAATACCAATATTTAAGGCAAATGACCTCTTAAAATTTCACAGAGAGATTGATAACTTTAGGTATGTGTATGTAGCTATGATTATACTTGCAGTAATGCATTATTTAGAAGTTTAAGCATGCCATGCTCATATTTGTGCAATTCTTGTCAATTTTCCGGTCCTTACGTAGAAATCCGATGGAATCAGAGCAGACTTAACTATTAAAAACACATCCCTCTATGAAATACAGAGTTTGGGATGTTTTCCTTTTTTAAACAAAAAGAAAAAGATAGGGATGTTGATTATATGCATAAAAAAATTCTTATACCAAGAAATTTACCAACATACTTTCCAAAATTACTTTCATTTTAAAAAAAGAAAAGCCACCATTACCTCCTAGCATACCTTTGCTAACTTAAGAACATATACACAATCAAGAATGAAAAACAGAAAATGAACCATTTCCACATACAAAATATTTAAGTAATTTCTCAATTATTGTTTAAAAAAAGATAAAGATTTCTGTTTTCCCCACCCATACATTCCTGGCTATGTTTTTAATTTCTACAATAAATAGAGCATTCAAGCTTTAAGGAAGAGGTCCTCAACTCACTCTACAGTAAAATGCTGAAGGACTTTAATTTGAGATGTAAAGATTCCTGCAAAAATAAGAGCTAACCAGCAAGACATTTCTCAGATTTATTAGATAAATACTTAATGAAAACTCCTACTGATTATTTATTTGTTATTACCAGCTCTGTATTTCTCCATCACTTTAAATAAACAAGTTATTGGACTAGGACAAGAAAGATCAGACCACATAGAGGAAGACAACATGATAAAAAATTTCATTTATTTGAAGTTTATTCTACTTGAGGAAGAATAAAAATAAATTTGAGAAGCTTCACTAAAAGTGAAAGCAACCATCTGAAGAAATAATGAGAAGGCACTCTGTCAGAAGCAGAGCACACTACTGTCAGACTTGTTGGACAGCACTCTCCTCTGCTCCGATGCAATTCAAATAATAGATGCAAAATCAGAAATTGTGCAACGGCTGTAAAGTATTTGTCATATACGTTGAGTGGTACTGATATTCCTGGATTGTAACACTGTCAGCTGAATCCCTCTATAACTAAAAAACAACACAGAAAATTATTCACGTTATCATCTAGTACTTCCTCTCCTTATAAAACAGGAGGACAACCCTTATAACTATTAACTCAAAAGTAAGTCCAGTACTGTAATTGTAGTAACATGCTATAAAAAGCTGTAGCAGGGAACAGTAAGAAAGAGATTTGCTTGGAATTTCTCTTTGCTTCTATTTTTTTCAGTGCAAAACCAAATTTCCAATTAAACTAAAACCCTGTTTAAAATAAAAATAAAAACTGTTTAAAATATCTAGAAATCTGTATTTCATATGATACACTTACAGTTGTCAAAAATACAATTTTTTAAATATAAAAGTAATTTCAAAATGTTTTCTGGACAATAATTCAGCTTTTTGAGGATCCTTCTATTTTGAGAATGACAATCCAACATTTGTAAATAGATGCATTTATATATGTGCCATGCCATTCTTATATATTCTTTTCTTTTCTAAAGAAAAACTCCAAACCACTTCTGCATAACAAAGGAAACCTACAAATGATTCTGTAGTAGAATCCCTTCAAGTATTTTCCAGCATATACATGTGTAGAAGATTTAAGAAATAGATGGAATGCTGGGCCACTGCCATCTACAATTTTCAGTATTGTACGTATGTTATTAAAATTATGATAATCTGTAAATATCTTCTAAATAGCTACATTTACCAGACCAATAAAAAGGAGATGTCTTCATAAATAAATCTCTAGCCCCATATTAAACACATATCACTCAACGTATTGACATATTGTTTTTAAATAGTTTACAGCTCTAGATAATTGCAAACCTAGATTCCAAGTTGCCAATAATAGCCAAGAATTTTAAAAATTCTCATATTATCAAACTACTTATTGTTTTAGCTTCAATTCTAGCCATTAAAGTAACTGAAAAAAATCCACACATCTTTTTTACTGCCCCCTATTGCAGGAAGAAGAGGGACTTCATTACTTTTCAAACTGGTATGTCAATATTTATTTAAAAGAGGTTTACAGTTGTCAAGAGTCCTTGAAGAGGTGTCCAGAACTCAGAAATTGGAAACCTTATTGCTCAGTGAATCTCTTGTTAGTCATATCCTGGATTCCTACAGAAATTCCAGTTTCATTAGGAGAGTCCAGGAATGAGATGGGATGCTATGATGAGATAATGGTCTCTTACTCACAGAAATACTGAAGGGAAGCAGAAGCAGCGTTTTAAAGATAAAATTATTTCTAATTATCCTGTGACAGTCTTTTTCACTAAAGATTTGCTGACTGTTATCTACAAGTAAATACAAAACAAAAAAACTGCCTAACAATATGACAAAAGCATCTTCTTCAGTTTTATATATCATTGAAAATGGAGGAAAGTGTAGGGAATACAATTTTTGTCTTATGGGTTTCCTAGTAACATCAGTGTATTCAGCAAAGCAGCAACTAGGCTGTTGATACACACAGGGTTCACAAGGTTTAAAAGAACATATCATAGCTCTAAACAACTGACTTTTAACTGATAAAGTTAAATTCTCATTCCCACTAACAGTAAGAATCACCCTATATTATTTGTGTGTATAAAGATCTTTCTCTGAGATCACATCTGCAGATCTGTCCACTCAGCCTGCTAAGAGTGTATCACTTCTGTCTGGACACTGTCACCTTCCCTAGTGGAATGATGCTCTGCAAACTCTCTGTATCCTTTGTAAACCCTGGCTACTGGGTGTCCAGAAATCTAGCCATTGTAGGCTCACAAATGTTTCTGTGTCCACAGACTGAACTCGCTGTGTCACAGATGTGTGTGAGCCACAGCATATGCAACACATGGTTAATCTGTACACATGCATTGTGTCTCTCTAGCGAAGCACTGGTCCTGCAACTTTTGCAATTAGTGGTGTACACGTAATTGCATTTGATGCCATAGAAAGTACAAGCTACAAATTCAAAGTCCACAGGTATCTTGCAAGCAATCACAGAATCATACATTGAGTCTAACCATAAACCAAGCACCGTCAAGTCCAATGTAACTGAGTGTAAAGTTAAACAGTATTTTTGGTCTGCCGGGTCTAAAAGCATTGAAAAATGTTCTAGTGCCAGTGTGCAAACATACAGGTTCACATGCCTGCCATTGCAATTATGTTTTTAACTTAATTTAGGCTCATTTAGTCTTCCCTATAAAATGTTAAAGAAATCACACTTTGTACAGGTTGTTTGAAGACCTAAAGACTTTCCAGGTCCCAGAAAGACTGCAACTGCAATATAGCTTCTCCGTACCTGCTTTATCTTTGTTCTTCTGACCATGACTACTGATGTACCCGATATCTTCCAGACATCTCCCTTCTAACTTTGCCTAGGTGTCCACCATGTCAGCTAGAACAAATTAGATAGAAAAATCTCATGGCCACTATTATTCATAACTTACAGCCAACAAGTACTCATGTAACCACACGAAACACGTTTTTTCAGACTCACACAGAATGACAGGCAGGAGATTGCCTGGTCCAACCCCCCTGTTCAGACCATGGTCAGCCATAGCAGGTTGCTCAGGGCTGTATCCAGTTGGGTTTTGACTACCTTCCAGAATGGAGGCTCCACTGCCTCTCTGGGCAACCTCTGCCAGTGTTTGACCACCTTCACTGTAGAAAAGCGCTTTCTTACGTTTAGGTGGAATTTCCTGTATTTCAGTTTGTGCCCATTGCCTCTTGTTGTCCTGTCACTGAGCACCACAGATGAGAGCCTGGTTCTCTCTTCTTTACTTCTCCATCAGGTATTTGTACACACGAATCAGGTCCCTTGAGCCTTCTCTGCCCCATGCTGTAGTCCCAGATCTCAGCCTCTCCTTGCAAGACAGGTGCTCCAGTCCCTCAATCATCTTTGTGGCCGTTCCCTGGACTCACTCCAGTATGTCCCTATCTCCCTCGACCTGCTGTCAACGTTCCTCCTAAAGCAGCTCAGACGTCTGTTGGCCTTCTTTGCCACAAGGCTCATAGTCAACTTGGAGTCCTTTTTCCAGTCTTCAGAAATCTCTCCCGATCACCATAGCCTTTCAGAAACAACCAAAAGTGGCCTCAGTGAGACCCCATCTGCTTCCCCCATGCCACCCTGGTGCTGTGCAGGCTGCTGCCCTCCTCCCGGGGATGCAGACCCCTGCCTGTGCCCACCTCCTGCAGACAAGGACATGTCTCCCCCTGCCCTGGCCATCCCAAGCCTGCAGAGCCATGTCCTCCCTTGGGAGCTGGCCTGGCTGAGCCACAGCCTCCGACAGGGCGGATAGCTGGGATACAGGGTGCTGGGTACCATACCCTGTGGGGCCTCTCTCACAGTGGAGATCACGGTCAGCAGAGCCTCTGGCTTTGGTAGAGTCCCCCTGGGAGCTCTGGGCCAGGCCAGGATGCAGTCCTGCCCTGCCACAGCCATCGGGCCGGGCCTCCTGCTCCAGGGTGGGAGCTCCCCAGGAGGCCTGGTCCTCCCGGCAGGCAGGGCTTTTGTGGCACAGGCCTTCTCCCATGCACCACAGGTATGGGTGAGCCCTGCTGCCAGACATCGCTTGTCTTGGCAGCAATTTAAATGTACAACATAGGCAGAAGACGAGAGAAGGAAGAGCTCCCATTTGTGTACGGCCCCCTGAGAGGCATCCCTACTCGGACACTGGAATAAGCTTGAGAAAAACACCCAAAACCCACACTGGACCTGACACCAGGGAATATCAGAGCAGCCCGGTGTGCTGCTGGGCAGAAATACCCACCTGGGCTCTCCCTCAGCCCATGCCCTGCCCAGCAAACACCGCCCCTTCTCCTCAGCCGTACAGCCACCGGCAGCCAGCACGCAGCCCATGAAGACACGCATGCCTGTGGCCACTTCCAGAGGCCACCTCCCAAGTCCACAGCACTGCTCTCAGAGAAATGATAAATCAGAATGAAAAATCCCTATTTAAGGCTAGTGACTGCCACCCCCAGCAGGCTCCCATGCCCGAATCACCTTAAAAAAATAAACCTGGATAAGGGATATTTAATTTCTCCATCTGTGACTGCTTGTCTGAGGCACAGTCATCACCACAGCTAGGTGGTCACAACAACTGTTTCTAGAACCAAATCACAACAACGAAAGTTTCTAAAAGTCACGCTGGGATTACACTCAGATCCCCTTTCCAATTCCGCCAAACTTCCCCCTTTACAACAAAGCTCCTCATTTTAAGATGTGCTATTTTCCATCTCCTATCACATGTGATTTTGTCACAGCCTAAGCCACCTTTCTTGGAATGAGCAGTTTACATCAAACAAGTTATTTTCCTCATGTAATGCCATTTTTTTGTACATTTCCAATACACATATGTGTACATCTACTGTCTTTTTCATTGGAATAAAATGATAACTTATGTATTAATTTTCTGGAAAGAAAGCAGATGTCATTTTTTAGGGCTTTCTACTATTATTTTACTACATATGTTCTGCCTGAGGACTTTTAGAGTCATGGCTACTCACTTAGCATCAAATGGTACAACTAATTCCTAATCAAGCAGATGAAGTATTTTTATAGTTTCTGACACAAATAATTTATTGTTTCTAACACAGCATCGTTTACCGGGGGAGAGGAGCAGGTGCATAAGGAAAAAAAAATTAAGTAACGCCATCTTTCATTCAAAGTTTATAGCTATCTCAGCAAAGAAATAATTCCAGCAACCTCAATGTACTGTAGAATATGCAGACATGTTAACTCAGTGTACTTTATACAGGTAATCAATAATCTATTAGTTAAAATACAGTTTTAAAGTATTCATACTAAAATGTTCCTCAGTTACCCACTATTATATTTTTTTAAACTGTTGCAGAAAAAAAAATCATAAATGTACATGCCAGCTACCTAACAAATGACAACAAATGGCAAATAACTAACAGCTAATATACTCTAAGAATGCAATACCAAAAATTCTGTTTGGACTTTAAATCAGTACATTCAAATGCTGTAACTATAGGTTTGTTTCACTCTTCACAGAACAACCAAGGCTCTAATTTCAAAATCCTCATCCACAATAATCTGTTCTGCTCGAAAACTCATTCCCTTCCAGGAACCTGTGTAAGCAGCAATGTCAGTTTTTTGCTGGGGGGGGTCAACACTGTATTCGGACAACACCAGTTCCAAAGGAAAGCAACAGGAAGTCATCACACAAGCATAAACATATACATACACTAAAAAAAAAAAAGAACCTAAGGATTTATCTTTCCTTTTTTTCCTCCAACTTAACCACCACGTTATTAATTTCTATTGTCCCTTCCTCAAACACAAAAAAATCCCCCTATTGCTCTCTTATTTAAATGGAGTTGCAGTTCTGGTGTAAGGAGAATGATTGACCAACACTGTTAAACAATCTTTTTATTGCATAGATGTGAGCCACATTTTATAACTCCTTGTTTATGAGACTGTTGATTGAAAAATATATTACTTGAGCACTCTTCCTATTTGCATTATGAGAACTTATTGTTGATTTATTTTCATACAGTGTTGCTGAAATATATTTTAGGTGTATTAGATTCAAATTTTTTTAATCGTTTCCAACCATGTTTTTTAGATTAGACTACAAAGATGCACTATGATATATAAACTGTTGGATCCCAGCCCCCAAACACCACACACCTCTTTTCTAAAGGTTTTTGATCAAGCTGAGAGTGAAAGACAGACACAGACAAAATGAGGCAGACACTCACAGTGCAGACACTGACAGTGCTGAGAAACGTAGACAGATAGATAACAGATAGCAGGGTACTAAGTACCCTACAATTTATTGAAGCAAATATAGAGTTGAGTGACAAATTACCTATGCTGTTCACAAACCAGCAGGCTCCCCTGTTTGCCAGCTGTCCAAGTTGTTTCTAGGTAATTTGGCACATTTCACTTTGTTGTGCTATTTCTTATGGAGTGTCTTTGAGTTTTGATCATTCCCTGCTGTGCAAGACCTTTCCAAAAACTAGCAAAACTTCTAAGAATGATGGTAGGAACAACTGAATACATGGAAATCACTAGCTGATCAAGCAAACATAACAGTTTCAAAAGGAATTAAAAAATGTATTGAATACCAAACGAAAACAAAACAAAACAAAAAACCCAACAAACAAGGTTTCTCTCTCCTGAAGGTAAGAAAAGATTCCTATCTTACAGGGCAGAGCACAGGAAAGTTATCAAGAAAGTAATACGAAAAAAATACTTCTCTTCCATATGGACAAATATAAATGTGAAGCAAAACATCAAAAATCCAAAGAAGATAAAATACAGTTTCTTTTTGAGGTGTTGTCTCCTTTCTTTTTGAAAGTATAATAGGTCGCTTCTTTAAAAATTATGGCAAGGACAATGCTGTTCACAAAGTTATGAATCTAGGAAAAGGAATTTGATAGCAACAATAATTTTAGACCTTCTGACAATTCTCAGCACTAACCTGACATGCACTAACTTAAAAGCTTTTAGAAGTAAGAAGGCTTTTTTGCAGAAGCTGAAACTATGCCTAGATCAAGTAATAGGGAGGATTACAAATGCTGACAGTTTAAACGTAAACACTAGGTTGGCCCAATGAGATTGAGAAGCAACTTGAAGATGACATGAAAATTAGCAAATAGGTGATGAAATTTAAAATAAAAAAAAGAACAGTCAAAGAAGATAGAACACAGCAAAAAAAGCAGAAAGGTATTATCATATATGGATCTACGAAGCAGCAAATTTTATTTAAAAAAATACTGTTGCACTGGAGGAACTGTTTGAAATTAAAACACCAGTACAAATACTTGTAGAACAAACTGACAGGCTGGACTAACGTGACTAATCACCATTATTTATCTAGGTTCTAAAAGAACTCAGGGATAAAATATCTGAACTATTAATTCTATCGGCAATCTATTGTTTCAGTTGCCTTGATGGCAAATATGTTTCAATTTTTAATGGCTTTAGGGAAGATCTAGGAATGAGGAATACCCTAAATAAACTAAACTAGATTGACATAATTAAGGAAAAGCCTAGGTATCTTCTGTAAAGGGAAGTCATGCTTTCCAAATCTATTTCTCTGAAGGAGTCAATGCACAAATGGACAAAGGAAATTAAATTATATATTCTACTTCCATTTCCAAAAGACATGCAATAAGGTCTCCTGCTAACACTCATCAACAAACTAAGTAGTTTTGCAATCACAAAGCAAGCCATATCTGGTCAGTCTAAAGGTCATATGAACAACTCATGTCTGTCAGGAGCTCATTCTGTGCCACAAGGCTGATATTCTTGTGTCATTAGTTTTAATGTTTATTTGGTAATTATTATGATTATAGTGACTTGACATTTATAACGTAAAATAGAATTTATCCAGATTTCTGTACATTGTATTTCTTTTTAACCAAACATATGCCTTTCTTTAGCATTTCTTTGGCTTGACTGGCATCCCCAGTTACACACCAGTGTTCCAGAAACCAAACTTGGGTGTATGCACTGGTGTACACTGTAGCCACCCAAGAGTTTGGGAAAAGAGAATAATATTCGTGAAAAACAGTAACAGAGAGCAGAAACTTGCAAACTAAAAGCAACTGGCTGAATGACAAGAACCATAAGGCTATCACAGGGAACACATGCCAAAGACATAAAAAAACCTAGCACTGATTAAGTTAATAATAAAATAATAAAAGTATGGCATTGGACCTGAGGAATATGGAAAGTACTTGCCCAGATGAAAGCAAGCAGACACATTAGAGAATTATTTTGCCACACACCTAAAGACTTTAGGAGGAAACCTTTTGGCTAAAGGAGTGTGTTAACAGTCAGTTAAAGAATCAGCTCCTATTTTATTTACAAATGGGACTGAGATACAGCAAAACCCTGTCAAAGTATGCACATAAGGTATACACAAACAATTCATTTTGATCAAGAGCCACACAAGAAAATTAGGTGTTCAAGTAGTGTTGTTTCTGGCAGAACCTAGCCAATGCAGCCAACCCCCCACAAGAGATTATTATATTGTCAGTTAAACATACTTCTGCTGGCAACAGAAAATTTGGATGATAGTTGAACTAGCTGCTCTTCAAAATCACTGTGTTTGAACAGGAAGTTCAATCTTTGTACCAAAAGTCAAAACAAGCATGCATGGACTTTTGCTTCCCATTTAGCATTCTTACAACACCTTCTCTTTTAGCACTGCCAAAGCATACATTTCAACACTCTCAAATTAATATTTCCTCTTTCTTGAGCAGTTCTTTGTTACAATATTTCATTTCCTGAAGGATTTTTTTTCCACAACAAAAAAGCCTCAGCTTTAAATTTTTTATAAAGCTAAGTTCAAGGTTTTCAGCACGGCCTTAGGTAAACACACCACTTTCTCCTACATTAGTGAATACAGAAGGGGGAATTATGGTCCCACGTCTTTTAGTCTACTTCCTGTGGTCCTTCATAACAGAAATACAGATGAACAATTGTTTGTATTTATACATATACTCACACATATAAAATATACACATATGTTTCCAGTGGAAGATCTCATTGACCATAAAGGAGACTGAATGGTGACACGGTAAGCTTTATCTACATTGTATAAGGGACTATAATCAAGCTGTTACTTTAAAGCTCTATAATTGAAAACCAAACATCAGTCCATAAATAAAGTGAGGAAAAACAACTACTGGGAGAAAACTTATTAAATTATCTGGTTAATCTCTCTGCTTTAAGAAATGAGCAGCTCTGCCTAATCTATTCCTGAAAGACACTATCATAACTTTTTCTTAACATTCTCCTATACTGGAGACACTTCAACCTCCCTGGGCTGTCAGGAAGCATAAAGGAAGCACGAGTACAGCACATTGTGTGCATTCTCATTAGCTCATTCTCATTTATTCTTTTACAGATTTTTATCAATAACTTTTGCTAAGATTATTTTAAATCCCAGTCTTCTCTTTCATAGTACATTCAGACACTCTTTACCTATTCAATTTGTTCACTTAATAACCATATATCCCATTTAACTACCCAAGATGTTAGCAAAGCTACTCAATAATACCAGATCCAAGAAAGAATCAAGCTGAATCCCACTTGTAATTCCTTCAATTTAAGACTGAAGTGTTGATAACTATTCTTTCGAAACTGTTTTATATTAATCTGTTGAAATAGTTTTATATTAATCTATTTTTCTGGGATCACACTTTGTTGAGGCAATGTTTGTCAAGAATATTCTATAATTTCAAATATTTCAGTGAGCCTCACAAACACATTGATAACAAGACAGATTGCTATTATTTTCTTATTCCCAATGAACCTAAGATTCCTAGTTAGAGATTAAGGCCCTAATATTTTAGGTGTTACACAAGTATAGAACAAAGAAGAAAGAACCAAAATGAAAGGTAAGAGAACACATGGATACAGAAAGATACCTGTGGGGAAAAAAAAAAAAGAGTAATTATTCCTGTAACAGGCAGTTGTTTCACTGTACAAATGATCTATCATGGTTGTGAAGTCTGTTGAAGTAAAGGAGAATGCTGGATTATCAGTCACAAAATCCAGATATTGGAACTATTTTCACATTTAGTATACAAGGATAACATGTCTAAACTACTCTGAAGAACTGTATTTAAATACCTGTCATAGCTGGTTTAAAAAAAATAAAAAATTATGGGTTCTGCTAATTCCTTTCAGATACTCTCCATTTTCAGGTAGTATGGATTTTAATAAATTCATTCAGAAATTACTTTAAATCAGACAGATGTATTTAGAAAATTATAAAGAAGGATATTTTATTCTTTTATTAAGATTTCTTCTTATTCTGGCTTGCTTTTAACTTTTGCGACATTCTGGCTCTGCAACAACTACAACAACCCAAAACAAAAACCAAAAGAACATTACCCTAAGCATAAGAGTTTTGACCCCTGTTGAAGATGAGATTATTATAAAGCAGATTATATCATTTACACCACAGAATCTCACAGCTTTACGAAAGTCAGAATATTTGGACATTTTCCACAGAAAACAGACTAAACCATTGTAAGTGCCTGTTTCTGTGCTAAGTAAACATTCACATGTTGCATTATTTTGTGTCTTTCAAAGAGAGGGAACACAAAGCACTTCTCGGGTTTCATCTCCTGAAATGACCACATAAATTCTGGAAGAAGGAAAACATTACCTCATTAAGCCACTCATTTTCCTACCAGTTTCTCTCCATGACTAGAGGTAAGTCCTTTATTCTCACTAACATGTTTGTAGGATGAACTGTTCAAGAGTTATGTGGCACATAAGTTCCATGCATGTAACATCAGAGGTGATACAATCCTCCCTTATTGACTTTTCCATGTTGCATGAACAGTTTGCTTGCAGTCAAGGCAAACAGTAAACTTCTCACCTGCGGCAAAAGGAATCCTAATGCAGCAGCAACCAAACTGTCTGAAATAGTTCAGCTCTCAGGCAGAAGCAAGTTGATATTTTTATGAGAACTTGGTCTGGAAGTTTACAAGAAGTCCTCAAAGAATACATTTACAGTTGACAGAAATCTCCATCAGAAAAACAGTTATCTTTTGATATAGATAACTTCAGGATCTAATATTTGCAGAAAACTGAAGGGAAAGCAGAAGAAATCATGGTGAATAGTTGGCAGCATCTTCACAAAAGCAAAGCCAGTACATTAACTATCTATGTCCTGAAGAGCACTCATAACAAGTCTTATTGCTTTGTTTCTTCACACTCATCTTCAGAACAGGGGCAGATGTCTTAATCTTTGCCCTTGGGCAAATTGGGTGAATTGTAAGTAAATGTGTAGCTAGAGCTACACATGGCTTCACGTAGACAGGCTTTCTCATGGACAGGCATATTTGTCAGGATTTCTTGGTTAAATTTCTACTGTCAAAGACCCCTTCCAGGAAAGGCAGCTGCCACTTTGGAAGCCAGTAGCATAAGCTCCCCATTGGTCACAAAAGTGCTTCTTGCTGGATGACAAAGAGGGAATTATTCACCTCTTTTTTGCAAGGGAGACTCAGGGAGAGAACAGCATGGAGAGGTCCAGAAACTCAAAAGGACAGTTAAAACACAACTAAAATGGATGTTTGGACAGGCCACTAACCCACTCAAAACTACACAGGAAGTTTGGGCAAGTAGTTTAAGATGAGTTTTGGTTTTAGAGTAAACACTCCTGGATCTTTAATGTCCACACAAGAAAGTTATATGCATATTTATGTCATCATCTGAAAGATTTCTGTGTACCATGAAAACGTAACCATACTCCCAGAGGACAAAAGAGTTCAATAGCACCCAATGCAAAGAAAGCAAAAAAATTATATCTGCTATGGTTCAAACCTGTCATTTCACCTCAAGACTCCTGCCTCATGCTTACAAACTGCTTGGAAGCTGTCTGTGGCCATCCAAATTATATAGCCTTTCTAACTCTCATTAGGGCAATTAGTCTGAATTACTGCAAAATCAAGGGTGGGCGGAGGCAAGAAGTTGGGAGAATTGAAAAAGGGAATAGTTACAATTAGTCTAGCAATCTGAAAATGTCCACAGTCAAGCTCTAATACGGATTTGCAGCATTTACTCAGCTATTTTATTCTGTGCATACTTACTACATCTAAGCCCTACTAAAGAACTTTCCCATTTATAACCCCCTTCTTTCTAAGGATCATATAGTTACTGCACTGTTGTCTGGATTCCAAAGCATCATAAATGCTGTGCTGAACCCTAACGGTAATTAGTCTCTTTCATTCATTCGTTAGGACTTTGAGAGTCTTCAATGTCTGCTTTTCCAAAATCATCTAAGAGCATTGCTATATATCAGTCCTGAACTTTCATCATTTCAAATTTAGTTTTAGTGAAACAAGGTTTCTGATGTATCCACAAGATCAAATGTAAGTCTTTCATGTAAACCCACTAAAAGAAACTTTCAACCATTTCTATGCTTAAACTATTATTTGTTTCCTTCAGTCAATATTCAAGAATTTGTGTACAACTGTGCACATATTTCAGCGAATTATCTTGGGGGAAGCCTCACATGCCTAGCTTTTGTCTGGGGTTGGCTGAAAATACACTGACAGCAATTTTAGACTGAACAATATACTATTAACATCTCATCTCTGCCTTTTCTGCCCACAAGAGCTAATTTGGCACTTGTTTATACAGATCTCTTTCAGATACCCTCCCTTTTCTTGCTCTTCACCAGGGGCTTTGTTTGTATCAAGAACAGACAAACTCTCAGAGAATGTAAAATCAATGCAACCTAGAAAAGATACAACGCTGCAGATGTCTATCTTTGCCTAATCAACAGAAACATCAAAGACAGTTTAGGGTTATCAGGTGTACCCAAGCTGGCTGTTACGTCTCAAGATAATCAAGTATCACCCCCTCAGAAACATTTGCCTCTTTTTTGGCATATCTTAGCATCAATGCATTTGACAAAAACGTAGTCCTATCCTTGAATGCCAGCACACACACAAAGGCACTGCATGTATGACTGAGTTTGTACCACAATTTCTTCATGCAGGGGACAGTGTGGTTAAAATCCTAGCACTGGCATCAATACATATGTGTATACACCCACAATAAATTTTAGAAAAAATGTATTATTTCTTGATTTTTCTGCAAGGATACGTCAGATTTCTAACCTAACTGATTTAATTATATTGCTAATAATGACTCATTTACTTAGGATTATTTGTAATCGATGGCATAGCAGTTTATAGAAGCTCTGTATATGTCATTATTCCAAACATTGCTGATTTCAAATACAGAAACCTAATAGATAGTATCTATTCTTAGAGACATGGAGGCCAGATAGGAATCCAAGAAGCGCTTGGTAACTTCTGCCACTCCCAGTGTTTGACAGAAGAGTAGAAAGCATCCAAAATAAAACTAAGGTGGTTTGAGCCACAGGCTTGTTATCTACAAAACATCATCAGCTCTGGGAAAAAGTTTTATCCACCTCCTTGTTGTGCTGTCATGATTCCTACTTAGGTGACTGCACAGCTGAAGTGAGTACCTAATCAAAAATGAAAACAAAACCCCCACCCACAGTGGCAAGGAAATGAGTGCCCGCAGATAAGCAGTTTGAAAGCAGCTTGAAATAACAGCAAGAGTATATTGCTGTGTCCTACTGTACTATTTGATATAAAATGCTGCTCTGTGAAGACTGACAATCGGTATTCACTAAGACAAGAAAACCCCAGCTTTTGTAACCACCAGGCTCTGGGAACACCTGCCTTGAATTCTGGTCCCTCAGATTACTTGAAAAAGACAAGAGAAACAAGATCTCAGATTTTCTAGTCTTATGAGCAGCTCAGGAACAAAGGCCAGAATTCGGAATCAAGCAATTTAATACTCAGGGTTCCGTTTTTTTCTTTAGTAAACTATTTTGATAGTTTGATTTACTAAAAGCATTATTCTTAAAAATGTAGACTCAATTTAACTATTCAGCGGCATACATAAGGAAGGTATAGAATATATTACTACCATTCTTGAGGAGACTTTGATTCCAGTTGCCCTCATTCTGGTGTTTATCTGGAACAGCAATTCAACTAAGGGACAAAACAAAAATCACCTAAAGTATTTTTATCAAGGATTATTTCTACTGAAGACTAGTATGAAACTGTCTCTTCTGCTAGTAGGGCAGTACGCTCTTTAGATAAATGAGATTTTAAACTCTTTGCTTCATATAATTTTAAACTCCACAAAATCCCCGACTACCACATTTCACAGCCCTGTTTTATGGTTTTCACTTTATAGAGCTCCTGAACGCTATCACCTACGTTTATATGTTCCTATCACATGGACTTCACTAGTCCTTTGCTCTGAAGTAGTAGAACTTCTCTTCTGGGCATATTTGATATGGTTATATTAGGTTCACCTTTGGAAACAGTAATCCTAAAGGATTTACTTGGTTAGAACAAATTGCAAAATATGGCCAGAAAAGATTGTCAGATGGGAAATTTAGAGTCTCGAAGTACTAACAAGCCAGTGGAGGTAAAAGAATCTAGTCCAGCCTTACTAGCAAAATGAACATGCCCTGTTTCTTTTGCTTAAATAAAGCTCTCAATCACAGCATATTAAAATAACTAGTTAAGAAATCACATTTTCCAAGTAGTTTTTTAGACAGGAAGAATAAATAATGGCAATATTTTCTAAGTGAAAAACCCTCTTTCTATGCAGATTTGTGTGTGTGTGTGTGTGATCTGCTGTAATTTGCAGCTGAGGTTACTGGTAATTAATTCATTTTCAAACACACATACACAAATTCTTGATAGTTTACATTTGTTCATCATGTAGACCAATTTAAAGCAGGGGTGGGGTGGGAGGAAATCCATGTCACTCAACCATTCTCTGTCAGATTTCATAGCTATTTTAACACTTTATTTGTTCTTCTATTGGAATCATGAATCTGAAGTTACTTCAAGACCTACACCAGCTCATAAAGACCAGAGGAAAAATCTTTCATTACTGAACACACATTTCAACCATTCACACAAATCGAATTCATTTCATATATCTGGCAAAAATCACAGGGAGAATAATCATGTAAGGTAGGTTAGGCCACTAAGTTACAGCTAGATAGATTTGTACCTTCTATATATTTAGCTGAAGAAGTTAAAAAAAAAAATCTATCACAGAGAAAAACCTATACTGCAAAAAACCACAATGTGCCTGATGCAGCTCATTAACTTTGAGCTATTACCTACTTCTTCAATTATAATAAAAGACTAAGTGATTAGGATAGACAGTTGATGCACCCACTAAGGGGTCTGAAGAGCTCGTCATTTTACAACATTCCCTAAGAAATGCTCCCAGTCCTGCGTACGCATGTGCACTACAGCGTCCTTTTAAAAAAATAAGCTCTACCCAACTACTCGTATGCTTCAGAAAGAATATACCCTACAAACTTAAAATTTATGTTTAACGCCTTGCCATCTTCTCCCTTTGCCTTTGCACATGCATACAACACATGCGAACACACGTGCCCATATACATGCTCATGCCAACACCTTTGTGCTTCGAACATTCTTACCAATAGCTTAAAGATAAAGTTACATAAACTTAATTTAACACCCTAGAAGTAGAAAGAGCAGCAAAATGCAGATGGTACAGACACACAAATGAACACGTCTTTAGTATTGCCAGTGACAAAAAATTCAAAGGTTAATACAATAAGCAAATAGCATGTGTGTCTATGTAGTGGGGACCATGGATTTCAATTTGATTTCACTACATTCACCCCACTCCCCCAGTATATGAAAAACTGATATTCTAAATAAAGAAGATGCGCCTATTATTGCAACTTAGATTTTAAGGTTTGTCAATAAAAGGGAAAAACAAAACCAAATGCAACTACAGAAACCCAAATAATGAGAAACCAATTTATGTCCGTCTTGAGAAGGCCTCTACCCCAACAAATAGGTCAAATAGATCCCATGTTGCAACAATAACCTAGAAGAAGTTATTGCATTATTGTATAGCAGCATATCTCCAAATAAGGTAATCCCATTAAGCCAAAAAATAAATTTTTATCAAGCTTTCTATTTTTTTCTCTTTGGGATGCGAGATAGTTGTAATTCACTACATTTGTTCAGGTATCTAACACACATTGGTCCATCTCGATGTCCCAGCAAGCATCTCTCCATAACAAAAGAAATAACTGAAAATCTTGACAAAAACTTGATTACGGTTGAAATAAATTTTTAAAAAACCCAACAGCCAAAAAATACTTTATATTACTCCTCTACTGACCTGCTGTACGTAATAAATGGGATCAGAAAACCTAAGGGAAGAAGTGAACACATACTCCCCACAGGGATCACAAGCTGTGAACACAAATTATGAAACTCCCAACAAAATCACTCAATAACTCAAGGTCAATAGATCACACATATCAAGGTTATGCAAAGTTTCATGTCTCTCAAAAATAAAGCATTCCTACAGAGGTACTCCTACAATCACAGGGTCCAGACTGCAATACTCAAGTCTTCGAATATAGTATATGCTACAGGAAGGCCGGTTCATCCAAAATGAAGACATAACCATTATTTTCTTAACAGCTATATGTTTCAGCAGCTCCAGGCCCTGTACACTGTCCAGCTGTCTGGTAAGATCAGATCCCCAGCTGGCCAAAGCTTTAACCTTGAGTCTCTCCTAGACTGAACTAACCAAAATAGATTTCAAGAATTTTCTTAAAAAAATAAAACAATTAACAAGGGTTTAGTATACTGTTAATTAGAATAATTACCATTTTGATGAGGGAGAACTCACAGAACCAGACCAGACCCTTGTTTCTGAACACATCTTTTCTGAGTTTTAGCAAAATCCATCTAGTCTCCTCTGCTCCACACAGATCTTTTGCCATGTCCTCTTTGGCCTGGGAGGCTGTTCCTCACTCCTTTCTGTACCTCATGTGTGCCTTCATATTAGACTCCTGGTCCCCTGGCCTCTTACGCTCCATGGTCCCTCTTTTCCCTGGAGGTGGCTCAGTCACTGTCCAAGGCAAGAAGCAGTCTTCTCCCTCTTGGGGAATCACTCCTCTCCAGAGATTCAGACAATTTTTTCTTAAACTACTAACAGAAACTTAAACGGATAAAACAGATGCCATCCATCAGACAGTGTTGAAATCTTTCAGTCTGTGAATCTGAACTTTTCCAGGAAAGTTTTGATGCCAAAAATTAGTAGTGTCCTCCTGCTGAGGAGGGATTCCTTGCCTCAGTCTATCGAGGGCCGTCAATCTAGTTCACAACCTACTCCAGGCAGTCACCTTTTTCATGGGATGCAAGAACAAGCTGGAGACTGCAAATACATACTGCACAAGCCAGTCAGCCTCTCCCACAACTAAGCCATGCAGTGGGAAGGCACTGCTGTCTTCTGCCCTCTGCTGCTGCTGCAGAGAGTAAGGTATAAATAACTCATCCCGCTGCTGCAAAGCTTGCAGAATTTTCTTCCTCCTGCAGGTCTTTTCCTGGCCATTCATCTCAAGACAGTGTTCTTACATGGTTCAGTCTGTCTCTAAAATCTTCTAAAATATTATTTTATTAAATATCCAAGGGCAGCACTGTCATGAACCTAACAAAACTAGCACTTAGTCATACTGACCATTTTCCCCTCTGCTTTACCTTAGAGGTATAGACTTTCACCTTTCAAAAATGCTGCTGAATTCGGTGCTAGCACTGGGAGGGGTCTTTTATTACTGTTATTCTGTAAAGGCTGACTGCCTGCAGGCTGCCTAAGGGCTAGACTGTTGCGTTGCCTGGGTTACCCTTTCTTTCAGAACACAGCTAATTCAGAAGCACATTATAAACGAAGTGCTAAATATTTTTAATAGTCATAATTAAAAGTGAACACACAGGGCTATAAGAAAACATTTTGCCTTGTGGAGCATGCAAGCAACTATGTTGCTGCTAAACACCCTTTACTCCTCAAATTGGAACAAATGGTGTTTTATGAGTTGCAAACAGAAGAAAGCCCTGCAGGTGATTTCATGAGGGAGACCAGCAAGTGTCCATTGGGTGGACACAGATCTGCCAACACTGCTGATGACCTGCATTCATGGCAGTATGGTACCATCCGATGGAAATGCTTCCTAACACATTAGCAAACTACGTGCTGAGGCCCACTATGTGCGCATGCATTTGTGTCCAGGTACCTAACACTATGGGACTAGGTCAATATTACTGTGTCCTGCTAGTCACCCATTAGGAACCCCACAACTGCCAAGTGGTTCATTATTCACTTTTAATCCAGTTTCAATCAATAGCCAGAAATATCCTATATGCATTAATCCATTTAGATGGTAGTCTCAACGCTCTTGTCAATATGTAGGTTGATGCATAAGGTTCAGTGGAGAGAGACATTTCACCTTGACCTGTACACACCAGCTCCATGAAGGGGAAAGGAGGTGAAAAATTATGGGAATTTAGCTCTTGGCTTAAGCTTTTATTTCATTTAACCTGTAAATAGACAAAGCTACTTGATAAAACATATACATTAAATTAATGGACACATTCCACTCTGCAGTTTTGGTTATTTTTATACCTACTGGTAGTAAGGCACTTTGATTGTGGGACAAAAGTTTCTGTCAGCTGTCACATATACAAAAGAGGTTTGTTTCTGCCGCTTCATATCCTGTCTGTGCTTGTGATGTTATGGGTCTTAATTATACAACTACAGAATTATTTTTTAACAGCTAACTCATTTTTCCAATGCAAATAAAGTTGTCTTGGAATAAATCAGAACTGTGTAGCAATAAAGACATATAACAACAATCTTATTTCCTATTAAGAATGATAGCTATTCCTCTTGAGAATGGTGGTTATAAGCAAAGAAAATCTGTAAAATTGAAAAGAGGGAAGAAAAAGATGACTGTGGTTAAACAGGTGAAGGATGATTTCAAGAACTGGATTCTATTCTGTCTTAATTAGGGAGCCCTGAGTAAGGCTAGAGAAGTTACTGAAATAAACTGGGGAAAATGGCCACTATTTCTTCAGCTGTCTTGTAGCCAAAACGTTGATGCCCAGTTGCTGAATGCTCTCACCAGAAAGTTCTGTTAATGCTAACTGACTTCTGATTGACATATTGGATGTTTCACAATGCAAAGTACACGGAGATGTGGGTCACATTTCCAGTGGTTCAAAATGGGTGCCCACCTAACTATATACATCCACTTTTGCTCTTATTGTCTCACATAACTGACACCAAAACACAAATAATTATACTACTTTGACTTACAGAGTTGCTGTAAAAATAAATCAATATTTTAAGCAGTTATATATTAGTAACACCAGATACAGTATCAAAGAAAGAATATCGAAGTAATTTTGGATTCCACCTTCAGAGTGGGATTTGAAGAGCAGACTAGAAATAAAAATGAACACAGAGAAGTAGAAAGAAAAACCAAGAATGCCAAATAGCTGCTTCTTAAAGCTATTTTGTACGTTAAATGAGATAAAAGGAAAAAACTATACACATATCTTAAAATGTATCAGAATGCAAACACTTAAGGAAGCCTTAGGTCTTGCTTTGCATTTTGAGTATTCAAATTTGCATTCTAAGTACAATATTAATACTCTTTTCCTTGATTTTGTGATTTAATATATGCATTCCCAGTGGAAAAGTCACAAAATCAACTACATGAATTTCTTTTGCTTTGGGTACTAATTACCTGCCACCACTTTACATGGTCAGTACAAAGACAGCTTTTTTTTCTGCTGTACATTCAGTGAAATGTGTAATTGCCTATACTGTGAGTGTCCAAGTACAGGACTACCTTTTTCCCCTTGTCATAGAAACACAGAATGGTTAGGGTTGAAAAGGACCTTAAAGACCATCTAGTGCTGCGGGCAGGGTTGCCAGCCACTAGAGCAGGCTGCCCAGGGCCCCATCCAGCCTGGCCTTGAACACCTCCAGGGATGGGGCATCCACAGCTTCTCTGGGCAACCTGTTCCAGTGTGCCACCACCCTCTGTGTGAAAAATTTCCTCCTAATATCTAACTTAAATTTCTCCTCTCTTAGTTTAAAACCATTCCCTCTCGTCCTGTCACTATCAACCCCTGTAAACAGTCGCTCCCCCTCCTGTTTATAGGCTCCCTTCAAGTACTGGAAAGCTGCAATGAGGTCCCTCCAGAGCCTTCTCTTCTCCAAGCTAAACAAGTCCAGTTCCCTCAACCTTAATTTTTTTATTGCACTAGTCCTGTTTGTGCTCCTTAGTCAGTGCCATTTTGATACGGTGCTAGAGGTTGGTAGTTGAGCTGCCCTTGAAACAGGAAGATGTTTCTTGTAAATTCATCCAAGAGTCAAAGTTTTAATAGATTAATTAAACTTGTCAAACTCTTTAAAAGCATTTTTCCCCAAAGTAATTTATCACCCATGAAGTAATGAACTAAAGTGCAATAGCTAATTACCTGTGGAACATAAGAAGTATAGAGCATTTCACTGTAGGGTTACCCTGTTGCATTAGCCTATGAATCTGAAAAATATCCCGTCATAATGTAGGAGATGCATTAAAGAGAGATTTAAAACAAAGGCATACTCTTCTGAAAATAATTGTACTACAAGCTTTAGAGGAAACACAAGTGATTTCTAACAGTATAACCATTTCTAATATAATCTAAATTTTGTTGCTCATGAGCAGCACTCTGTTGATAGCCTTGCAGCATCAAGTTTGTCTATATACACAAGATGTACAGAATGGCAAGTCATTTGCCCACATCTCCTGCACTTCGTTCCAGCTTTAGCTCCTTTTGAGGAACCACAAGCCATTTGATTTCTGAACACATTCGTTGTTACTTTTTTTAGCCTATTCCTAGAAATAAAACTTGACCACTGGAAAGCAAAACAAAGCCAGACTACACATGCTGGGTGTATTTCAGCTATTAAACCTTGCCTCACAAAAAATAACAGAAAAGCCACCATACTGAAAGACTGCCAAAAAAAAAAAAAAAAGATAGAACACAACCTTCCTACCAATCCTCTTACCAACTGAATAACCCCATTTAAATCAGCCACACTATTTCAGTGACGAGTGCAGTCCACACTGTTTAGATGTCTGCATGGATCACTGTCCCAGCGCAAAGTCAGGGAGGTTTTGACACAACCCCAAGAGCAAGATTAAGACCAAATGAAGCCAGACATCGTACACCTAAACCGACTTTACTAACAACAACAAAACGTAAAAGCAATAAGAAAGCATGGAATAAAAGGTAGAAATTAAGCAAGAAGTTGAGACAGAGAGGCAAGAAACAGTTGCCATTCAAGTTCCAGCAGCGTTCTGATTATCTACCAGTGGTGTATCTTCTTTGAGCACAGTTCCGTTTCCAAGCAGTCTTCAGGACAAATATCCCACAGTTCAGTCTCTCACAAATACACAGCTAAGACTTCCTCCTACTTGAACATTTAGGATTTAGAGGTAGATTTAGAGGTAAAAAGAAATATAAAGTGCAGTTCATTAAAAATTTGGTTAAAGAACAAAAAAATCAGGAATCATCTGTCAATATCGCCTGCTTCTATCTCATTAAATGTAATATTAAATGATGTGTATGTCACATTTGGCTGACATAAGGACATCCATCACTTTTCATATTTTTGCTTTGACATGAACTAGCAATCAAACGAAAATTAACTCTATTAGACATTTTAGTTTTTAACTTCATTTTTAGTAACTATGTCAAAAGTGCAATTATTTTTTTCTGAAAGAGCTATTTTAGAGATGCTCAACCTACTTGTATAACTGATATACATTTTACATGGTCCAATAAAGCAAATTGCTCCTAAAGTAGCTGCTTCATTTTTCATATCTCAGTACACTTCTGATTCACTAGCAACAAGCTATTGCCAAGACAAATATTAAAATTTAATATAAACTTCTGCTCTGAATTATGGAATGTACTTGTGGGATATATTTTTTTATTAAAATGCATACTTTCCCCAGTATCCTTGTACACAAGAAAGGAATGTTTGAACAACACACATTTTCTTAGCTTTGTGCCATATTCCATTTCATGTCTACTGACGTTTTCTTGAGCGCTGTTACTAGTATCAGTTGTATTCTACTATCCGATAAATTTTCTCATGCTTTCCTATGTGGTGGCAAGTTTTCCACATTGTTTAAGCACAAACTATTTTTTCTGGAAAAAAATAAGGTTGAAAATTGTTTCCTTATGAGGACTGAATATGATTGTTTTCAATTCCAGGAAAAAAAAAAAAGCACAACGTAGGCCATGCTGCTGGGTAAGCTTTAAGTATAACAGTAGTAATTGTGTGCTCTAGTTAAAGTTGTAATCTTATGTAACATTATTTACAGCAAACATTGAGTTTTACTACAAGATATAGGTAGCAATATTTGCAACTTTTGATACAAAGTATGTTAGCACAATTAGCAAAGTAGATGAAAAGTTTTCAGGTCTAGTACCTTACAAAGAAGAAAGCAAGAGTACCCAAAAAGCAGGCAAGGAAGACCAGCATTTCATAAGAAAAGGATAACTCCAGCACACAACAACTACTCCACCAACCAGGAGAACTGATTGTTTTTTTTTAACAGCTTATCAGAAGGTCCCAGGATACACAGGAATTTCATGTAGTCAGTCAGAAAAACAGTCCAAAAATATGCAATAGTCCAAACTGGAATTAATTATTAAAAAGTGAAACCGAGGCAAAGCAAAGGAAATAGAACTGAAATGGTTAAAATCAAAGATATATATCTTAAAGAAAATACCAAAGGAACAATTAAAGGATAACATTAGAGTGGTCTCAACAGTCAAGCTTAGTAACTTATGTGGCTGCAAATGGGTGAGGTTGCATGTATCTTCCATGTACGCAATTTAATGAAGTCAGTACAGTGCTATGAATAAATTGGGGTTTGAACTACAAACCGCTCCAAGTCAGCTGTTAGCATCCTATTTCTCTGCTAAGTGAGTAGAGAGCTCTCCTGTGCAAGAGCTACAAAAAGGTTTTGTACTGCATTCATCAGAAACATGTGTATCGCATAGGGTGTCTTCTTTCTGTGTAGTTTTGCGCTCTGAGTAGGTGTCAGCCTGGCCCTTTAGCAGGAGCAGATATAAACTGCTGATCCAGAAACAATTTTATGCATTCTCCACTATACTCTACTACTGTCCCTCAACTATTTTAAATATATATTCTGGGACCAAAAAAATTCCAAAAATCTGCTTTTTATTCTAATTATCCCTGAAGAGCCACAAAACTTTCAGATACATCAAGATAACCCATTCTCCTCCTTTTCCAATAAAAGACATATGAACACGTGAGTTTAGAGGAGATTTAGCTGCCAGGCCAGGTATTTCTACCATTAAGTTAAACTGGAATTACAGGTGCCAAGATCAGATAGGGAAGATAAAGGAGGAGGGGGACAAAAAGGAGAGCAAACCACTCATTAGTCAGCTTGCTAGGCACTTGTCTTATAATTGAGATCGGGCAAGAACCCCTACAAAAAGCTGAAAAACCATAGACTGAAATGGTAGAGCATGTTAACTACATTATTCCACAAGTATGAGCGACAGGCCCAATGAACTGTGGTTGTACAGAAGACCTTGAAGTGATCTGGTTTCATAAAACTGAAGGTTGTAAGTAACTGACAAAAAATAAAAAAGACAAAAAGAAGAAAAAAAATACCTACAAAACTAGCAGGAAAAGCTTCTTCACAACCCACAAAATTCATCACAAACTTCTTTCACAGACAAAATGCAATAAATTAAAATATACATTAAAGAATTAAGATCAGAGTTTACAGCTTCTTTTAAAGCCTAGAAGAATTAAGGAATTTTTTTTTACAGACAACAGCTTATTTTTTAGGACTTTTTTTCTTCTTTCTGCTATTGAAGTAAAACAGGATCTTGGTATACTTTCATATGATAACAAAAATTAAATGGGAAACAGTATCTACCTTCACTGCATTTGTTTTAATTAAATGGATTCCCTAGGGTTTTTTTCTTTCTCAACCTCTTCCCACAAAGAATAAACAAAAGTAACCTTTTTCAGCCATACCTGAAAAATACTTGGTCATTTTTGCATTTATAAAATGCAGTCCAAAATCTGTCCTGCTTTTACAAGGCATGAGCCTAATGGGAGAGAGAAAGAGGTCATGAAATAGCTGTGCTTTTCCATGCAAGCCTGCAGAGACTTGATCTGTCCTCAGCATTCAGATCTCTAAGTGCACAGAGATTTACCCTTATCAGCATTTCTCTCAGACAATCAAATTCAAATCACATTTTGCAATTACATTATTAAACACTGTAGCCTATTTTCTTTCTTTCTTCCCTCACACCACCACTTGGACCAGGTATCCAACGCGAGTGCTGCCATTATGGGGAATTTCCCTTACTCGTAGCTATAACGTTCTTGACACTTGACTATCCTTATGGACATAAAGTGCTCCAAGCAGTTTAATTTGGAATTGTTTTCAGAAGAAGTTGGTCAGACTGGATGGCATATAGGCAGGCAAAACATGGCAGAATGTACAGTAGCTCATTCCCTGCACTTCTGGGTTTGCATCTGCAGACCAGGTGCACAACAGAACATAAATCTGGCCGGCATAAGGCTGTCCCTCGTTACTGTGCTTTGACTTGTAGGGCACAATCACAGCAGCAAATGTGATAGAGATACAGATACTCAAATAATTTGCCAGACAATTTATTTTGTAATTAGGGAAAGATAAGCATGTGCCCAGCTATGGCAGTTCTGCTATTAGTCAGCACCCCTTGTATTTACTTTGTATACACGTTATGCACACCTTCAAGGGGAATTTGCACAACACTAATTCTCCATTTTTGTTAAAACCTCAAAGTTATCTAGTTCTACTCGACAACATCTGACATGTCTTTTTCACCTAAACAGCTAATGAATCACATCAATGTGATGAAGATTACAGGGATGATGTGTGCATGCAGAGCTATTTGACATGAACAAGGACAACCGATAGCATCCAGAGAATATGCAGCAGCTGGAATGTGCATAGTTTTGCAATTCTGTATTTTAAGAACCTTCACCAAAAAAATATACAGACACATTCACTAACATAAATGTGTATATTTTACAGTTACAGCTTAATGTTAAGAGTAAACACGCAAAGCCAAGGTGCAAAACCTTTATGCCAAAGTGATCAAATACAAGCACAAAAACAAATTTTTACATTAAATATTTCAGTACCAATTTTCAATGTCTGATATTCAGAATTATATAAGGTCAATTTAATTTCAGGCCCCTGCACCTGTATTTCAGTATTTAGTTCTAGAAAACAGGTTAGAAGATACCAACTTTAATTCATAACTCAGTGATAACTCTTCTGTCAAAACAAAGTAATTTTTAAGCAGTGGGCAGAAGTCATACCCATCTACTGAAACCGTGACAAATACACAGACTTTCAGTGCAGAAGCTTTCCTTAGTCTCTAATCCTGAAAGACAGACACATCACCTGTATATGTCGAAGAAACTTTACCTCTTTCTCTGTCTCAAGGGAAGCATTTTACATTTGCTGCATTTCTACACTAAAATAACGGGAAATGGTGTAGATGAACAATATTAGGAAAGCACCTTGGTGCTAACACACCAGTGGTACAAACCCGCATAACCATGACCTATTCTTTGCACCAGGTGCCAATAACCAGACAGAGCGAGCAAGCGTGAAAACCGAATACAACCCTAAGTGTGGATACCCTTTGTGGTTCCGCTCTGGCACACCGCGCAAAGCTCCAACACCTGCAAGAGAGGCCAGCCAGGAGAACAACGGCTGTGCCAGCTACAGGGCTGGAGTACGTGTCACACAGTGAACCTCCAGACTATAAGAAAGGCTGAAAAAAATCACCCTTTAGGAAACAGATGTTGTATTGGTCCTGCCGAAAGGGTTTGCATAGTTCACTATAAGCTATTACAATATATTTTAAACAGAACTCTTGAAATTTAGACTGTTTTTTTAAGCAGACCAATACCTATCAAAGGAGCTAGCTGTGATTCCTGAATAACTGCAGAGCCATCTTTCTTATTTTTAAGCCTTGCCCATCACCCTTTTTCAATGAAGTTGATGACCACAAATGTTTTACTTTGTAAAACATTAAAAAAACCAAACAAACCAACCTACGCTTGAAAACAATAAAAGGGATGCAGATTCTTCCTACAATGGCCACAGATTTTTCAAACACTTTATTTGTGATATTACCTCTGAACTGTACACATAGGCTATGAATATTGTAATACATGACGTAATACATAACTGTGTTGTATATTTTGTATTATAATATGCATTTTATATAACAATACACATTTTATATATCATGCAGTATAACAATATATTTGTACTTCATAAAGATTTTTTTTAATATACTAACAAATACATGCAAACATTTAAAAGTAAACAATTCAATGCAACAAAACACGCTGGTCAACAACAAAAAGGCAGAGCAAATAGCTCTGAAGTGGAAAAGAACCCCTTCTAAGAGCAGCAGCTGAGTGCAAAAAGGAGTGTTTCCTATTAGGTCTAACAGCAGGATTTGTTATCGTTTAAATACATGCTCTAATACACTTAGTGTTTTGTGCTACATTTAACAAGATTAAGTGATCATGCAATGTTTCATCTCAAATCTTTATTGGAAATCAGACTACAAGCCTCATTTCCTGCCAAAACATTGTCGCACAGTTCACGTGTGATGCTAATTCCAGCTGAATGAGTAAATCTGTTTACCCAGGCGTAACAAGGAAAGTGCTATTTATCAATTAAAGGATTCCCTTAGGAACACCTTTATTTTTTTTTCTGGACTTCTATCATTTTTCTAAGCAGGTGCAACTTTGTACCAAAACCCTAGATTATGAAGTTGTAAGGCACTATTGAGGACTTGGATGTAGATAAAATTGGAAATACTGTTATCTTTAAAGTCAAGGACTTAAAAATCAAACCACTTTTTAAAAAGCACCACTTTATAAGTATTAATTAAAAAGGAACTGTTTTTTTAAAAAAATGTCTAAATGGAGGCTAACAGGTGGAAAGACTAGCAGCGTAAATGGACGGACCACAGAGAGCTCCAGAGTACAACAGAATGATGTATATACTAAACTTGAAAATAATACAAGCTTCCTGATACATGGACGTGTGCCAACTCCTAAATTATATCAAGAGGCAGCACAGGTGGGAATGGAAGTCCATTTTTCAGATTCTCATCCCTGCTGAAAAGAAATTCTACAACTACGACACCAGGAAGTAATTCATTACTTTTAGTGTATCTTTAGCTAATACATCTTATAAACCAGTTTCTACCCAAGAGACAAAGTGCTATAGACCTGCCTTGGCTGTACTTGTACTTATAATGACAAAGTGGGATCTTCAGTTTCTAGTCCAGATATAAGAATTTTTCCAGCCTAGACTCTTGCTGTATATTACATTCTGTTCATTTATCGATTTCTATGCAAATATGTTTAAAGATTCGGTTGCACCACAAAGTTACACAGGCATGTATGGGAGCTGGCAACATTGCGGTCTTTACAAAAAGAAACATCAGCAGAGGAATTTTTATCAGCATACTTTAATGAGGACGTTAGATGCAGATAAACAACAGGTAGATGTCTTTCATACTCCCAATGCTAGGGACATTATGAGCTGAGCTAAATAATTATTTTGTTCTGTGAATAAGGAGTGGGGCAAATAATATGCTATACTCTGAAAAAAAAAATCAAGTTAGTGTCATTCAACTTCAGTTCACATCATTATCAGCTTGGACTCTGTTTAACATTTATAAGATGTAAATATGAAACTCCCTTTTCTCAAGTGCAAGCCTAAAACAACGTGTTAAAAAAAAAATCCTAAATCCTATGTCAGGGTGCTGTTATCACTGCTTTAAGTAAGTTCACAGTCCTGTTTTCAAAGAAAGCAAAGAGCATTTAAACTTGAGTATCACACATTCAAGAATAATTTCCTAATTCCTAATATTAAGTTTATTCAGGTGCATTTTCAGGATAGTGGATTGCAGACACTCCTGGTATATTCAGAGAAGGGAAACTACAAGCATTCAGAATAACAGCCTGATGATTTTAGTATCCTCTTAAAGAGAGAGAAAGATGCAGGATCCCAGCAGCAGAGAATATGCTTCCTCCAGTTCTAAGTGACCATGCTCATTTCCAGACTATTGCATAAAAGGGACATGACACAGCAGGCTTGTGAACTTAGCCTGTGCTTCTTGTGTGCCAGGCTGAAATGGCTACTGTTCCAAGAAGAATCCATTTAATTAAAACCCCAAACACTTTATATTTACTACAGTTTGAATCACATTTTTTTCTTATTCAGTCTTGCTTAACCGAAAATATAAATTAAAACCAAAACCACAACACAGGCTGGAAGGGGGAGCAGGGATGGGCATGGTTGGGGTTTTTGTGGGTGGGCTGCTTTTTTTTTGTGGTAGTGGTTTTGTTTGGATTTGGGGTTTTGTTTGTTTGCTTTCTTCCCGATATGAATTGGATGCTGAATCTCTGAATTCATCCTTACATACCTATAAATCAAAAAAACTCCAACAGCAATGAAGGACATCTCTAGAAGCAGCTATCTGAGAAATAGGTGTGTCTGGTATTCTGGACTCACCTTGGTTTTTCTTTTTTCTGAAAAGCAGACACAGCACCAGGATATTTCCTGTTATTTTCATTTTTTTCTTCAGTCTGAAGAGACCTCCTGGTAACATTCATTTGCCAGGCTACAAACCTCTAGGTTCTTTAACATGTTTCCTGCTAATATTTTGGCAAACTCTTCAGAGCCAGTTTATTTTTCAATTTATTTTTCTGTAGCCTTTACTATTATATTTTTTAATTAAATTAATTATATTAATCAGAGATAGAAAGTGTTCTTTGAGGAGTTTTATGACCTCTTCAATCATCAAATTACATTCTTCATTTAACAGCAAGGTTTCTCCCAGTATTCTCACATTTTTATTTTATTATTGATGTTAAAAGTGTTTGTTAAACAATGTTTCCAGCCTATGCCCCAAAATTTCTCTCAAAAAAATAGCATCTAGGTTGAATCAATTGTGCTGTGCTTTTCTAGAAAAGCTTCTTCCTTTTTTAGCTTGAGGACCTAGGATGAACAAGTGCGCAGGGTTAAATACATGACCTTCACTGCATCAAACTATTCATAACCCCATTTGGTGGTGCTGGGTTTTTTTTACAAAACCGAATGTCGTATTTCACCAGAGGCTTCACCAAGTCTAGAAGAGCAGAACAGTTACCCATCATATACATGGTCCATCTGTCTAAACAACCATCAAAAAAGCATTCTGTTTCTGTTGTTTCCTAATGCATAGTTTTTGGAACCGTAAGAACCCAACACCCATTTCTGTGTCACAGGTTCCTAAATAGTTACTGACCATTTGGTTTTCAAATGAAAACCATGCTAACTAGCAGACAACAAAGCACAGTATGGCATCTTCACATCTCTCCATTTTAAATTTTGAGTCTACACAGAATTAAGAATGAAATTTAGAAATGAAAATATTAATCCTAGAAAACAAAAGGGTTTGTGAATTCCTAAAGGCAAAACAACCACTGAACTTACATTATTTAAAAGGATTATTCATTTTATAAGACTACATTTGGAAGTATAATGTAAGATGTAGAGAGAGCACTGAATAGAAAAGGTCAAAATCAAACTAAAACATTTAGAAACATCAGGAACAATATTTTTTATTTCCTTGGACCATTTCCAAAGGCTAAGTAGGTCACAAACATAATTCAATTTAAATTTCCCAAAGTTTAAAAGTGGTTTGCCTTCCTCCTAGTGAAACCCCTAAAATTCCTCAAAATTCAAAACTTTTTTTTCATGAGCAACTTTTCAGCAGGAAGGAATCTTGCACTAAACTGCCCTGGGGGTGAGTCAGGAGGGCATCACCTTATACTTCAAATGACAACAGATTTTTATTCACTGAGGCTGAAACAACACTCTCTGATGGAGCAGCATTCACCACTCTGCCTCAGTCTGACAAATTTGAAAGGATTATCTTCAAATGTATTGTCATATTTAGAAAGACTGAAATACAAAGATCCTTTTGACCAATAAGAGATTTCAATTTAGTTCATTTCAAATTAGATTTGAGTAAGGCCCATATAATTTCACAGCACAGAGGTTATCATGGTTTTTTTAAGGACCTGATAAATATTATTGATTTTCCAAATTTAAAATTACTCTCAAAATTTCCCCAAAATATCACCTTTCTGGATGTCTGTGTCACTCAGCACCCTCAGTCACCAAACACTTCAATGAGAAGAAGCAATTGTCCTTCCTGAAACAAGACAATCTCAAAACCATCAAAATCAGATTTCATTTTCTGCACAATTTATTTTTTTCCTCTGGCAATGTGAAAACTCTAGCAAAAATAAGCAAAATACTCTTCATCTCAAGATAGAATTCATTTCCTATGACTGAGAAATACATTGTAGACACCATTGCACAGAGCAGCAAGGCTATTCCGTCCTGTCAGAAACAGGAAATTCTGAGTGCAAATGTTCCTCAGGACCATATTTGCTGTATGACTGCATCTGTGGAGCCTGTTGTTCATACGAAAAGGGATCTGCTGTTTCACTGCAGAGTGATGAAATGCATGGTGTATTTTGGCAATGAGGGTGCTGAACAACGACACCTTGAATATTTAGCTGTGCTAGCAAAAGATGTTATCACTTTCAGCTGTCTTTCCCTCCCCCACTCCCTTCTGCAAGAGGCTGCTGCCCCCCCAGTGTAAGCTGGTGGAGGAGAGCACATTGCACGCCTTGCCTACATGGGTGCAAAACCTGGAGCTGGCTCCAAATCCCTTTCACGAGCAACTTAAAAATCTGTACTGCAGCAGGAGAGGTGCAGGCGCACAGCCAGCTCCACTAACAGGTTGGGGGCTATAATGGGAGCCAGGGTGCTGAGCTGTACCTGTTAGCATAGCTGGTAGAGCTGTCTCCATCCTATGGACCAACTTCCTGCTGAAAATTTGCAAGAGTAAAGGAAGAGAAGGTTAAGGTATCTTCCACCTGCAGACCTTTTTCATGAAATAATAATTAAGAAATTTCATTTTCTTTGAACATTACTCAGATAAACATTTATTTTTGAAATAGATCATGTTGATAAAAAAGCAAGATAGAAGAATTTTAAAGCTAATGCCTTTTTAATATATATTAGCATATATGTGTATTACCTTAGTAATAAGCCTAATGAAATCAAAGCTAATCAGATTTGAGTTTCATTTCTGTCACCCTTGGAAATCCAGTATTCTTCTGTTGTATTATACTGTTTTATACTAAAACTATGACATAGTAAACTCTAGTATGACTTTCTGTAACTGATAAAAAGCAACTTGTCTGTAAAAATATTTGAACTTTCTTGGTGAGTTTCTAATGCAAACTCCTATCAGTACCAACGGGGAAAAGTGAGAACTGCCTAAATTAAAGACCTCTGACACTTTTCATGCACAATAGTTTTTGCTAAACCTGGAGCAAGGTCAACTGCTGCATGCAATGTACAGTTGAACTTCCTTTAACATCATATATAGCACAAAAAACCAAAACCTTCCAGGAACACTTCCTTACAAGATATCTTGTCAGATATGTATGTGATATTAAAAAAATATTGTAGTGTATACTTGATTAGTGACTGTTAATCAATAAATTGATTAAGTCGCTCAACAAATTTTGCAAGTGAGTTTTTCAATAACTTTCCTCCTAGAGGACCTATGGTGCCCACTGTCTCCCCTACACATACAGACAAATAGCATCAACAGAAGATCAATGGATATGCCACAGAGCTAGATAGCTGCTCTTTTATGAAGCTTAACTATTCACTAATGCTATGATGGCATAGACATATGAAAAGGGAGTAAAACAGACTTTTCATAAATATTTGCTTTTCATATCTTTATAAACATTGTCCCTCTCTTGGAAGTTTGCAAATCAGCTTTTCATAAGATATTGTATCTACTGATTGGATCCTTGAAGCTGCTAAGAGACTGTATCCGTTAGAGATTCCCCTGAAGTTCATTTTGCAATTGAAAATATGTTTACTATAGAACTGAAATAACGTCATGGGGCTGAGAGCAAAGATTTATATATTTTCTCCAGTGGATGCAATCCTAAGTAGCACTTCACGTGTTTCACATCATTCACATAGTTTATATCACTTACTGTCTGGGAGAATTTGAGGAATCTTATTTAAAAAAGATCTTAGTCTCTCATCCACAGACTATGCTTTCAAGACAGCAGTCTAGTAAGTACCTGTATACCTATATATCAACTTAATATGTATTTGTTCTTGCCAAGCAAGTTTGAAACTGACTGACAAATGTTCTGCAAGATCAGGAATCAGATCCCTGAAATTCTCATTTTTATGTAGTCAAGATGGGGGTGGGGGGAGATGTTTTCAGTGTACATACATCAGAGATGGGACTGAGAATGTAACACAAATAACAAAAAAATTTGTAACGCACAGTATGAAGACTCAGATTTGCTAGCAGACAGGGAGAGAGAGGCATTACCGTATCTTTCCAGGCCGTGATTCCTTGACAGCCACAGGAAAAGTCAACAGCCATTGCTGCAGTCCAACTTTTCTGTCCCTTTCTGGCATTTGTCATCTTCTGTGATGAGCTCTTTCAATTTGCTAACCCAAACGGCTAATACAAAAACATTAGTTTAGGTGAGCTTTCTGCTTGTTTGAGGAACTGAAATGGTCTATTCTAGGTCAAAAGAGAGGACAGAGTGAAAGGAGCACATGTTGCATTAAGGGTCAGCATTTATTCTTGCTTCTGCCATTTGTGGGGTGGTGGGTCACATCCTGAGCTAGCAGACAGCTGCAGGTGAAATGTGATGGGACTAGCCCACCACACAGGAGATGCGATACCATGCATCCCAACTCTTCTCTTCCTCAGCTATGCTTTTTTCCTGAGGTTTCTTGTTATTTTGTTTTGGTTTTTTTTAAACAAAAGAGGAAGAATTTTCAGGTGCAAAAACTTCAGCTGCTCTGGCAATACTAGATTTATCAAATTCAGCCTAACTTTAAGGAACACTTTTAGGATTAATGGAATTGGAGATTAATAACCTGTTGGAACCGGGGAATCACTAATACCTCTTGTGCAGTGCTGTACCAGAGAAGATAACCTTACATCAGGATACAAGCTCTTCATCTGATGCTAGTGACACAGCTCAACAAATATTCAGATAGCGTGTAGGTAAGTGTGAGCAGATGGTCAAAGAGGTTACTACTAGTGTATTTTTTTCCCCCCTCCCAAGTTCCTCTCACTGTAAATGTCTTTTGTTTTCAGTACTTGTTGAAATTTTTCTAGGTGTAAAGGAACACACAGCTGCAAAAAAATTATTAAAAAGCATGGAGGTCATCTCCCCACAGACTTTGGGGACAATCCCCTCAACACAAAAATCTCCCTTCAGAGAGAAGTTGCAAATGACTTCACATATGTCACATTTATTACGTGCCCAAACACAGCAAGCTTCATCTGCCGCAAGTACTAAATTTCATGCTCTGCATGAAAAATTATTTTGAAAATCTAAAAAAAGTAAGCTGCTTCTGACTTCTGCTGTGACTTCAGCTGAAGGTCTACAGACACTCAGGGTCACCGCACAGCATCCCAAAGTGCAACGTTTCCCTAAAGGATCAAAACTAAATGTATTTGGGTGACACCCATGCTAATATATACAAGAGGCTTGGGTCTGCTCTCCAGCCCCAAGGCCAACTAACCACATGCAGAACTGCTCATGTCCACTGAGGTCTCTGACCCTTTCCTCTCTCCATGGTCCCCAGGCACAGGACCATCAGCCATGCTGTGCTATTCCCCAGTGAATGCTCAGGCCGTCTCTGGAAAAGCATAACTAGGCCTGGACCAAAATCATGCCATGGATCATCCTAACAACTTAACAAAATGAGCAAATCACATGCCAGTGCTCAGACTATACCTTAACCCTGTTTAGTTTGCTAATGAATCACAAAATCATAGAATCACAGAATGGTTTGGGTTGGAAGGGACCTTCAAGATCATCAAGTTCCAACCCCCCTGCCATGGGCAGGGACACCCTCCACTAGCCCAGGTTGCCCAAAGCCACATCCAGCCTGGCCTTGAACATCTCCAGGGATGGGGCATCCACAGCTTCCCTGGGCAACCTGTTCCAGTGCCTCACCACCCTCATAGTGAAAAATTTCTTCCTAATGTCTAGTCTAAATCTACCCTCTTTTAGCTTATACCCGTTACCCCTTGTTCTCCCACTGCACTCCCTGGTAAAGAGTGCCTCCCCATCTCTCCTGTAGCCCCCTTCAGGTACTGGAAGGCTGCTATTAAGTCTCCTCGGAGGCTTCTCTTCTCCAGGCTGAACAACCCCAACTCTCTCAGCCTGTCCTCATAGGGGAGGTGCTCCAGCCCTCTGATTAATTTTGTGGCTCTCCTCTGGACTCTCTCCAACAGGTCCAGGTCTTTTTTATGTTGGTGGCCCCACATCTGAACACAGTACTCCAGGTGGGGTCTCATGAGAGCGGAGTAGAGGGGGAGAATCACCTCCTTTGACCTGCTGCTAATGCTTCTCTTGATGCAGCCCAGGACACAGTTGGCTTTCTGCACTGCAAGCGCACACTGCCGGCTCATGTTGAGCTTCTCATCCACC
>WKFP01014367.1:1017590-1031812 GCA_011057875.1 Pterocles orientalis | reverse complement strand
TTCTCCAGGCTGAACAACCCCAACTCTCTCAGCCTGTCCTCATAGGGGAGGTGCTCCAGCCCTCTGATTAATTTTGTGGCTCTCCTCTGGACTCTCTCCAACAGGTCCAGGTCTTTTTTATGTTGGTGGCCCCACATCTGAACACAGTACTCCAGGTGGGGTCTCATGAGAGCGGAGTAGAGGGGGAGAATCACCTCCTTTGACCTGCTGCTAATGCTTCTCTTGATGCAGCCCAGGACACAGTTGGCTTTCTGCACTGCAAGCGCACACTGCCGGCTCATGTTGAGCTTCTCATCCACCAATACCCCCAAGTCCTCCTCCTCAGAGCTGCTCTCTATCCATTCTCCACCCAGCCTGTATTTGTGCTTGGGATTGCCTCGACCACACAGCCTCAGCATCTGCATGCTAACAGCAAACTCCATTTTGACAATTTTTTTAAAAAAACAAACAACAAAACAAAACATGAACACACTTATTTTTCCTTCTTTCTCCTCTTCTTTTGTTAAAAAACAAAAAAGATCTAAGATTTTTTTCCACATTTTAGCTGTCTTCATGACCTGACATCAAAAGCTACAGCTATCCCAGCTAAATACGCCTAAATAGTACCCAGTTAAGCTCCCTCCGTATTTTACTTATTTCATTCCAAAAAGTTCAGGGAGGACTGGCCCAAAACCAGGGGAAAACAACGGCTACTGAATCTGGTGCTTTTATATGCAGCATGATCAAGGTTTTTATATTACCCAGGAGTGAAAAACACTAATGTCTCACCAAAACACTGAAAGCTCCTAGAGCACTCAGCAATAATTTCAGGAACCAAGATCCACTGAGTGAATGCTATAACCAACATTTAAGAGCATACCAATTACTACTTTCAAGTACATACTTTGAAGCAACACACTTGAGCCTCATGATGATTGTCGGCTTTGATTTCCTACTAGACATACCCATACTACCACATCTGTAGCAGATCTGATCTACAGAAATTGTAGAGACTACTTTGCTGAAAACAGAGATCGATATGAAGCTAACACGAGCAGTTAGTTGTACTGCAGACAACCATAGAGGACAAAGACTTCTTTATAACTAAAAGGGAGTTTTAAATTGAGCATTATACTACATTCAGTACAAAGGAAAACAATCGGCAGGCAGAAAAATATTGTGAATTTTTAATCCTAAGTATTTAATGTACCATTATATTGAGAGATTCATTCATTCACAGTCCTCGGAGAACTCCCTGTTCCTACAAAACAAGTTTGATGTTTCTCTTTTGATACCACCTTGTCAACACACGCTAATTAATAGGCAGTTCAGAAAAAATAACTGAAAATAGGAGGAGAAAAACTAGGATAGGACTAAAACTGTCAATTCTAGTGCCAGATGTCCTATAAAAAGGTATTCTTTTTCACTGGACATGACCAGGGTCAGCTCAGTGATAACAAAACTCACACGCCCCCGCGACCCCCTGTCATTGCTCAGCCCAACATTTTTCCCTCATCAGGCTTATCCTTACCACCATCTATAATAATTTTCTGCACAGCAGAAGTATCACTAGGCTTGTAATCATTGCCAGGCTCCTCTGGCAGAAAAATCACTCTGACTTTCTCTAACAGCTTTAGACTAAGGAGTCTGTGACAAGCATGGCAGTGATCTGTTGACAAACAATTTTGACATGTAAAGAGCTGGTTATAGACATAGACTAAAAGAAAAAGCCATTTACTTTCCTCTTTTAAAAATACATATTTATTGTTAGAGAAAAAAGTATTCTTAGTTAAGTTAGTGAGAAAAAACCCTTCCATCTATAGGAAAGGACAGAAGATAAACAAAATCATGGAATAGGTTTGTAGAGTATTGCAGAAAAATGTGTCTAGAACTAAATGGTTTTTCTTAGTGAGTAATACTGATTATGCAGTAGGGAGGAAGGGAGGTGCAAAATGTCATTTGGAAGAAAAAATTGTTTGAGCATTACAGGTTAAGTTGCGTAGGGGATGGTTTGCTAACTCTAAACTGAAAAATATTCCCTTAACCAGAATTTCAGTTGCCAGGCACTAGCTGGATACAGAATACCAGACAGGTTCAGAACAAGGAACTGAAGAGCATCATAGGCCACAACATTCACTATCTTAATTATATATTTCATACAGAATATGCAAAATAAAGATAATTTCTATCACAGAGTTCAGATGAGCACCAACAGGGAATTTCAGAGTTTGGGAAGAAACATACATCAATGTATGTATCTTTTATGCCCCTTCATATTTTGTCTAAAACTGAAAAACATCTTGTTTCTTTCAAAACAAATGAGAGACTATATTTTCTTTTATATTAAAGCTATGGTGAGGCAGAAGGTCTCTCTCTGTCCTATATGTTGAACCCTTGTAAAGAACAGCCAACCATGAACCCATCATAGCCTTCCAGTAATTATTACTGATTTACAGCAGTAGACAGGTCTCTGTAGAGCACGTAAGACTGTAACAAGGTTTCTGGAGAATATTCACTGGGATAGTTATGAGCTTAGACAGCACACAAACTGCATAAAAGCTAGAGCAAGAGTTAAGTATGAGGGGTCCATCTGGGGTTTAACTATAGCACAATTCATCAACATAGTCAAACACAGGAGATGAAGAGAGTCTCTATGTATTTAAGTATATTCAAAATAGAAGGAAATCTGCATTTTTACATAACTTTTCTCGCAAAATATTAATAAAAACAAACAAATGGCTAAACATACCCAACCTATACAAGAACTACCTTAAAGATGACTTGAAAAATTTTTTTAAATTATTTCATATTCTGTTTTCTTTCATTTTTATGGTACAACTATCTCCAAGCTAAAGTTTTTTGTATCCCCTTTCTTTCTCTTATTCTCACCTTTTAAATTTTTGGTATCCCAGTGGAAACAGCATAGACCATCCAAAAACTCATTATAGCACAATTAAAAAAAATTTATTACCTATTTCTCACCATATGTTCAAGTAATTACAACCAGTGTTAAAATCTTGTAACTATAGTTTGCACAAAATTAACTGCATGACAGACTTTTCTATGCCTCATATTTCAGTAACACTAGCTACTAATTATTTGCACTTCTGCAATGCCTAAGGCCATTTAAGTAGGAAAACACATATAGTAAAAAGATCATGAGGGATGTCTTTCACCAAGTGGGTTATATTTTTCTTAAATCAGTCTAATTGAAGATCAGAGACACCTAGCTGTACAATTACCATACAGCATGAGTAAAGTTAAATGCCTGTATTTCCATGTTCTACCATATTTAGCTGGGATTACTTCTCAGTTCTCTGAGTTCAATATACGAGACATTAAGGTCACTTTCTTAAATTGCTTCCTTTCTCTCTTGCTTTTAACTCTGCACCTTTTTCTCAGGTTAACCAAAGATGTCCCTCTCCTACACATATTTCCTTGCATTTTTTTATTTTGCTTCTTTAATTACATGTTTATGTTTTTAAGAAATAGAATCATAAATAAAAAAATCAATTCTCCCAATATGCACCACTTAAAATCTGAATTAGATTCTCAAGAAACTAAGCATATACAGATATATATAGTACTGCACTGTGTCATATTGACAAAATAAGAGCTTAGCTCCAACAAAATTCTCAAATATATCTGGTTTTTTGTTTGTTTGGGGGTTATTTTAAATGACAAGTGACCAAGAAAATATTATTTTCAAGTCATGCTCATATACCAACCTTTTTAGCTATTTAGCAAAATTATCTTAACACAAATGCAGAAGAAGATAGTAGCTAAACTACAATACTCTAACGTCTCTGCATGAAACTGAGGAAACTTCTCTACATTTTAAAAAGTGAAGTAGCATTTTCTAATCTGCTTAGGCTTAGAAAATTGTTTCCTATGCTTTGACCACATAGTGACAATTTTTTTCACATTTTCTTGTTAATTTTTATTAGTAATGTTTCTAGCAGACATATACTTTAAAGTCGGTTTTATATATATACATATATGAATATACATACATATATAAAGCCAAATCATGACAGAAAGGACCATCACGTGAAAAATAAAACATCTTCCAAGTTTTCCCTTCAGAAATGAGAACATTAGCAAAAGCAAGATGAATTCACTGAACTTTTTGGTACATATAGGAACATGCAGTACTAAAATAAATAGCAAATAGGAACACCACAGTCAGGAAGACAACAGTGGTAGGGACATACTATGAAATGTCATGGTGTCACTACACAGTTTTACTCTAAGATGACCACATGTCAGTATGGTCAGGTCCACCGCAGCTCTTACACTGAAAGAATTTACCGTGGCATTCATTTCCCACTGAGAATTTCTCTAAGAATTTCACCTTCTAGGTTTTGACAGATGATATCTAGATCCCAAAGGCAAAGACAACTCTGAAAGCTGGAATCTAGCATAAACCTAGCACTGCATCTCCTCCCACTGGAGATGAAATAAAAATAGCTGCCTAAAGCCCCAAAATTAGATTCCACTGCTGTGGAGCTTGTTGCCTTTCAAATCTGGGTTTTAGAATACTGACATTTTGGGCTTTTCTGTCTTCTTGTCTAAGTAGAACCTGCCCTTTGGATACTTGGTCCTCTCCCCCTTCAGTGAACTTCTCTTCTACCTGGAGGCAGCCTGGAAGGGAGCCAAAGCTGAAGTCTGAATTGCACCCAGGAGGCTAGGAACAGAGATGAAGGCATAGAAAATAGCAGCAAAATGCAGGCATCGGTGCCACAGAGCACATTGACTTCAGGTGTAGGATTTAGTCCCATTGCACACACATGCAAACTAAATGCTATGGCCTCTCAAACTCTTTCTAGCATATTCTAGCCCGTGTATAAATTTCACATATACTAATCAATGATGCCCTCCCCCACTAGGCATTTCCAAAAATCAAAGTGAACATAGAAGAAATAAAAACTAAGTTGTTCCTTCATGCTGCTATCAAGGCAAATGTATTACGTGGTTGGTAACGTCACACTGGCCGAGACATCATGTTAGGGCTGCAATGCAGATGACCAGGCTGCTGATAAGACCCTGCCTAACAGACAGGGTGTGAGAAATTGTTGGACATGGCATAAGAAATTTCACATACGTGACAGCTCAGAACATGAGAAGTTGACAAAAGTTACAGACAGCAACAGGAGGGGTTCCTGGCCTTCACAGATGGTTATAGGGTTCCTACATGAGAAACAGTCAAACTGCACAGACAATCAAAGAACAGAGCATCGGAGAGCATTAAGAGGTTATCCTGTGTCGCCAAAAGTACCTAGGTCACCACTTCAGCAATAACATAAGGCCAAGACTACCTAGGTAATTGTGTCAGAAATAACAAATTTGGGTATGAATTTAGTAAAATTGGCACCAATGGGGGAAAAGTAATTGCAGATAGGTTACCTGGGAGAAGACTGGAACAAAGACAGGAACAAAAAAGATGATAAAAAGGAGAACAAAGAAATAGGAAGAAACATAAGGTGTGCAAATATACCTGCAATCAGGGCTGTCTGGGGATACGTGGCAGCCCTGTGCTCCATCACTGCAGAATAAATGAGGACAATAAACCAAACCTGTTGTTCTGACAACATCACAGGGGCTGAACCCACTTCTGCAGTCATGAGGACCATGAGCATGGCCAGAGCAGATGCTTTCCCTTGCAAGCACATGGGAGCACCCTATAGCAGCTGATCCAGGATCCTGTTGTCAACTTTTTCAATGACAGGTACAGTCCTCACTGCATCAACATCTTCTCAGTCATTTCCCAATACACTACTGTATCCTACCCATGTTTTATGTTAAACATCTGTTAAAATACATTTTAGGAAGGGCAGTGAGGTTACTGTAGTTAGTTTACAAATTGCTAATTTGTCATTAAAAAAATATATTATAATTAGATTTTTCCATAGTAGGTTGATTTGATATTGAGTATTTTTTTTGCTTCAGTTTACGATGAGATCACACTCTACGGCATTATTATTCAATGCACAACAGATTAATTTACTGATTTAACTTCACAATCATTTATTGGGTTATACAGCATTAGGAATACAACATGAATTATATGCTAGTTAATCAAGTATCTGATCTATTAAAACAGGATTTAAACTAGGATTTTCTTTTTTTTGTTTGGAAATGCACCTTTTTTTTAAGACTACATAATTTAATTTACTTTGAATTTACTTTTTCATTTACTGTGTAATCATGGCTACTTCTATCTTAAATAAGTTTTTCCTATATTTAAGGGACAACACATACGATCTAGATCCTACAGTTTGCATATGATTTTCCTGATTAAGTATCTATAGATATGAACAATTTTCTGACTCCTTTCGTCAAAGATGCAAGGAATTTGTTTTCTGTTGCAGACGCTCTCAGGATGACCCTTTCATTCTGGAGTTAACCTATCTGAATTAGACACCCATTAAATTAAATGAATTGTCAAAGCTGAATCTGACAATTCTGTACAAAAAGCCATTCATCAGGAGATTTGTAACGTAACTGCTAAATGAACAATGAGAACTTAAAGTAGCAATATTAAGGTCTGTAAAAGCAGTGCCAATTAGCACTGTAATTTTTCTAATGTCATACTGTTGCATCTCCTAATGGTGTCATTCATTTAACCTGTTAGGTAGGATGTGGGCTTTATGGCCAACATCATGAAAGCTTTATGGCAAACATCATGAGCTTTGAAATAGTTCAGAGTATAATTTTTCCAGTTCGTATTTTTGAAGATTAGCTAATCCTTCTACAAATTGCATGTTCAAATATAGCATCTTAACTATACAGACAGAAATCTCCCACAGCTGAATCCAGCCATAATACAGGCAATTCCCACATAGGTCTGTAGCAATTCTAGCAACACTCATTTCCTCTCCTCCCTACTGCCTCCCCCCCAGCAACACTCATTTCCTCTCCTCCCAGAATGGTTTCAGTTAGTCCAAAGATACCTTCAACACCACTTTTTGCAGATGGAAGGAACTCACAGCTATATAGTTGCTCTTGACTTCTTTGCATTTCAGATATCAGAAATATCTTGTCTGCTTATCCTGATTTTGTTGCCAGTCTCATCTGAAGGCTGTTCCTCAGTCCTTCAGCTGTACAGCCTGTTGCCAGTCAGCACCAGTATCTTTATTTTTTGGTCACTGCAACATTTCCAAGGCCATGGGCATGGCAACATTTTCTCATTACGCAGACTTATAATGTCCTGGGTAATTGCCACTCTAAACAAAACATCTGTATTCTCGACTTCAGTACTGCTTTCACACACATTTTTGTCCTTCAGGAGACTCAAACCAATAGATGCCAAATATTAAAATATGGTTCAAGCTAAGAAGAGATAAGGCCACATTATTGAGTGTAAAATCTTGTTCCTACTGAAATCTCACAACACCATGGAGGTCGTCAAAAAGTTCTTTAAGAGGAACTGAAACACATGAGAGCACGACCATGAGCCCTGACCACAGTCTGCATATAGCTGTGCATGGAAGGGATGCTCGTGATACAAATTATTAAGGAATCCCTCCGTTTGGGGTGTAGCAGCAAGGTAGCCTCAAATTTCCCCGACGAAAGTCAACACAAGTATCAACAGCCCTGTCTTAATGCACTTCAAAGACTATACACTGTGTGACTGAGCACACAGTGAGGAAGGACAGAAAAATATTTCTTAAGATTTAATCAGGCCACCTTTTTCTTCGTGATGTTAGTTCATTAATCTCTGCATCTATTCAAAGCTGTCACAACAGGATTTGTCTTCTCAACTGTTTATTTGTCTAAAGAACAAAGAAAGATGTATAAGCCATTTTTTTTCTCCTTCCCAATTTATCTGGAATATTCATAGGTTTTGCTAGATCACGCATCAAGAAGTTGTATAACCACTGAACATACTAAAATAAAGCCATCCAACTAAACTTCAGCCTCTATATGGTAGTAAGTTGCTTCAGTAAGTTCAAGTCAAACCAGACAAAATAAAATGCATCAGTTCACTAAATAAACAAAGAAAAATCTTGTTTCATGAAATAACATTCTAAGCATTTCATTAATATTTTTCTGATTTTTTTCATTCTGAGAAAGAGAGGAAATATTTAATTTCATGTAAGAGTAAAAGAAGAGACAAACTATACCTTGCTTCTTTCATACAACTCATGAAAACACCTAAACCAAATTCCACAAGACTCTTGTTCTCTGTTGGGTTCACAACAGACTTCAAAGTAAGCCAATGGGATTATTTTACAAAAAAAAATAATGAAGGGAATAAGTTTTTTAAAATCAGTAATAAAAACAAACTTTCTTCTTATTCCATTCATATTACAGGAAAACTGTGTACCTTAGTTATTTACAACTGTTTTTTTTTTTTTTTCCATTAAAATACTGTTTGATTTCTTTTAATTCTTGGTTTGTTTAGGGAACAAAAAAGAAACACAAATTATTTATTTCAATAAATCAGTTAAAAGCTTGCTGACTTTCTGCATAATTTAATATAGAATATTTATAGCTTCAAATTAATTAATCACACAGGCAAATTACAGACATCATTAGTCAATTATGCATACCACCACAGGGCATGAAAATGCAAGACTCCAATCATACAAGAGGTCTTCAAGTGTTGAAAAGAGCATTAAAAACCATGGGTTAAAGTCATACCTGTCCTGAATATATGAAATACCTTTAAGTTCATAGGATTGTCCCCTGGTGGAATCAAATCAAAATTTACCCACTTACCTCTAAGCTTTTTAATAATTTCATTTCTTACGGATCTGATCTGCTTGTAGAATGTAAACACAATTAGCTCCTCAACTACAGATTGTTTGGGGGGGCAGCAGAAGTCTTAGCTGTATATTTGATTAAATAATTATTCCTTCACCTGCTGAACATTTCAGTGCAACTGCACTTCTTTAGAAAAAAGTGGGTTTTGTCTCAGAAAACACATTCTTTAGGATATCCAGTAGAGCTAACAACTCATGTTTAGATATGTGTAATTAAAATCTTTATCTAAAGGAAATAACTAAAAGGAGTTTTGTTACTACAACATTAAATTTGAAAGTTGTTATGCATGCAAGTAAAGACACTTTCATTTCTGCAGCATAGCTATGCTAACTAAAGTGCTGTATTCCGCTATATGCAATCAGTCAATTGGGGTCAGTCATTAATTCATAATAAGCAATTCATTCACCATAAGGCAAGATGGGGATTTTGGAGTGCATTGATAAGATCCATAGAAGTGCAGTGCAGAGATTGCTCATCCCGTTTGGAGCAGGTTGGTACAGCTATGCAGGACAGTAGCAGCACGGCATACCAATACTACACCAGGGCCTAAAACCAAGGCCACTTGGCTCCAGCACAGCCTCACACTGATACAGATATACTGCTTCTGAAGCTAATTTTGTCACAGCCAAATTATTTATTTCTGCATCTTGCTCCATATGTGCAGGCCTGGGCAGGATGCCCTGTTGCAGGTGTCCTGCCATAGTGCCTCTTCTCAGAGGGCAAGATGTTCTTCACACACGACCTACGTGAGGACAGTCCAGCAGACACGCTCGCCTAAAAATATGTGAATGATGAAGATGTAGAGAGTTTCACGAAGCACATCATACACAAGAATAAACTACCTCACAAGCAAGGAAATAACAATCAACCTCTGCGGAAAAAACTGACCAAACAACAGCTGTGTTTGGCAGCACAGCAGCACTACAAAAAGAGATGATGGAAGAGTGAAGCATGATTAGAAACTAAACGAGACTACAGAATTTAGACTAAATTTATTTCTTAATGCTTTTTTTTTTTTTAAATTTGGCCTTGATGCCATCATCTTCATCCCCCCAAAAACACAGTGAATTTCTTTGTTTCAAGTGATCAAAACATCAGCTCCATGGGAAAGATGCTGCATCCAGACACAATAGAGTCACGTGACTAAGCTGAGATAGGTTGGTACTGGTTCAGAAAGTCTAAAATCTAATTAAATGAGACAATACTTATTCTTCACATTTTTAATTTAGCTGTTTACATCAACACTTTCATAACAGAAGCCATTATACATCTATTAAGCAACATACTGCTGTGTCTTAACTCATCTCGCGAAACACAGGTCTGTGTTGGTAGAAAAATCCTATTCTATAGCCTCCCTTCAGTTATTCCTCAGATCCTCTCCTGTCCTCACTGAAATAAACCATAGCTGTTCAGTGAGGCTAATTAGAGTCAAAACACCACAAGGCCACTCTGTCCTAACTCATTCTCTAGGCTCCATTTTTCACTTCTTCCCATCCCCTCACTAGAATGTTCTCTTTAAATTCTTAAATGAAATTCTATGTCATTATCGTCAACAAATGCAACCACATGTGTTACGGTTTTATGGGGGGGGGTTTGTCTGGTAGCAGGGGAGGGGCCACAGTAATGGCTCCTGTAAGTAGCTGCTAAAGGTTTCCCTGGACTCCAGCTCTGCTGGCAGCAAGGGAGGGGCTGCAGTGGTGTAAGTGACTGCTAAGGGTTCACCCCCAGCCCTGGCTTCAAGGGTTTAGGAACTGGGAGGGGAGTGGGGGAAGGAAAACCACTGATCTAGCCCCTGTGAGAAACTGCTGGAAGCTTCCCTACCTTCAGGCTGGACCCACCCCAGGCCAGGGCTGAGCCAATTGGCGCCTCTGCGAATAACATATTGAAGAGGGGGCATGGAACAATGGGGTTGGCGTGGCCCCGGGCAGGGCCCGGCTTGGGCAAACCAGCCTGGCTGCCCAGCTGCCTGCCCGGCTTCTGCAAACCTACCTGCCATAGCCCAAGCCTCTGCCATGGCTTGCCCGAGAGTCAGTTCCCTCGGGAGCCGATGAAGACCTGTGGCGGACAGAGAGGTGAGATTTGGAGAGGAAGGACCACGCGACACTCCAGTCAGAGAAGGAGAGAGAGCAAGAAGGAGAGAAGCACCCCCAGAATTTCTGTGGAGGACCCCACGTAGGAATTTTGGAGAAGCCTACACTGGAGCTGGGCAGCCACTGGGGGACTGTGGCCCCGTGTGGAAAAGGACTCATGTTGAAGCAGTTTGTGAAGGACCCTCCCATGAGAAGGGACCCCACGCTGGAGCGGGGAAAGACTGTGAGGAGCCCTCCCCTGAGGGGGAAGAAGCAGCGGACTGACTGCACCCCCCCTTCCCTGCCCCCCTGCACCGCCGGCAGGAGAAGAAGGTACAGAACAAAGCCCTTGGGCCTTGGGAAGAAGGGAGGGGTTGGGGAGAAGTGCCTTTCTAAGATGCAGTTTCTCTCTCTCAGTATCTTGCTTCTTGTTAAATAGTTAATAAATTTAATTGGGTTTTTTTGTTGTTCTTCCTAAGTCCTGTCAGCTTCTTGCCCATGACCTTAAGTGGTAAGTGAAACCCTCCCCATCCCTGCCTCAGCCCACGAGGTGTTTAATGAAGGACTGTCCCTGTGGCCTTTCTAAACCACAACAACAGGCAAAGGGTTGTTTTCCAGACAGTTTATGCAAGAGTGTGTAGTGGGCAGCTTGATTCACCTTCTTTGCGTCTCTCCCACCGCTTCAGGAAGTATGACTGAAAATCATCACCCCCCCATCCGTATCTCTTTTGATTTCAGAGCTTCACACTCTACTTTTGTTCTTATATCAGTCTCCCCACATTATTTTCAAAGTCTATCTATCGATCCATACTTCTTACGTAAGGCGTAGTTTCAGGACCATGCTTCCTGAGCTTTAATAAACAAATAAATTCTAATTCTCAATAAGGATTTATGTTTGGTCTGAGGAGTTATTTAGTTTAAAAATTTTTTTTCTTCCTGCATCACCCAAGGAACTGCTTTGTCAGCATCTCACCTCCAAAGGGCATACTTGCAGGCTGTCAAAATAAACAACTAAAGCCATACTTCAAGGTAATTAATTACAGCAAGGAAGGATCATGCTGCAAAGAATTTGTAACTGGCTAATGGCTAGCCACTCCACTCTACCTGAAACTGAACTTTTTCCACAAATTTCAGGTGAATACCAGAGTTTGTCAGTATCCAAAATGTCACAGCCAGCACCACACAATCTCACTGAAAGAAGATAATTTTTGTGACTAAGAGCTCAAGATCTAAATGGATCGATTTCTTTGGAAACCAACACAAAAAGTCCCGTTGATAGAACCTTGTTGGGTCCTCCTGACACATTCCAGATGACTCTGCTAAACAAGATGGCTTGTTCAAAGAGTCAGATAACAAATACCTAGACACACACAAATTGCTATATTTTTTGCCTGAAGAGATACAAAAATATGCCCTCTCAAACTGTAGTGAGGCAATTCTGACTCTGAAGGGCTGCCCGGAGTGGGACTGAATACCTGCCATTCTGCACAACACTTCTATCAGCAAGTTATTCTGAGGAGGGAAAACTTCTGTGGGCATTTTTTTTCATATGCCTGGCATCACAAACAAGGAAGAAATGGAGAGCTTGAACAAAATGTCCACAGTGGAAGAGAAAGCTGTATTTCGCATCCACATTTGTAGAGTTATCTTTTAATCTTTTATGTTGCTCCTACTACTCAGAATTGTTTAAAGTTTTAAAACAATGATGTAGCTTGTGGTCTATGGCAACGTTATCATATTAAAGCCAAAGCACGGAAGAAACCAACAAGATTATGTTCGGTTCTGCATTTAATCAAATTCACATCTATTTGATTTTTACCATCTTTCCCTTTCCTTTTTCTCCTCCCTTCTTCAGAGAAGTTTACTCTTTTTCTTCATATTATTTATAATATCAGCTATCCTTCCAGTCATATTGCAAAGCTTAAAAAGATAAACTAGTGAAGTCAGAAGCTTGTCTGACCAGTTCAGCTTTCGGATGAGATATAATCATAAGAATTGGTTATATTGTGTGCCTTTTGCTCTACCACCTAGAAAAGCAACTAAGCATTACAAGGGAGTTTGTAGTTCCTTTGGTCACTTCTCCCTCTGCACAGAGTCTTTTCTGGGCATTTCAGAGTGATTAGACAGAATTTAATGTTGTACATTACCACTAAAACGCAGCATGGTGACTGCAGTGAATTTTAAAGAGATACTACAAAGGCAAATTTTAAAAGTTTTTCCTCTCATTTCATGCATGAGTCAATAAACCACTTAACATTAAAAATTACTGAGCCTATGTTCAAAGTAAGACATTAAATACCACTGCAACAATAAGTGTTAATAATGAACTTGTTAAAGTTCACAGGAACAAGAAATTAAAGATTGATAGTACTGCTAGTTCTGAGACCCTGCACACATCCACCAGCTTAAAACAGCCTATGCATGAATTAAATTATCATAAGAACTGTGACTTATTTATTTTATAATATCTTTTCACATTCTGTACTCAAAATTAGGCAAACCTACTAAAAAGACAAGGAGAAAGGGAGGGGGGGAGGGGATGTCTTCATTTTGCATTATGTTGTATGAGGAAAACAACACAAACATCCTTGTTTCATACAAGTTTTCTTAGATTTAACACGTTTTAGGTACACTTGAAAGCACACAGCTAAGAAATAGCTTTTTATGACATTCATTTAGAGTGATGGAATTCACTATGAAGCTGAAAGTCACTTTATTACAAACAATGAACATGGACAGATTAACAAGGAAGTGCAACCAGCTCACACTCAAAACTATATCTCAGTGATTAAATAAATCTTGCCTTGCTTTTTTTTAAGCACAAATGTTGGTAGAAGAAAATAAAGAGAATAAGCACATTGGTTGAAGAAAAAGAAAAAAAGAAGAGAAACTATAATAGATCATAAACTCACTTGGGAAACATCTCACCAGGCACCAGATGGCCTTTGTCTTCACAATTGCAAAGGAAGATTAAAAAACAAATCTAATTTCAAAATCTAGAAATGCATATATCTACAGGTAATGTCACTTAGTATTTCTACGGGAGTGTGTCATATTAAAAAAATGCCCATCTCTCCAATATCTAGGGTCCTATACTGAAATTTGAAGTGTTTGGGAATTTTAAGTTCAGCTTTAGCAATGAAGACCTTGAAAATTTCACTTAAACATCAGAATTAATTTTGGAGATCAGTGTTTAATTTCCATATTGACCAGGAGATGGCAGCAGTACCCACTGAATTTATTTACATGACTGAAATTACAGCATTTTAAATTCAAAACAAATATGGAACATATGCAAATTATAAATATGAAATAATAAATCCTGCAGATACTCTTAAAATATAATTCTTCAAAAGGGAATGTATTATATGCATATTTCTATTTTACTTGGATGATGATCATTTG
>WKFP01014367.1:965162-1017259 GCA_011057875.1 Pterocles orientalis | reverse complement strand
CTCTCCCTCCTTCGGGGCCACTGGCTGGGAGTGGGCTGGGCCTTTGGTCATCAGGTGGGGAGGGGCAGTATCACTGTGTATCACATTGCATCTTTGTATATAGTATTATTTCTAATATTATTGTATAGTTATTAAATTGTCCTTATCTCAACCCACGAGTCCTCTTTGCCATTTACCTCTTTAATTCTCTCCCCTATCATTGGGTGGGGGCAGGGACTGTGTGAGCAGGTGTGTGTGGTTTGGCCCCCAGCCAAGGGCCAACCCGCCACAATTAGTCATCCCTGCTGTAAACAACACAAGGCAAACTCATCAGTACTGCTAAAGCTAAACCACGGCATCACCTAGAGCAGAGACCAAAATAATTCTGCTGGCAGAGGAGCTCGCAGAGCACTGAAGAGATGGGCTCAATGCTCCGGTTCTTCAACAACCTAATAAAGAACAGGAAATATAGCTGACACCTGGCCCTGGCATAGGCCAGGCTCTTTCCTAACCAGGCATTATTTCCCCATCCTCAGCAGTCTGCTACCACAGACAACTGCCAAATTTACCCGTTTATAAAGCGGAATATATTGCACACAGCAACAAACCAAGTGCAATAGCACCGACACATAAATACAAGGCATCACAGTGATGCTTGAAATTTCTGCTCCTCTGGTCAGTGCAGGTACTGACTAGCAGTATCTTAAGCCACTGATGAACAATAATACCAAAGAGTGTGCCATAAGCATAGGGCTCCTACTATTCTGCCCTCCGCCCAGTTCGAGGCAGCTGCCCATCCTGGGCACACAGGAGTATGTACAAAGAGACCCCATACACAGAAGTAGAGGGACAGGTACAATTCATCTACAGTCTACATCTTCATTCATTCTATACCTAATTATTCTGCAAACATTGGCCAGCAGACTCAAATACGATTTTATTTTCCACCTATGTAGAATAGCAGTGCAGTCCAGTTGGACCAGCAGTGCAACTGCAGCTTCTTCACAGCAGGAACATGAACCAAATGTTGGCAGTATTTAACGCACCTGTTTAGTTGTGCTGGAAAGCATGTTTAAGAGCAGTACAGTGTTACAACTGACCAAAGGCCTTTTCCCTCTCCTAATCCTAGACAGATAACACTGTCTGTTAGAACGCTGCGTTCTGTAGAACAAAGGTAAAGCTGTCCAGCAATAAAAATATATCTTTCAACAATGGTGCAGATCTTCAAGACCCAAAGGCAGCACCCAGCTCACACAACAGTTTCCCCATGATTTCCCATGGATAACATTGCTTTTGTGTACCTTAGCATCTGGACTCTGCTCGTTCTGTATACAATTGCTCAAAACATGCTTCTGATGTCAGCCTCTCACCAACTTGGATTTCCTTCCACAATTTTCACAACCCATTTTTTCTCAGTTAGAGTACCTTGGGATAGTTACTTTGCTGTTTCAATACACCCAACTTACATGTTCTAGAAAAAAAACAAAGGACAAACTTATTTTGTCACATGTTGGATTCTGGAGAACACTAGACTGGAGGGTTTCCGTGTGTTACTTGCAGAAATAAAAAAGTCAAATTACCAGAAAATTCTGTGTGTAATGTTTCAGCTCCTTCCTTTCTGGTTTAAGAATAATTTTTGTTCCTTAATTTAGGAAACTACTAACAACATGAATATAATTGAGTACATGCAATGTAACCTTTAACAACTAAGTGATCTCATATTCTACAAAAGGTAGTTAGCAAGTTAGACAGTTGTTGAAAGGTTTAGCTGTACTTGCAGATGGCACCCAATGAATAATTATGTCTTCAGGATGACTAATCAGTGGTCATCTGCATTTCATAAGAGTGCTAGACCTCCAGATACTGCAGAATAAAACAATTCCACATCTTGCTGTCAATATTTTTTTAAAATATATTTTTTTTATTTTTAAACGTGAGGATGCCTAATCTGTCAGATCTCATGAGGCTGAAAGCTTGTCAACATCACTTCTTTACTAGTTAAATGAAACAAATTAAGAGCACATTATAACACAGGCTAGAAAAACATCAATATTCCGTCAAGAATTAATTTTTAAGCCTTCTTTTTATATGTCCTCAAAAGAAGTCTCCTCATTATTATGGCAGAAAGAGAGGCCAGAAGAGGAGACAGCTGGCTGACACACAGATCGGACAACAGGAGGATCATGCTGTTTTGGCAGGTGGAAGTGTTCTGAAAAAGGGGAAGAATTTACAAACATCACTTCTTCACGTGAAAACACCTGTGAGTCCATTGCTAAAGCAATGTACATCTCTACACCTGTCAGATCATCGCGTTTTGCCTGGTTCCCTCCTTGCAACACAAATTCATGCAAGTAAGAAATCCTATGGCATTTTTACAAGGCAAAAATATAACACACCTTTCAAGAATAATCAGCTGCAGTGTATTTGAAACAATCCATAAAACCAGCTCAGAACACCAGGTAATGGAAGGAGAAGCAACCTCACAGACAGCTGCAGCTGTGCAAAAGGTATTGATCCAGCTGCAAGGGAAGTTCAAGGTCCCAATTACATATATGGAGTCAAAAAGGGGCTTCTTGATGCTTCTTTTTTCCTGAGCTAATGGTAGGCTAGTTTTCCCAGAATACCAAAGTTGAACAAAGTTTTTTTTTCCTTTTACACTCAGCTCCGTGCCCTCACATCTTTGCATAATACTGTAATTTAGAATTATCTTATACACCAATGCTGTGAAGCAACAAGAATTCTGAGAATTTTTGCACTGCCAGTTACTTGCCAGAAATAGAACTTCTAAAATAAAGCTAATCTTCCATAATGTATTTCACAATGTTCTCATTAGAGGATTATAATTACATGATTTCTGACAACTGCTGTTATTTGACTTCTTAGGTTTAGGTCAATATTTTCCAATTATAACTCCTTACCAAAACAGTAAAAAAAAATATCTTCTACTAAAATAATTTGACAGTTTAACATTGTATTACTTCAAAAAAACAGGTTGCCCAGGGAAGTTGTGGATGCCCCATCCCTGGAGGTGTTCAAGGCCAGGCTGGATGAGGCTTTGAGCAACCTGGTCAAGTGGGAAGTATCTACGATCTCTAAGGTCCTTTCCAGCCCTAACAATTCTATGATTCTATGAAAAAAAAAAAAAAGTGATTACCCAGACAGACCTGAAAAAAAGGTTTTATTAAGTATTACTGCTTTCAAAAAGAAGCTAAAAAACACAATCAGTTCACTGTTGTTCTTGGTGGCCAGTTGTCATCTCACTGCAGTTCAGTTAAGGCTGAGGCTGAAGTTCTACATCCCTGGCAGATGATGGAAAAGTAATGTCAGTTTTTATAAATCAAACACCTTTTTAATTTTTAAACTTAAACGTTCTGTTCACATGCCTCTTATTACATATTTGAGTGCAGAACTTCAGGAGATCAGCCTCCCATTCACATTAAATTATCTGTAGGAGGATCTTCCAACCAACATAGGAACAGAAGTTTTACAACTGACTGCCTCTAATTTTTAGTCTATAAAAGAAATTTTAAACATCTTCAATTTAACTTACTCTATTACTTAAAATTATTTCTACCCCTTCAAAGAGCTAATATTGTCTATCCTTGAAGAGATGTTTCCTCTATTTGTTCTCCTGAGGGATTAAAATGTCATATATAAACACATTCTAAATCCTGAACACTTGATAATAGAACAATTTACTACATTCCCAATAAATGTTAGTAACTGGGTCTGAGGCACAGGAAATATTGAGATTTTCTAGTTTGTTAGTATTTTTCAACCTAAGCAATACTAAAGTCTTGTTGAGGGTTGACCCTGGCTGCATGCTAGACAGCCACTAAAGCAGCTCTATTCACTCCTGCTCCTCTGCTGGACAGGGGAAAGAAAATATGACAGAAGGCTTGTGGGTTGAGATAAGGACAGAGAGAGATCATTCATCAATTATCGTCATGGGAAAAACAGACTCCTCTTGGGGAGTTTAGTTTATTACCAACCAAATCAGAGTAGGGGAATGAGAAATCCCCTCAGCAGCAAAGGGGGACGTGGAATGGGGGTTGTGGTCAGCTCATCACATGTTTTTTCTGCTGCTCCTTCCACCTCAGGGGAGGACTTCTCACACTTTTACCCTGCTCCAGCGTGGTGTCCCTCCCATGGGTGACAGTCCTCCATGAACTTCTCCTATGCGAGTCCTTCCCATGGGCTGCAGTTCTTCATGAACTGCTCCAGTGTGGGTCTCCTATGGAGTCACAAGTCCTGCCAGCAAACCTGCTCCAGCATGGGCTCTTCTCTTCATGGGTCCACAGGTCCTGCCACGAACCTGGGCAGGCTTCCCACAGGGTCACAGCCTCTGGGTGCATCCACCTGCTCTGGTATGGGATCCTCCTGAGACTGCAGGTGTATCTCTTCCCCACAGCTACCCTCCATGGCTGCAGGGGCACAGCTGCCTCACCATGGGCTGCACCACAGGCTGCAGGGGAATCTCTACTCTGGCACCTGTACCACCTCCTCCTCTCCTTCTGCATTGACCTGGGTGTCCGCAGAATAGTTTCTCTCATGTATTCTCACTTCTCTCTCAGACTGTTTGACAGGTTTCCTACTGCTCTCCTCCTCCTTAAATCTGTTATCCCAGAGGCACTACCACTGCCAGGCTCAGCCTTGGCCAGCGGTGGGTCCATCTTGGAGCTGGCTGGCACTGGCTCTGTTGGACATGGGGGAAACTTGTAGCAGCTTCTTACAAAAGCCACCCCTGTAGCTCCTCCACTAGCAAAACCCTGCCATGCAGACCCAATAAAAACTATTTTGAAAAGGAGTTGCATCCCTATTGTCCTGTGCCAAGAAGCTGTTTCAAAATACCTTGCACAAGAACATTCTACCAGTTGAAGGGTGGGTGTTTTTTTTTGGTTTCTCTGCAAACCTTTGGAGCAGTATTCAGAGTAACAGTAAACTAAAGTTTTCATCAGAAGTATAGCACTTGATAATGCAAGTATTAACGACATATTTTTGTCAGAAATTATTATAGCACATTTCTAGTACGAGTTTCCTCTCTAGTATATAAACTACTTTCTATACTAACATGCAAATATTTAAACTTCTATGTCTGGTCACTTAAAAACTTTAGAATCACACAAATAGATGCTTTAACTTAAATTTCTGTCTTAGAAACACATTTATCTTTTCTTACATCATTCTTCTCTCAATAATGAACAAGGCCTGGGTGGGTCCACAGCAGCTTTTGCTTCTATCACACTGGCGTAAAAAGCCAAAGATTAGACAGAACAACTGAAATGGGAAAAAAAAAAAATCCACCAAAAACTCAAAATGAAATCAATAGCTAGTTGTTTTCTTTTCTTAAGGAAAATGGCAAGTATCTGATTTATTCAAATGTGACAGGTAAGCAATAAGGGAAAAGGTGTATGTGTAGTGAAACTCAGAGATCTTTCTTTGCTGGGAGGCAACTGCAGTAATTAGCAAATGGACTCAGCCTCTTGCTAAAAATGCTATTTCCATCCCACTTTTCAAAAGGATCCTTTTACAGAAAATCCACACATCATTCAGCTTTACTGAACTCTGAAATGAAAAATAGATGCCCACTGTCATACAGTTATATTGATTATGAGTGAAAATGTGATCATTTTGCATTGACTTGCCCCACAGCACTGGAGTTCCATCAAAGCTTCAGGAGGAAATTAATGCTTTCATATAGTGCCTAAGAAAAATATGAGATGTTGTTCACTTTGCCCTCTAGACAAAGAGGTATATGCCAGTAGCTGAGAGGTAATAGCTTTCAGAAGAGAACATGAACTCTAGACTTTTATTAAAATCATTATTTAATGTGCAAAAAATAATGAAGCCACAGCCTTGGCATTTAAAACAGCAATTTGTAGTCATTACATCTTAGATCATGAGGCTTATTTTGTAAAAAGCCAGTCTTTCTCAAATTAAAAATTCATCATCAACTCCCACAGATTGTGTAGTTCTTTAAATGATGCCATTTCATACAGATTCATTCCAGCTAAACAAAGAGCCAGTAAAGTGGCACACATAAAATATCTATTTTATTGCTTTGTCTCTAGAAAAACCTTTCTATTCCTCAGACTCTTTGAAATCTCACACAAGCATTGACTAATCCATTGATATTTTAGTAATTTCACCTTCTAGGGACATTGATTTGCGATGCTCCTGGCTCCCACTGTACAGTGAACTGTAAAAACAGCCTTCAACAGAAGGTTTTCCTTCTCTTTTCATACTTAGAACGCCAGCCCACAAAAACAATGACAGTAAAGATATCAGCAGGCTTAAATGGATCCTTCTAATTGACTAGCATTTAATCCATTACAAATATTAGATTTATTTTACATGGAAAAATAGGGAGTGAAAACCTGTTCCACTCTAGCAAGAATCCTGTTAAGAACTTGGGTGGCAAGGTGATGCAGCCCTACATAAGTCACATTTGTTATTCTGCTTTTTATCAAAAACTGTTACGCTTGATTAAAGTCACACAATATCACAGCATGTGTAGATTTTCATGTTTTATCTGATAAATCTTTTGGAAAATCACTATGGTCTGACAAGAAGTTGCAAGATAACACATTTGTTTTCTGTCTTACTAGTGAGAGATTTTACTCAGTAACTTGGAGAAATGTAAATGCAATTTACATGTGTATCAGCAAGAGAACAAAAATGCACTGCACGTTTTATCTCTTTCCTGCTTCAAGACTTATTTTAATTACCATTTGAGCTATAGCAATGTCAAGAAGTTGGGATCCCTTTTGAAAAGAACGTTGAAAGAGAGTTAGTTCCTCCCCCAAATTATTTTAACGTATGGACCTGAATCAGCATGTAACAACACCTGTAATTTAATTTCTTCTATGTTGAATAGGCATTATGATTTCAATCCCACTCTTCAGCAGAAATAGTACATTTAAATTACCATGTTTCAGAGTACATCCTCCACCGTCTTCCATATGTGTGCACTCAGAACACTTCTCCGACCGAGCATTCCTCTTAAAATGGCGACACAGCTTTTTCTATACCCTTCTGCAGCCTCTATAGCTACCAGGTAAGAGTTTAATTAGGGGCTAACAATCTTGCATCAAGGGACTAAAACATTTGTTGCTATAATTTCCATCTCACTAAACAGCTTGCTCTTTAGCTGTATCTGCCAACAACTCTCTCCAAGACTTATCTCCAAAAGCCTTCGGTACATGAAATTTCTATTAACCCTACAAAAATATTTACTCACAAGTTTTGCATAATCCTGTGATGTTGCACAAAACTTCATTGGGAGTCCAAATCTATATCCAAAGAAAACAGACCCCACATTCAATAAACTGCTGTTTGACAGAGATTTATGCAAAACTGTGGAATTCAAAGTGGAAAATAATTTTTAGATAAAGATAGAAGATTGGGGAAAACTTGAAGGGGACTGCAATATATGCGGCCTATATGATGTGAAAAAAATTAAGCAGAACAAGCTTCAAAACAAAAGCAGACTGTTGTACTTTTCATAACCATTTCAGAAAGTTGAAAATAAAGGATGACCATCATTACAGGTAGTTGACTAGAAAGATAATGAAATGCTTTGTTTTGGTCTCTGGTAAGTTACTATAATCAAATTATACTAACATCTATCCAAAACTACAATCACAAAATCAATTTGATATACATAGTGAAGTATACCACCTGAAGGAAAAACACAAGTTAAGAAATGTAATCAGTGCTGCCAATTGGAAATATATAATCTCATCGTTACTGCACATTACTGCAATTGATCTGTTTCACAACGAAGTCCAACCACAGAACCACGCACAAGCTCAGAACTTCTACTTTACAGGCATCACTGACATTTGGGTCCCTACTTTATTACTTTGTTACTCATTAATCTTGGCATCTTTGAAGCAAATAGGAACGTCATAATCTGTATCCAAGATACAGAGATTACAGAGAAATGATGAAAACAGCCAGCACCCATGATACTTCAGGAAATTGTGTCACAAGTTAAAGGCTGCTCTAAAACCTTAAAGTCTAAAGTTTCCCTCCCAAAACTGTTCTTTTACACTAGTGGAAGCTTTATCTTAAAATTTCCAAATTTATCTGCAGAGTTGAGAAGACATGATTGATGTTGGTGCAGAATCTGTAGGACAACAAAAGTGAACCATCTCAACTGGAAGAACCTGCTGCCTTCACGGGGGAACGCAGAAGCTTGCACCACTATCGAAACAGTTTTGCATGCCAGTTACCACTCCACCACAATGTTACTAAGGAAATATTTTAAATCAAAGCACCCTTTCTCAATACCTCTCTCTAAAACAGTACTGAATCCTCCAAGATAAACATCTATTTAAAGATTTTATATCCTCTTTTTCATATGCACCTGCTTCTCTCGCCTCCAGTTATATAATCCCAGACTAAGGCAGACAGGCAGTTGTACAAGGTCATTGCTTATCTTTGAAAAGAAACATCTTTATGAGTAATCCAAACAGCATACAAATGAAGTTCTGCTTTCATACTGCATGCAGGCTCTTGGGTATTAGTGCTATGGACTTTCTTTAATGCTTACATTCAAGCAAAATATTAAAAATTTGTGTCTCTTTTCATTATATAGACATCTACTGTAGGATTTTCTAAGTGTGTAAGCGTGAAAAGTATATAAGGAGTTGAGCAGTCTCAAAGGAAATATTTTTTTTTAAAATAAGAAGAAAATAGTTATTCACTAAAAGTAAGCACATTGAACTGGGCAGGTTTTGAATTTTTTTCAGTATATTCTTTCTTCTACATTGTGCTCACCTTTTCTCCCAAAGCCCAAACATTTGAAATGATTATGTATTCAAGAATGGTGTATTTGCTGAAAGAAAGACAAATACTTCTTCAGCTTGAAACTCAATTTGTGGTTGAATGATTAATGTCATCTAGGTCCTGCAATTACATAAGTTTGGATGTCACCCAGGGGGTTCAGATTGTCATGCCAGTAGAAGGACACATATTTCTTCTCAATTCAGTGCACATCAAGGCATGTTTCCCTAGATGGAGTACAGGCTCCCTCTATAGTTACAGTCTGGCAACCAGCATTGCCTAGTCTGACCACAATGGCTCTTATTTCAATTCTTGTTTCTTTATGGTGAAACAATATAAACAAGAGCAGCCATTCCTGTGCTATCTGTTGCTTCACCTGCCTTCCAGTTACTATTACTACTCACTGGTGCCCAATCACAATTACTTTCTCCGAGGTAGTAAAGTTGCTAAAAATAATCCAAAAATATACAACGAAAAGTGATTAATCAAATACAGAATTTATATTTATTCACTTTGACCAAGTTTTAGTTCACATTAACATTTCAGATGAACTCTTCTTTCATCCTATTCTGTTAATATCAATTAATTAACAAACAGTATGTACCTTTTGTTCTCTTTCCCGCAGTTTATTTTTCACATTTGTGTTTTCACAAAGTAAATAACACACTATTTCCACCTCTCATAACAATTTTGTTTTCTCTATACAGATACCTGTCACCCCACCAGTCCAGGATCCCCAAAAACAACATCTAGCCACTCTGAACCGGGTGTTTGCTCTGCTGCCAGGCTATGTGACTGCTAAGGGTGACTGTGTTTCTAAGAAGCTCAGACTGAAATTTAACAGACTGCAGAATAACCTGTTTTATCCTACCTGCTGTGGAGGGATGAGTTTCCCATGCACACTTAGGTTCTTGACCTCTGCACTTCAAGTTTGTCTTCACTAGCATGACAGGCGTGTAGTAAAAGTGATGGATTTGCATGTGCTTATGCCAGGTACGCTTGCAGTGATGAATGTGCAGAGGGACAGAAGACTCTGAGAAACAGTGAAGAAAAAGTTTCCTCATCCACGTCTCATCTGCCCTTTTCAGCATTAGTGCTTTTTACCAAGTGCCTCTTGCTAAGGTATCTGCCACGTGTTGGGTGCTGAGGCCATTAAACCCCAAGTCATGGCCTACCAAGCTGGTAACATGCCTCTGGGGCCACATCCAGAGATAATGCATCCCTCACAACACCTCAGAACCTCCCAAGCCCTGCTCTCCACTGTGCAGAAACCTTACTCTACCACTGCGGTTTTCACCCATTACTTTCCTTTGTCACCTGCCATTTCAGCAAGTAAATCACTTCACACACAGTCTCACAGTAGGTAGCTGAACGGACTCCTTCCCACTTGGTAGGTCTTTTACAGTTGAAGCATCTTCAGCATCATATCCATAAGAGATAAGAAGCTAACTTAGGGCTCTGCTTGAGTTTGGGGTCCTACCTGAGATACACGTTCGTAAGATGTTTTGCATGCATTGATTAAACCCCTCAAGTGATCTTTCTGTCCTCCAGGAACACCCCCAACACAAGCATGTCACATGCAGGGAGAGGAGCACATAGGCAAAAAAGTTCCAGATTCTTAGCAGTATTGTTAAAGGGAAGACAGAACATAAAGATAAATAAAATACTTTAAAACTGCCATATGATTTGCTCACTCCAATAAGGTAAAAAAAAAAGTGCTTAAAACTTCAATACTAATACCTATCTTGTATTTACTGGGGGTACCTAGTTCCCTGAAGCCTGGTTGAGTTTATTGGATAGTGCAAAAAAAAAAATCCATCCACTCCTTGACAATAGTAGGATTTCAGCTACTGCAGTGTCATAACATCTTGCAGAAATTGGAGGTATATCCCACTTGATATGCATATATCTTGTAATTACCCAAAAAGTAATTTTGAAATAAAAACCTATATACAATAATACCAATAATAATAAATATCAAAGTGAAAAAATCTAATTTAGAAGCATTATTGTGGACAATGGATCATTATCTACACCAAACATCTTAGCTAATACAATCAGTTTCATTTTATTACCATCATCCACAGGACATCAACATTCAGTCATTCTGAAAACCAAGAGCTGATCAGCACTCAGCAATCTCAGTCTCAAGGTTGTCTGTATTAATTATTTCTCCAATAGAGACGGAAGTTTAATCTTTACACAAAGCATGACATTTTTGCAGACAACCCAAAACTGGTGTGAGTGGCTGATGCCCCAGAGTGTTGTGCTACCATTCAGAAGGACCTTAACAGGCTGGAGAAATGGGCCAACAGGGACTGTATGAATTTCAACACTGTGACATACAAAGTCCTGCACCTGGGGAGGAATTAAGCCCCATGCAACTGTATAGTCTGGGGGCTGACCAGCTGGAAAGCAGATGTGTGGAAAAAACCCTGGGGGTCCCAGCGGACAGCAGCTTGGACACCAAGTCAAGCAATGCACTCTTGGAGCAAAGAAGGACAAACAGCCTCCTGAGCAGCATTAGCCAGAGGGTAGCCAGCATGTTGAGGGGCACGATCATTCCCTTCTGCTCAGCACTGGTGAGAGATACCTGGGAGTGCTAGGTCCAGTGCTGGGCTCCCCACTACAAGCCAGGGAAATACTAGAGCAAGTCCAGGGAAAGGCCAGCAAGGTGATTAAGGGACTGGAGCGTCTGTTTCACAAGGAGAGGCTGAGAGCTGGGACTGCTCATCATGGAGTAGAGAAGGCTTGGGGGATCTGATCCATGTGTACAAATATCTGATGGAAGGATAAAGAAGAGGGAGGCAGGCTCTTGTCAGTGGTGCCCAGTGACAGAACAAGAGGCAATGGGTACAAACTGAAACACAGGAAAATCCACCTACACATAAGAAAGCACTTTTCTACTGTGAAGGTGGTCAGACACCGGAACAGGTTGCCCAGAGAAGCTGTGGAGTCTCCATCGCTGGAGATACTCAAAACCCAAATGGACATAGACCTGAGCAGAGAGCTGGACTAGATGATCTCCAGACATGCTTTCCTGCCCCAAAAATCAAACTCACACAGATGGTTATCTACCTCAGTTTACTTTCTACCATCTTGACAACAGTCATCAACTAAAGTAAAACAGACACATTCACATGCACACACACCACCACATAGAAAACCCCACACAGCTAGGTAAGATGAAGGTAAACTCCATTCAGATTCAAGAATCTTATCTGAAAGATACACAAACCTTTTTCTTCAAAGAATTTAACTACCACATCAAGACAATTAGCCCAGCAGTTTTTTTACACAGAATAGTCTTCTATGGCTCATGCTTCTGAAAAGCTGTAAGAAGCACAGAGTATTTTCACTGCTTCTGAACAGAAGCAGCACAATTTTTTGCTTGTTTTCCGCAATCACAATATTTGATCCAAACCAAAACAAAAATACATTTATAGAAGAACCCACTTAAAAGAAAGAATGAACACTATTATCAGCTAAGCATAAAAAACTATAAAGCCTACCAAGCCACCTATAAAGTAAGGAGAAGACTATTCTTGCATTCTTCACCACTGTCTTTGGGAATTTCATCTATTGAGGTCACCTCTACAAAAGACTCAATATCTAAAATGAAAAATCTTCCATTGGCTCTTTCTCCAAAGAGAATAAGTAGTCTCTTCACTCTAAACCAGTGAAAGAGCTGTTCATGGTTTGCTTCTTGTCTTCTTTAAATGCTTGGGTTTTTTTGGTTGAACTCTTGGGGGAGTGGGGTATATCAGATCCCTCAATTTGTTAATATTAATAAGAATCACAAGCTGATCCAAAACAGTATTTCTCCACAATGAAAAGGAATGAACAAGCCTTAGGAATTTTTTTTTTTAAACAACATGCTGTACCCAACCTGACCTGTTTACAAGAACTTGGCATCTACAAACATGATTAAAAAAAAAAAAAACAAGCTTAAATACTTTTACTTCCCATCAAAAACAGCTTAACAATACAATTTCTGAGATAAAAGGAAATGTAGGGCTATTAGACTGTGCTTCTAAACTGACTACTAGTACACAGCCTTGATTAAGTTTCTATATGCAATCCATTAACATTACTCACTTGTTACATATAAAAAAAAAATCCCCTACTAGTTGTAGTATAATGTTGCCAAAAATATTGTTTGCTCCTAATAATAAACGATGATATCATAATACTTACATTTTGGTACTAAAGAAACTATCTCACGACAGCAAAAGCAGTGTTATTCACATATTCACTCTTCTACAGGTTTATAATCTTAAATCTTTTAGATAACTTCATCTGCTAAACGCATGTTATTATTGGCATGCAACATAAATACAAGAAACCCCTAAAAACACATATAACATTGTAGCAAACAGGTGGATGCTGGATTTGACAGAAGAAATATTGGCTGTTCCTATGTCTGGAAACACATTCAATAATCTTCCTTGATGATTAATATATCCCACGTGTAAAAGCCTGCAGAAAAGACCGAGCAACAGCTGTAATTTACTGAAGGAGGTAGGACAGCTCAGCAGTAGAAGCCATCCAAGTTGTAAAATGACAGTGTATTAGCAGTTCCCATCCATTTAATTACAGTTTAAACTTTCCAATCTGACACAGTAATAAATTGAAAAATGCTGCATTACTGGCTATTTTTTTTCTTTAAGACAGATGTTGTACACGTTATATTGTGGACCTTTTCCATCTCTTCCTTTCTTGCTGGTTATTGCCTGGCTAACAGGATGTTTCATTTTAATGAAGAATACATTAGTGCATTAAGATAAGGTCATCAGTTCTTAAGTTAAATGCAATTTCTGTAATAAAATTAATTGTATAGCGCACATAAAATTTTTTATGTGGGTTAAACACTTTTAATTACTACCTAAATTTTGTTCAACTGAATGTTTAATTGGAGTATTCCCCTATAAAAAGAATGCATACACTGTGAAATGCCTTTACAGTTCTTTACGGCATGCCTTCTATATGTTAAACCATAATACAGTAAGTCATCATCAGTGTTAAAGTCTACAGAAGCCTCTTGAACAAGGCTGAGGGGAAGGAGACAGAGGAAAGAAAACTGCCAGCCCACGCAGTCTGTGAAAACTGGGTTTAAGGGTGGATCTCCGGGCCATGTCCAGTTGGGTTTGGGGCATTTGTAATGACAGAGACTCCACAATCTGTCTGAACACCCTGGTACACAACATTATGAAGCAGAAAGTGTTTTGGCAGTTTTTGCAAATCCTGTTCTTTTCATATAAATAGCAAATATTATTTGATATAAATATCAAATCACCACTGCAGCAGAAGTTGGAGCTCAGACAGTGGGTGCTGGCCTCTTCTCTAAAGTAACAAGTGAGAGGAGAAGAGGAAATGGCCTCAAGTTACACCAGGGGAGGTTTAGGCTAGATATTAGGAAAAATTTCTTCAACTGAAAGAGTGGTCAGACACTGGAACAGGCTGCCCAGGGAAGTGGTGGAGTCGCCATCCCTGGAGGTGTTCAAGAAATGTGTAGATGTGGTGCTTAGGGACATGGTTTAGTGGGTTAGGTGGTGTTGGGTTGGACTTGATGATTCTTGAGGTCTTTTCCAGCCTTAATGATTCTATGATATGATTCTACTACTTTGGCTATTTTTAAAAAACTCCTGTTTTCTCAATAATACTTGTATACTTAGCATGAAATGGAACAGCTCACACATGAAATACAACATTAGGATGACTTTATCCCACTAGTTACTAAGTCCTTCTGAAATGCGAGACAAAACACTAATAAATTCTCTGTTCCATTCAAACAGAGAACCCTGGGTTCTCTGTGCCTTGGATGGCTTAAATGGCTGCTAAGAAAACTTGAAATAATTAAGTTTCATAAGTGGGACATAGTCCCTTTTTTAAAGACCTTACAACATTAGCTTGCATAGGCTAAAGGATGGCTTTTTTCCTGAGAGAGAAGAAGATTTTCCCTCAGGAAAATTCCGTTTCAACCAGAATTAAAATTTTTTTTATTATTTTCATTCAGCTCCTGAACCTTCAAAATAATAACCAAGTATTAATTCACCTCTAGTCAGATGCCATTGAACTGCATAATGGTAAGCCCTGCAACTTGAACCATGGATTTATGGGTTAATTCAGTGCACATATTTTTCTAGGATATTTTTAGTTTTATGCCTACAACTCAATGTGCATTATTCAACCAATTGATTTATGAAAACAATAATCCTATACTAACTTAAATGTGGTTCCATATATCAGAATCAGATTAAATTTGACATTTTATGTTCTCTTCATTTTAACTGAACTCGATTGTGTCAACAAAAAATATCTTCCTACACAGAGAAAAGAATTGTTTTCATTAAAGGAAGCTTTGGAAATACTTGCCTTTTATGGTCTCAGACTTAATAAATTGTTAGATTAACTAAGTGAATATATAATATTCTGTGACAGAAAAAGTTGATACAAGCATCTTCTATAGTGTTTCTCACTGTGCTTCCTAAGTGTACCTTAGCAATTTAAAAAAAAAAAAAAAAAAAAAAAAAAAAAAAGCACCCTTTCTTCTTTTACACCATCCAGGAAAGCGTGATTTTGCCAGTAATGCAATTCCTTGCTTTGAAATTAAACACAGTCGAATCACACTAAAAATTGCTAGCCCTGGCACTACTTACATAAAGGAAAACATTGTCACTCTAGAGGGAGAGTGACATAATAGTACAAGGGAGAGCACGGAACCTTAAGCAGCTGAAAACTAGTTAAAGAGGCCTGTCCAATTCAGAGACACTTGGGCATATGACCTCCAAATCCCAGTTAGTCTGTAGTTCCGATGCAGGAAAGGAGAAGGGAAAAGAGAAACATCCCATATATGTATTCATACACAGACTGTGTTTGGGTAGCTGGGTATGTGCATCTCTGCATCCACGAGACACTGGCAGTAGAATACAGTGAGGAAGGTAAGAGTCCCCTAAGGCCTACCCATATGGATGGAAATTATCTGAAAAATCCAGTTCCAGAAAATATACCTGACAGAAATACCCCTTACAAGCAGCAAATTAACCAAGTATTTGTTAGGTTCTCTCCCTTTACACATTTTTTAATCAATTAACCCCATGTTTTCTTTTCCTCTGACTTCAGGGCATTTTTAACTATTCATACTCTTCTTAGAACAAGAAAATAATTATTTAACTGTCATGTCAAAGCAGTAAATTCCTCACAGTCTCTCAAATTCTTGATTACTTTTGACATATCTAATGCAAAATTATGCTCTACTGTATTAGGAATAGGTACTTTAGTTAAGATTTATTTTTTTTTTGTTACACAGCAGGGTCATCTTTGGAGCTCTTCCTTTGGTTGCCTTCTCTCAATCACTGAAATTAAACCAAAGTCAAGCATACAAGTTTGTAGTGATGTTTTTGAAATTGTAACTAAATTACTAAGTTAAAAACTAATGAAATAAAATTTTGTAGCAGCAGCTAGCACAGATATTTGAAAAATGTAAGTCCTAGACTATTTCATTAAATTGTTTAAACACAACAGGTGTTTCAAAAATTGCTTAAAAATATAATATTTAATGAGAGAAGTCAAACAAGATTGTTACTCATTCAAAGGATTTTAAAAAGTGCACCCACATCCTTTTGGCTACAATACATTCTCATTCCCTTATCAGATTGCTGTCATTTGGCTATTTCCTTTTGGTCCCTTGCCCAGAATAATTTATCTATCAAATGAAATTTCACAGGTGCGAGATTTACAGTGAAAAACGTTATTTCAGGCATTTTTAATCATCTGCAAGGTTTCTCTCCATAAAGTTCTTTATTAAATTAAACATAGTTTGAATCCCCATACATTTTTCCTAAGGCTGTTCAATTACACTTAGATATGAAAGCTTTTCTTTTGACCAACTATACCAATTTCTCTCTTGCTCATTGTAAAATTATACTTGCTCCTTTCTCCTTTTTAAGAAAAAAAAAAAAATCACCTTTAAACCCACAAGAACTCTGCAGTATCCTCTCCTTTTTCAAATACTTTTTTTTTTGCTAGTGACTGGGAAAAATGAAGTCATTATGATAAACACTGAGCGTTTTCCAAAACAGCAACATTCAAAACTATTTCTGAAATATGCAAGATACAGGTTCACAACCAACCTTGACATTAACAGATTAATTACATTCACTCTCCTGTTAATGATATTTATATATGAGCATGTAGATGTCTATAAGCAGAAAGGGAGAGGCCTTGGCCCAAATGAAAATTCCAACACCACCTCACGTTGACCTTTTCCTGAAGCCATTGCCACCCCTTTTCCGAGCATAAGCATTTCAAGGTTTTGCAAGTCAGCTTCCCAGTGAAGGACAACACAACAAAAATGAATGTAATTATATTTAAAGTGCAATTTTCCTTGGTTTCACATATATTCCTGTAGAAATTATACCCTCTGGAAATCTGCAAGGTTTCCAAGAACCTTTGCCCAATGTTTACCCTTCAAGAAACATCTCTACCTCGAGGCTCTATTTTAAACAGAGGCCAGCTCTAGGCTCTGAAGGCAACTGCCCTGCGTTTCACACAGCAACACCTCCTAGTTTTTATTTACACAAAAAATAGCACTGCACCTGAAGATAACATCACTACAGCAAGCTTCCACAAGAATCAGAAATTACACGGGTTAAAATATAACAGCTACATAAACCGGTGCCTACCTGGTGATAGCTACAATGGAGCACATAGTGATTTGGTTGGGTCAGGTTGTTGGTGAACATTCGTGCCATGCTAGCAGTCAATTTTTCTCTTGATGCTCAGCATGGCACACTGGGTCAGAACCAGGATGCTTTGCTCCCAGGCACAGTCGTGGTCCCTGTGCCTGAGAAAATGAGGATTTATTTCTCGATGGCTCTTCTCCACCAGCGTATACTTCTCCCTGCCTTTCAGCTACATGTACATGGCATGGCAAGGTGCGATACCATAACACCAGAGCTTGCACTGTATTCTCCAAAACCAGGCTTGCTTTGTTTAAATTTGCCTTCACTTCTATGGAGCTTTGTTTTTGCTCAATTTAGGCGTAAACAGCAATTCCTCTACTGATCAGCTGGCTACAGTTAATTTGTTATACTTTTGCTGGGCAGAACTGGTTTTCCAAGGTAACAAACAAAAACAAGCCCAAGTATCTAGCATGCGGAAAATGCACTATAAATAGTGAATTTGGGTGCAAAAGAGTTGCAGACCAAATGGAAGAAAAAGCAAAGTAAGTGTAAAACACATATTAGCAAATATAAAAATGACTAAGTGGTTCCTTGAGTGAGGATCCCACCCAACACCAGACTGACCTGATTTTTCTAAGGAAATCTGCTTCAGACATCAGATCAACTACCACTCAAGAAAGTTTGGGAAACCAGAAATCCTCTGAGAAGATCCACTTTCACCACCACCGAGCACGACAAGAGTACCAGTTTCTTTGGGTAACAACCACACATCTAGGAGGGACATGTCCAAGTGTCCTGCCTGATGTTGGAAGGCCCAGAGCTAAGAGGTGGATTTTGGAGCCAAAGAAGCACATGGAACAGTTTGTCTGCACACTGCCTCTTCAGTGGATATGAATGCTCAAGCAGAACAACTCCCAATGAGAAATTTCAGCCAGTGCTATCCTGGAGCTAATCTCACCAAGCTGACAGACCTTTTGTAAATTGATATATTGGTTCTTAAAGGAGGTAATAGCTTTCTCTTGAGATATAACAAATTATTCTTTTCTTCAAGTTCCCATATATTTATGAACGTATTTGTTCAGGACAGGACTACAAATCTAAGTTTACAAGGAACTGTTTTAATTTCCTAGTCTCAAAAAAGCAGCAAAGCTGGCAAACCTGATCACTCTGTCTTTGATCTTCCTTACTTGTAGACAGGCTGTAAGAGATTAAGCTCTTTTCCCATTACTTAATCACTTAAAGTGATACTCTAGGATTCCCAAGGGTAAATGCATTAGGCTACTGATCAGTCTGGGTGCCTTTTTTTTGGTTGTTTTTGTTTGTTTGTTTGTTTTTGGTTTTGTTTTGTTTTTAAGAGATTGAAAGATTTATATAATACAGTTAGCAATATTCTGCAGTCTGGATGAAGTTTTTCAGAAATCCTCTAGTAGTTTATGGACGTAACTCTTGTTTAAACCAACATGCGAAGGTATTCAAATGGGTACTTTTTATTATCATGTAAACTGCTTATTTTTTTGATTAATTTTTCTTCCCATGCTTCATATTACATATATACTTTCTTTAGGGCTACACGAAAATGTTATTACCATCTGGAAAGGGAAAAGTCAACATGTTACATTAAAATCCTTGATTATTTTTGTGTTGTATAGCAAACATTTAAGATAAAGGTTTACAAGAGCTGCACCACTTCCCTGCATACGTTGTGTCCACCATATCCCAGCTCCAACTGTATGAAGCCCCAGGGCTTCTCAGTCTGGGAAAGAATTGAATCCTTTAGGAAACTGCCTGAACATTTCCCAACTTCTTTATAAATTTCTTTTAACCTAATTGCATTTATATCCTTCCAGAACGATTAAATTCTCCCCAGGGAAGCCACAGGAAGGTGAAGGAAGCCTTCCAAAAGGAAGGGATTTTTTTCAATCCTGGACACAGTGACAACCATATAATATAATGACGGTAAATATATGGGATTACTACCAGACTCTCATCCAAGACACTCCAATGTCTTCATCTAGTCAAACATGTTCTCCAAACAAAATTATATTATGCAGACCAAAATGAATGTTATGTTATGGATTTTGGCATGAAACCATAGTGATTTTTAACTCTGTTGTCTGCCATGATTCAGGATATTAATTGGAGTATAAATTGTACAGATGCACATTCTGCATTAAGCGACCTTTTTCTTTCAAGGTCTTACAGAATCATTTGTCTCTAAAATGACCACTCCACGAAAAATAAAAACACTCATCTCACAGAAAAATCAATTCTGCTTCAATAATGTAAATATTTGTAAAACTCACTATTCTCAAAAAAATCAAATAATTCAAGCATTTCCAATGGCTTTTCAAGTAGATCTTAGTTTAATACAAAAGAACTTACTTCCTTATTATAATTTTTGATAACACCACTAAATCATCCTCCTTGAAAGCTATTAGCAGATGATTACTAAAATGCACACATACAAATTCTAGGTTTAGTGCTTGCAATGGTATCATATAGAAGCTAGCGCAGCTATTCCCCTTGCCAGCTCCATAGGGAGACCAGACCTATTTGGGATTCACTGCTTATATCCGTTGTAAATTTAACACTCAAATTGAAATATCAAAAATCCTTAGTGGGCCCTTACTTTATCTGAACTTGAAATTTAGTCATACATGAAAAAAACAATTAAAACAATTCAGAAATACCCAAGACACTTTAAACCATATCAATATTATTATTCATTCAAATGTCATTATATCCAGAGGAACTGAAATATTTCCTCAAAATATAAAACCATTCATAAAACATGTCTATCTCATGCAGCACTGTCTGTCAATGTAGGACTGGGCGGGGGTGTGAGCGGAGACAGAGAAAGAATACTCTTGATGATAAATCCTAGAACTAAGAGTTCCTATACCTCTAATTAAGTAAGTACTACCACATGTCATTTATCCTCATTAAGAAATTGGGTACAAATCACAACTGCTGACTGCATTAGAAGGAAGTCACCAAGTTATTATCCATTTGCTCTTCAAAATGGATCAAAAGGTAACAAAAACTATGCCAAGTTAAGGCAAATAAAATGAAGTAATACTAACTGTAGAAAACCTTACCTTGAAGACCAGATGTATAATGGTTTAAGAAAGAAAAAGTGGCAGTGACAACAAAAAAAAGGGCAAACTTATTAACCTTCTCTGCTCAGATAAAAGAAAACAAGTGTCCTAAAGAAGAAAATGTATTCATAGAATCATAGAATCATAGAATGATTAGGGTTGGAAGGGACCTTAAAGATCATCAAGTTCCAACCCCCCTGCCATTGGCAGGGACACCCTCAACTAGACCAGCTTGCCCAAAGCCTCATCCAGCCTGGCCTTGAACACCTCCAGGGATGGGGCATCCACAACTTCCCTGGGCAACCTATTCATAGTTTGAAGCAGCATGATGCCGTCTCACAACAATAGCTATGTAGCATAAACATCCAAAGTCTATCAAGCTTAGCTTTGCTGCTATTTCTAAAAGGATTGAGCAGTCATTATTTTGCCAGATATTTTTATGAAAGTACCACAAATATTATCATCTGTCCTATTTCACTGATTTTCAAAAAAAAATTACAAACAATTTCAAAACACAACACTAAACTGTTAAGAAAAGGTCATCAAAGTCTTTCAACTGACAACTAAGCTGAAGGCTTGTTTTCTCTGCTCATTCTCTGTCACATCCATTTGAAGCAGCCCTCTGTATTCAAGTCATGCCAACTCTTCTTCACTGCTTCCCAAGCGTTGGTAGGGGAAAGACAGAGAACGGTGGTGGGGGAAAGCTCAGCTGAAGACCTGTGCCTCTGGATTAGCACCCAGCCACAGCAGCCCAGGGAATGCAGCAGCTGGAAAGCAAGTATGCAAACTCACACACCTCAAGTCCTACTACTCATTCAGAGTCAGGCTTAAAATACAGCATATTTCTTTTTTAATCTCTTGATTTTCCATTATTTTATCCTTAGAAGTGCCTGAGCTTTTTTTTTAATCTAGACAATTAAAATAAATCAGACTAAAGTAGAATATGCATCATAGGAAACAAATAGCTTATGACTCATGTTTCCCCAAGTTTCTACAATATAAAACAATACTAAAAAGGAAAAGAAAAAAAAGGTTAGGAAATATGACAAATCCTACAGTAAGAGAATATTTAACAGCCTGCTATAACTGTACGATTACAAATTTTCTAAGCCCATTACTAAAACAATAATAACTAGCTAAATGGAGACATTATTTGATTTTTGAGGCGAGATAAGTTTATAAAGACTGACACATGATACAATGATGCTGGAAAGATTAGTTGCTGTTGTCCGACATCATTCAGGAGTTTGCTGGGGGTGGGAGATGATTCGTAAGGGAATTAAACATCCTGGAAACTAAAAGCAATCATCAGAAACATAGCAATGCCGTCACAGGATGTTTGTAGCAATAACTAGGAAGGGGATTAACTGGGTACTGAGGAAACTGTCCTGAGCTCGAACCAGTAAGACCATCTCAGCCTTACTGTACCATGATGTGGGATACTGAAATTCATGGTCATTCCTCTGGATTCAGATCAGGGATGAAAACTTTTCATCGTTCAGATAATCACTCCAGTAACACCTCTTGGGATATTTTGATGTAAAGCTCCCTTATTTGACCTAACACTGCCAATCTGCTTCCCACCAAACTTTCATGGAAATTGCTAAGTACCTACTGAGATGACAGGGTATGGATAGAGTGGGGGAAAAAAAACAGGCACTTCTACCTTAGGAAAGGGAAAATAAGATACTTCCTTTCAAAATGGACAAAACTAAATTGAAACAGCTCATGAACACGCTAAATGAAAACTTGTATAATTTTTCTGGAAACTCCCTATTGCTTTGATTCCACTTAGTGAGTTTCATCAGTTTTCTGAAAGAGACTGTTAGACCTCCCCTCTCTGTTCTGTCTAGGCTATGCTTCCAGGTTTGCCTATATTGCCCATGGTATCTGTTCAAACTACATAAAGCAGCACTTTATGGAAGTCACACGCCTATACATACTGATAAGAGAACACACGCCATAGACGCAAGAACAGAAGTGAGAAGGAAAAAAGCAGCACTTTTATACCAGAAGTAGAGGTAGGTATTTTAAAGTAGAACTGAACCACAACAACATGCTTCCCCTTCAGTTCCATGCACAAAAGATTAAACGTTTCCTTCTATGTAAAAACTTTGACTCATCTGAAAATGTTGAAGATTTACATTAAGAGAAATATGTATTTTTATTTCATAATGCATCATACTATTTTGATTTTTAAGCCCAAGCTCTCATAGAAATCCCAGTTATTGCTTTGGTCTCTTAAATTTCTCCCTTTTCTAAGAGAGACTGCAATTTCGGTGCATCTGTATGTATTTTTTTTTTTACATTAGAAAACAAGCACAATGCTATGTATTATGCTTGGATGACACACTGTATGCACTCATAAAATCAATCTTAATATAATTCTTCTGATCCTTAAAAAACTACTTCTGTGTCTGTAAGAAACCTTAATTTGATAAGGCTGCTGATGGGCTGAGTCAAATAGATATTACTATTTAGTTATTTCTTTGTACTTCCTCATCTGTCTGCATTCCTTCCCTATTCTCACCATATACTTAGCAGACAACGTAGGTCAAGGATCCGCATAGGTGGTATTTGAAGAGTTTGTGTGTGTAGTTGTAAAATTCTCATCACGCGGGTGTCCTTCTCCCTATTTTGCATTCTTTGGATTTCAGGAGTTCATACAATTAAAAACTGCAATTTTAGAAATAACCATAGTGCCAGTCTACCATGAATCATAATGTATGGTGGTGGTGGAGGCTAGCATATACAGAGAATAGTTTTAAGTGGAAAAAAAAATAACCTGGAAGAATAAATAGTAACCTGTGACGGCTTGTGTCATTCATTTAAGCTTTTAATTTCACCTTCCTTTACTACATATAGCATTAACTCTTACTACTTGACAGCTGTTGGTGTATAGTTACAGGTACACAGAAATACCTGTATTACATGCAGCCTAGCTCTCCACACACCTTCACAAATATTTTGAATTAGCAACGCTGTTTTTTTCAGAAGGATAAGACAAAAAGAAGGGGGCTGCTACAGGTTACACTGCTCTATCCTTTTATACACTCCTTCCTGCTCCTTCAATTCTCATGATGGTGTCACTACTATTCAACAAAATTAAAAGACAAGTCAGCATTGGATGTGAACCATTTCAGCTGAAGGCCTCAAGTGATCATTTATTCTCTGCTGCTGCATTCAGTCTATACACCTATTCCAGAAGAAGACAATACTCCTTGCCAAAGTGCTCTGTTTTACAAAGTTAAAATAGTCAAGTACCAGACAATAGCTTAAGGCATTTTTGATCAAGACCCAAACTAATCAATTTACTATGAAAGTTTTCAAGTTAATAAACTTCCCTTTTATTTTTAGAGGAGCCTTCGTTATGCTTGAATCTAGAATTTTAGACAATGCAATTTTAACACTTTATGAAATGTGATTGATTTATTATTCCGTCATGGTATTTATGGATAATATGATAAATTCAATACAATTCATCATCGTATTCTATAAATATTGCAACAAATTATTAAAGCAATAAAATCTCATGGCAGAAATTTAATGAGATCATGCCACATTTGTGTTAAAGCCTAGTGATAAATTGTGACATCTGCAGTGGCTGTCACCACCTTAAAAGGAAAAGTCTGCACATTCTCTTAGCACAAAGCAAAAATTCAACTTGGAGCTACTTGACAGAAAAAGTTCAACAGAAAATACTGAACTATATGTTTAGCTGCACACTAGTCTTTCCTCCAGTAATGCATACCAGTCCTGCCTGGATGCCATTTAGTGTGAAATTCAAATATATGAAAATTCAGCAGTACAGGGTAGACTTTTATATACAGATTTATTGGGTGCATTTCCTTCTTAGTTTAACAGGCTTCAAATTACTGGTTTAATTTAGCCATTTTTTGAAGGAAAATGCTTTTGTTCCTTAATTTTCTTCTGACATACAGAGCTAACACAGCCTATCAAAAAGCAATCACTGTTATCCTGTTGTGATACAAGTCAAATTAAAAAAAGAAAAAATTTTTGACTGGAAAAAAACATGGAAAGTACGTAGAAAATTATGCCACACCATTTACCTACAAGTCTGGAAAGGAATCTATATTCATATGTACTGTATTAGATGACAGTTGTAGAATGGGGCTAGCTACTGTTTTTTTTAGATGTATGCAGATGCAAACACACAAGTACTTGGCTGCAGATGTGCTTAACAATATGTTGACATAATGTCTGCAAGCAGCTGGCAATTTTTTCCTCTTTCTCAGTTTTATACAAGCAACTTAGGTAGACTGAGTCTCATAGATTTACTGAAATACTTTTACAAATGGAAGAGAAGAAGATTTAGTAGCTCTTGCCATTTCATTCAGCCTGAGTACTAAATCTTTTATTATTAAACATTATCCTAATTGTCTCCTGGAGGAGTTCAAAGTTCTAGTGATTCATTCAGAATCTCTTCATATTTATTGAGTCATCCAATAAGGGATGCAGAAAGCAAACTGTGTGAATTAGTGTCTGAATCCCCCCACCCAACAAAATTCCTTTCCAAAACTAGATTACATTCCATTCATTGATTAATCAACAAGGCTTAAATTCACCCCATCACACTTCTTCACTTCATCAGACTGTAGCAATAGAAAATTACTATGCCTTCTGTGAACCAATTTCTAGAATGAAACGTAGTTCAGACATTTATAAGCACACTGCAATACTCAGAGGTGTTAACTGTACATACCTCAAAATATAAGCTCTTTGAAGTCTCAAGGACTTTATTATTTAAAAAATAAGCATTTAGAAAAAAACATAAACCAGTTGCAAAATGGCACTGAGTAATTATGCTTTAAAAATATTTTATATTTAATACTAAAAAGAGAAGATAGAATACATGCATTTTAATATGCAACTGAGAATTCTAAAATCAACTTATATGCTGCATGTGTTAATTTTACTAACTCTAAAATTTCTGATGAGTATTAATATTAGCAGCAGGTTGTATTTTTGTCCTATTCCTTTATCACCGTAACACTGCAGCATATATCTGCCAGCCAGCCCTGTTCTCAATGCTTTCAACAGATCAGTAACTCTTTACTTTGGGTTATAGGAATAAAACACTACCTTCTGTCACATAAAAATTTTTGGACCAGAGTAAAGACTGAAAATGTTTCATTCTGAAGCAACTTTTTCTGACATCTGTAAGCAAAGCCTTTAGTTGTAATCATGAATTCTTAAACTGATGAACTTTATACAAAAACCTACAGCTAAGCCATATTCTCAGACACATAATTTACACCCACTTGCACTTGCCTTTTCATGGTACAACCTAAAAATCTACACGAGACTTAACCCTCACTTTACCTGTACATCAGTTCAACAAGGGCTCGTGCTTTAGGGTTTCATTTTTTAATGTTGCCACCCTGTGGTCATTGATGGCAAAGACAAAACGGCTCTCCAGAAAAAAATTAGCAAAAATATGTTGGGAATTCAAAGAGCAAACTTTTATGGTTAAATATCTGGAAGACAAAGCTTTAGACAAAATTATGTCAGTAATCCCAAAATTTCAGAAGAATCGTTTAATTTTCTATAGTTCTGTACGAATGTTATGCATTGACTTCAATTTCTTAATCTTAGTTGCAGCATCCAGAGCCTACAGCACAAGTTATTCACAGGAACACTACCTTCAGCATAAAGTGCCATCAACTGTCCTTACAGGTATAAATGGTTTTTTTTTTTTTTTTTTACTTGACTTGCCATCTCCCAAGAAAAATTTATCTGTCTTGATCCCATATAATTTCTTCCACTCTTTCAAACTAAAATTTCTTACTGCATACTTTTGACTGTGAAGTCTCTATGCTCATGCTTCTTTCCCTTTCTGTATGCAAGGGGAATTGATGCATTCAGTTTGTTTTCAGTAATCCAAAAATAAATGAAAAAGAAACAACTCTCAACTTCTAACTCAGTCTAATCACACAATATTTTGTAAAAACCTAGTGAGGAAGAAGTATTCATTTAAGAGCTGTAGCTAGTTATTATTTTGTTAGGCACAAAAACCCCTACTCAATTAACATTTATCTTTACAGTAGTTCCCATAAAGTTATTTATTGTTATTACAAGATTATTTTGCTTTTGCAAATTTTACTGTTGAGATACTAATTTCCAACTGTTGAGATACTTCATTACAATAGGAAGGAGGAAGAAAAAAAAAAAACTACACAAAAACCAAAACACAAAAAACCCTAAAACCACAGAAGCTGACATTTGAATTTTTCTCCAATAGTTGTGTAGGTACCAGGAATAAATAAAACCAGCAACATCCTATCTACCCTGTAGATCTCCATAAAAGGTCTAATGCAGAAAGACGATTTCAACAATTTCATTTCATTTTTCTGGTAGTTTCAGAGCATTCTTAAAGTGCAGTAATTTAGAAAATGAGGGCCTTGATAGCCAGTACATTCCTCCTAAGCAAGGGAGAACTGTGTTTCCCCAAGAAAAGCAGAAGCAGCCCTAAAATACCTTTCAGACTAAGGATTAGAGAATTCACATTTAGGGTGGGAGGAGACTTAGACAAATTGACTACTGAACCTTTGGCACACATCTCTACATAAGTGCTCTAAACACTTAATTCCCTTGCCAAGCAAAAGTGTAATGAAGTAATTTTCATCCACACCTTAGTTTCCCTTGTTTTTCTCTTAAATTTTTCATGAACATACCACCGTTTTAGGACTACGCTTTCTGGGAGTGTGGAAAGGATAGCTGATACTCACATGCTGTACACAAAAACATTTATTTCAGCCTGGACCAACCTCATAATTTTTAAAGTTTTCTGTCTACCTGCTGAACAGAAGATTGAAGTCTGCTAGTTCTATCTTCAAAAGTTCTATGAAGTAAATGAATTATAGTCTTCTGATTTCACTTGTAAATCTCCTAATGAGGATGTAGATAATTAAACAAAATTATGCCAGATACTTCCCTTTCTACATTAACACAAAAATATCTAATTCCATCTGCATGGCTAGACCAGTTGAACACCCTACGTTTTCCAACATCAATAGTTCACATAATTTTAGGAAGTTTGCACAGAAAGAAAAAACCAGAGAGCTTTTCACAAATCAGGACTCTTCACATCATGAAAGCAACAGAAGATTTTTTTTAGCTGAAATCAGGTTAATGACTGGCTCCCCTCTCATGCATTTTCATCAACTGTAAGTTTTTTAAAATCTTCCTAATCCCCCAGTCATGATGAAGGTGCACTGACCCTCAGCTTTACTTCAATTACATTAGTCCGTGAAAAAGTTAATTAGAACACACTTCCACAAAAGTAGAATATAGAAGCAATATAAATGAGGACATAGAAAAAGGAGATGATGTGAGAGCAAACTAGTAAAAAGAACTTTAACTATGAATTAATTAACCTAAAAAACAGACAAAACAATCCCCTTCTCATTGTTATAATATCACAACTTCAAAAATTTCCATTTCTCATTTCTGTAATGTCATCAGTAAGCAGCATTCTAATACTCAAACTTACTTGTGGCCCCGGAGTTCATTTAATGTGTTGTATTCATATAAGGCATTCATTATTTCTATTTCATCAGCCCTTTCCATTTATAGTCAATAGAAACCTTCATTCAATACACTAATGAAGAGAACCTATCATATGTAAGGCCAGCTAAGACAGTTGCTGAATCCCAACAAAGAGCCAGCCAAGAGTCTAGTCCATATACCTGGATGAATCAGATATACAAGGGGAAAAAAGCACGCATGAGTAAAAATTTCAGGGATTTGGGCCTCTAAACCCAGATGATTCAAATTCAGTTATGTTGCCAGTAGATTAAGAAGCATAACAGCCTAGAGAGAAGTGCTTAACAGTCAGAGATTTATCAAACAAAAGACATTCTTGAAACACTATGGTTATAGATTTCTATGAAATATCTTCATCTATGTTACAGAAAATGCCATGTAAATTATGTCACTCCAAAAGTGTGCTATAACATTAATTTCACGAAATTTGACATCAGATAACTGCAGTCATTTTACACCCCCCTTTCCCTTTTTTTTTTTACCACTCTCTGAACAATACATTTTTCTCAGAGTAAGTGCACTCCACATAGGAACATTGCATTCTAAAAGTTACTTTTCATTTTTTTTTAATCAATGTAATTGTATATATAAAGTACACAAGGACATGGTGGATGTCTTATCCAGATTCCAGCTATATTATTTTATGCACAATGTGTTGGTCCATCTGAGAAAACAGGCAGCTTAGAGCAAAATGCAAGAAACAGTTAAAGGAAAAGAAGTTGGTGGATTAAGCAGACGATCAGAAAAAAGATAGAAGTTTAGTGTTTCCAGCAAAAATATTTTAAAAGAAGACTATCAAACTGAATTGTTTCTTCAACAAGGAGAGGAGAAAGGCAAAGGACACTTGGTGAATATTAGCAAAAAGCTAGCTTCATTGGTAGACAGCAGTGATCTACAGTTCTGCATAATAGGCTCCCCGCTCTATAAATCTGCTTTACTCCCCAGCACTTTCCCGAGAACGTGATATATTTCTAAAAAGTTCCATCTAAATGTCACCCTGAAAGCTTGCTGTACTGAGGACCATTCTAAATGTCAGAACAGTCTCACGCGACCTATGACTGAATTTAGGATTAGTCTGAGACACATTTTCCTAAAATGAATTTCTAAGACTAAGTTATGCATTTGGAACTTGGACTTTGATCTGTGCCATTATCCAGTTTCCTTGCCTTCAAAAGTGCAGACTTTTTTCAGTTTACCTCAAGTTTTCAAGGCTCAATGTGCTTGGAAAGAGCCATAAGAAATGTCACAGTGGAACACGTTCCTCCTGCATCCTTTGAAAGAATCAATCTGAGTTGTGGCTGCATTTTGTATTTTTATCTTTGCACAGGTACCAATTCCCTTACAGAATGCAGATAAAAGTACACTTCATTAGCTCCACTGTCCACAGAACTGAACATGAAGAGATACAAAAAAGCCGGATCCTTGCAGCTCTCATAACACAGAAACAGACACAATCTTTAAAACACCCATAAAAAAAAAAGTGATTGAAATTCGTTAGATATCTAAACTTGACTTAAGCAAAATAAAGAGGCTAGTCATGTGTTAAAATGAAGGCAAAAGTATACCAAAAAAGGGAGAAAAAATTACAGAATACACGTATGACATTGAAGACTTTCACAGTTCTTACTCGCGTGAAGGAGACACATACATTAGCTTATAGAAGGACACCACTTAGTTTTCAAAGGATTTATAAAATTATTCATGCTGTGTTCACTTTTTTGTCTCAATAATCATTAGCATCCATTCACTCTTTAGCCTCAACTCATCCTTGTTACTTATCAGTAAACCAAACAGGTGAGAACAGAGGAATAGATTATTTGGTATATAGGGTACAAACTATCTAAATATTTTCTGGGGTTTGGTACATTCATAAAATCTTTCTTGCTGAATTCTGTGTAAGAAGTGAGCTTAAGCTGAAGCTTCACCCTTGAAAAATTTGATTCTCTTTTACGATATACTTCTTCACAAAACCTGTAGTTTTGCTTTGAGTATTCTCCCACTATCCACACTGACTAAAACTAACCATGCAGTTTAAAAGAAAAAAGTTTCCTCAATGAAACTGACAGATTAAAAAAAAAGCCACATTCTGTGTTGTATTCTACAGAAACTTATTTAGAGTGAATGTTTTATTACAGAATATACAACCATCTAATTCAAGAATAAATCAAGATAAACATATCTGAAGGAGCACTATTGAGAACTATGCAATGGGCAGCTTTAGCTGCAGCAGCATCTGCCTTGTGACCACCAAACTGTATAAATATAATGTTTGAACAATAATTTCTAAGGAAAGAACAGCACTTATGAAATTAAACAGGGCAAAACTATAATACAATATTTTAGTCTAGCTTAATTGTTATACAAGATATACCAAATAAAACATCAAAGTAAGGTTCAAGTAGGATTTAAGGGAATCATAAGCTATATGCTGGTCCTCTGAACCAAAATTAAAGACAGTATAGGTCATTGTCATAACAGTTTGGATGAGAAAAACGAATTAGAGGGGCACTATTCATTGCATAATGCTAATAGTAGTCCTTATCACTTTTTACTGTAACAAGAGGTAACCCACAAACTAGAGAGGGTACACGGAAGAGGTTAACAGCACAATCATTTAAATGTATAGTTAGTACTCTGCCAAATTCACTGCATTAGATTTTATTTAGTGTTACTCTACTGCATCCTGCATTATCAAGTGTAAAATAAATTGCACTTTTATAGCACACTGTAACTGTTTTATGACTTGTATTTATTAGAAATACTTTTACTGTTTTCAGACAAAATAACAAAAATGCATGTGTTGTTAGCCTCCCACCTTTGTCATCAAGTGCTTAAAATATACTCTGAAAACATTGAAAATTTGCTTTGCTTGTTCTATTGCACACAGGCAAAGGGCTAAAATATGTTGGGTAATTTCACAAATTTTACCTTGCAATTTCATTGTGTTACTATAGAAATCCTACCTGTGACTTTTAAAGAATCTTTAAAGATTTCATTTCTGTACTAAAATGTCAAGCAGCTATGCTTTACAGACTCTTCTTTGTCACGTGGTCAGTGTATTTGAGGGATTAAACAACGTCACCATCAGAACACACCCTCAGCTAAAGGCAGGGGAACACATTAAGCTTCAAGAGAAGCTAAAAGCAGCAGTCATGTTCGTGTTTTGGGCTTTCTACTTTCTGCTTCATTTTCTGGCAATTCTGGGCATCACACAAGCGACCCTTTTCTATAGGAATTGGACAAGTGCAGAAATCACAGAGGCAGAGCAAGTTGCAACAAAATAAGCCAGCATCACCACAGTAGTGATAGCCCAGAAAACACTAAAATCAAACTGTAGGGCACATGTTTATATTCCAGAATATTAAGCAACTTCTTACATAATCTTAGGAAACTGAGGCAGGCTATTCCAGAGTTGCCCACTGTAACATTTTATGCTGTACACCTCCTTAACACAATTACACTGGTAAAAATCCCACCAATCCTCAAAAAATTGAAATAAAGCTTGTACAGACTTTCATTCGGATCAGTTCAGCTATTGCTTTGACCCTCCTGCATGCTCTCTGGGTGTTATGTGACAGTAAATGCACAGAATGACTCTAACCTGTCAGTTTAACTTTGGAAGATGTTACTGGAAGATGTTACTGAAATGTCCTTGTTCATCAATCCATGGCAGTCATTTACCTGGAGACCTAAAGTATGAGAATTACAGGTCACATTACTATACGCAGGCACTAAGTTCCATGTAATATAAAGCATACAGCCAAAGCTACCAATGTGCCTGCTGGAAAATAACCTCCCTCCCCTGTGTCCAAGAGAAAAACTCTGAACAAGTGACAGATGACTGACAGGCTGGATCATGTTCCATGCATTTTAGGTGCTTTCTTTTGTGGTTCAGTATGCAGTTTTCAAGTATTTACAGGTAAAGTCAAAGATTTTTGAAAGGAACAACTAAAAAAAAATAAGAATGCATACAAAGTAGATTCTTGATATGATACTTTGAGGTATAGAGAGCTGTATAACTGATACAGGGTTACCCAAAACTCTGGTGGTTTTGTTTTGGTTGAATTTTTTTTTTTCCAAAGCATCATGAAAGCAGAGCACACTCACCCACCAGATGACTGCACCCTTCAGTTCAAAGCAGGGACTTCAACCTCACTGTCCCAACATGGGCCACAGTGTTCAAGCTACTGGCTGTTGTAAGGTACTTCACCCATCCCGGTGTTTTCTGTGAAAAACCTAACTCATTCTGATGAGGAAATAGTCTTTTTAAAAAGTACTAATTTATACCAAATGAATTTTCCCTACTAAAAAGCTATATTTTCTATTGAGTTTTAAATACACAGCTGGTTCAGCAGGGGTGGCAACTGTGCATTTGAACTAGGTCCTCCGATTTACAGGAAACTATCTGAATGTTAAAGCAAGGACGGGCTTAAAAGGAGCTGTAAGGGTCTGGATTTGTTGGGTTTTTATCCCTCAGGAGCTGCAGAGACTCAAGGAGAGGCAAAAGACTCAGCTCAGGTCTACACTTCATCATCTCTTTTCAAATTTGATGAATTCCTGTACTTACAATTAGAAGGACAATTTGCACCGGAGAAGAAAGAAGAAAAACCATGCTGTTTTCTACTAAGGAAGCAGAAAATCCCATTTAAGCAGTGGATGGCATTTGAACAGTAGTGACCACATTTTCCTGGGTGGTTAAATACTCCCTGCCCAGCAACGCTTTTGATGAAGTAGCATCTCCAGCTCACTGAATTTAAAAAAAAAAACAAAAAAGCGCCAAGATACTTCTAAATGCAGGGTGGGGGCAGATAACTGGAGCAAGGCAGGGAATTTTCCCAGTACCAGTGGTGAGAAGCGCAGAGAGGGGAAGCTGAGCCTGGGAGACAAGGCCTGCTGCTCCGATCCCTGCCGAACATGGCCGTTTCTGCCCCTGGCTCCACACCAGGCCCCGGCAGGTAGGGCCGGCCTCACCTGGCTCCACAGCCCTGCTTCAGCTGTGGCCTCGCATTCGGGCACCGCACATCTCAGCCTGACGATGGGGCTGTCCGGACAGCCTGGTGGGCCTGACCAGCGAGGCCTGGTGCCCTCCCAGCACGGCAGCTCAGTGGCAGCACGGTCACCTGCTGCTTCATTTTTAAGCTGTTTCTTTTAATCGATCTGAAGCAAATCTGCTGCCATCTCTTCCTCACCCTCTCCCAGTAATTCATAGTTTCTCAGGCGAGATGAGCACCTTTTCCACCTGGATAAAAGAAGCCATTTCGTCTTAAATTCTTTTAAAAATTAGGGCAATCTTCTTTTCATTCTCCATCTTCGCTTTTCTAATCACTTTTTATACCCCCTCAATTTCTTTTTATATTCCTCCCAGCCTTTTCATGGATCTCTACCTCTCACAATTTTTTTTCTCTTATCTGACGTTGCATTCTGTACTTACTTATTCATCCACCTTGGCCTGTTTTTTCCCCCATTCTACTCATACTGTATTTATTGCTACACGACACATCACAGAATCACAGAATGTTAGGGATTGGAAGGGACCTCGAAAGATCATCTAGTCCAGTCCCCCTGCCGGAGCAGGAACACCTAGATCAGATCACACAGGAACGCATCCAGGCGGGCTTTGAATGTCTCCAGAGAAGGAGACTCCACAACCTCTCTGGGCAGCCTGTTCCAGTGCTCTGTCACCCTCACTGTAAAGAAGTTTTTTCTCATATTCAAGTGGAACCTCCTATGTTCCAGCTTGAGCCCATTGCCCCTTGTCCTATCACTGGATGTCACATAGCACCACTGGGCAGCCATACACTCATCTTTCAACACTTTCCACTTCCTTTCTGCGTTCCCTTTTTACATGGCTTTATCCCCTTTGATCTTACCCACTGCTGCACACATCCGGCCCACCTTTCTCACTCAAGTTTCATCTCTACCGCTTTATATTTCTAGCACAAGATCAAAACAGGTCCTGGCTACCATTCAGGTCCCCGTCCTGCAAAGTGTTAGTGAGTGCAGTGGAAGTGTTGCACCAAGTGCCCAGCCACACTGTGCCAACTACATGGGCAAGCGACCGCAGGAGCAGACTTCTCCTCACCATCACTTGCGATGCAAAGGAGACACGATGTTGTCAAGTAAAAGAACACAAGAAAGCAGAGACAAGAAAAATGCCTAACGGTAAATACAAAGAACAAAACTGAAAGGCAAGAAAAAATACAGAGGGATAATGGGCTCAGTAATACTATTCTACAAGTAAAACACATTTCCACCTTAAAACAAAAACAAACCAAAAAAAATACCAAGCTACCACAGTACCTCATGTTAATGACAATTCTGGGTCTTCAGACATTATTCTGTGTTATGCATTTTGCCCTCTTACTGTACACTCTTGGGTCTCCCCAAGAAGCCTGCCTCTGACCAGCAAGGTGCTCTGGCCTCCCTGGCCACCAGCCCGGGGCACCGTCACAGCTGTCACTCACCATCCGAGCAGCACCATGCTGCTATACTGACCCAACCATGATGTGCAACTCCCCAAAAGACCAAAAATAGTGAGCTCTGGTTCCCCTTTTAAATGCTGTACAAACTCATCCTACACTCTCTTAAGAGAGTCTTTTACACTAATTCATATATTGCCTGTTTAGTTACAGAGTTTGATCATATACTCAGACACAAATCAGGCTTCCAGCATGTGTAGCAGCTCATACGCTGTTCTTGTTATAGTTGAGGCAGTGGAGAGCAATGAAAAACCAAATATCCCATTAAATCAATTAGATTATAAGTACTTTGTTTTTGCTTCTCTCTACTTCTAATTATTCCAGTCTGGCAATATTGCCAGTGTCAGCACAGCTTCACATACCAGATCATGATAATTAACAGCACAAACGTCTGATCTCTGATATAGGAATTTTCATCAATTAACAAGTTAACAGTTAATTAGACTTAAACAAAAAAAATCTCATCATCTGATGCTTGTGCAGCCTGAAAATCTCAATTACAATGTGGTAGCCTAGTTGCAAGGGGCAAAACAGGTAAGAAGCTGCAAAGCGGGGCAGATTGGAAATTTCAGCATCTGGGAGGTGCTGCAAAACAAGCAGCAGATCCCAACATTACAACCAATAATGATACAACAGAATTAATTTTTGCTTTCCGTAAAGGAAAGCTGCACGCAGGGTTAGCCTCCCAGCTCTACTCAGTGGTTTGTTATATTTATTAAACCAACAGCGATCTAAAGAACAAGCCATGTAAGCCAACAGCCATGTAAGAAAAGAAGCAGAAGTAGGCAGGGTTATCTACATATAAATATCACAAAATGAAAAGTCTCTATAGTAATTTTTTTTTTTTACTTATGATTTGAATAGTCATCTTTTTCAAACATTCAAGAAACAAGGTGAGGTTTTTTTGGGTGAAAATTTTAAAATTAATTTAAAGATAACTACTAGAGTGTGGGGGAGAAAGAGAATGCTGCTACCACTCCACACTCAAGTTATTGCAAATGAGATGAAGCAGCAGGTTTAGTTAATCTACCTTGTGAAACACAACTGTTCTCTGTTGAATTTTAGCGTTCAGAAAAGTAAGGCTGCAGAATGCCAAAGCAAATAGTCTGCTCTAACTAATTACTCCTTTGCTTCATGCTCCAATTTAGACATGTCACTGTCTTCTTCTCATCATAAGGGCTGGATTTCCTCCAAATTGCTAACAAATTAAGGCTGCCCTTAAGGTGCTCTTTTCTTCTCTTTCATAAGAAACAATAGGTTTAAATATTTAGCCATTTTACAGGTTTGGTAACTTTGTAATACAAGCAGAATTTCAGTAGTTCATGTGCAGATCCTTAGAGCCGCTGTACTAACAAACCCCAGCACCATCCAAAAAGGATTCTCAGATTAAATAGGACTGCACTGGTCTATCTGAACTTCTGTTTGTGCTCCTGAAGTCCTCTTACTGCATTCGTAGAAGGGGATGGGCACTCTTAAATTTTCAGAGCCAGTTTTGCCATCACTGTTTAAGCCTTAAACAGGTATAACCCACCTGTAAACAACAAAAAAGGTAAAATGCTTATATTTTACGGTATAGTTAATGTCTCTGTTTCTCTCCTTAAGTAAAAAGCTAAACATCACATGACTTACAAGGTGCTACAGACATTCAAAGGCTATGTTCCTTTTTTCCAATCCTGCCACTGCAACAGAGGATAGAAAAGGAGGAAAAATCATTCTCTACATGTTGTTAACCTGCCCCATGCCAGTTGTTAACCACCTGTGAATACTGTCTCCCTCCTGACACACATCCAAGACAAATCATGATTTCAGGACTCTAGTGTGAGTATATGGAGCTTGGTTCACAATGGGATTTGACTGCTGTCCACTACCTAGGGGATGATACCACAAGGAGTTGTTACTCATTGTATTTTTTTCTTCAAAAGGAACATGAGAAGCTCTGTTTTACCACTGCTATACACATAAGTTTATCATTTGTATTTAGGAAAAATGCCTTGTTAGCAAATCAGAGAAGTAGCTTTCTATTGTAATCCTTTCCTGCTAACACATTCATCACCATGCAAAGAATAGTTCAGTATGGATCTGAAGTCACATGAACGTGTTAAAGTTTCCAGATATAGAAGCTAGTTCTTTAAATTCAAACTGCTGATCAACCCAAATGTTCATCTCTGGAGGTCCCATGTGGAGCACACAGTGTTATGACAGCAACCATCATGTTCATCCACTCAAAGTGAAAGGCAAGAGAGGGTAAACCCCATAGTCTTAGATCTAAATTAACTTTGAACTTCATTTGGGAAAAAAAAAAAAAAAGAAAGAACAACTACTCCCTTAATCACAGACTTTCTTTTTAATTAACCAGAATAATTGAAGCATGACTTCTTAAAAGCCTCTTGCCTAATATCTCCCGCCGTAGAAGCTTTTTGATATCTGCCAAACAACATTAAGTCTTAAAAAACTTCTGGCTGCATGATCTGCCAGCTAATACTATTGTGTAGAGTACACAGTATATTTCTTATAAGCTCTCATGACTTCAACATGTGTAATTTAAGTTCTCTTTGTTCTTTGACACTGATTATTCCAAATAAAATAACTGCAGATTGCAAAAGAGAAAATAACCTCTCTTAATTATTCCAAATTCATAGATGCACTATTTAAAAATATTCCTTCTTTATGGTTTTTATACATTTTTTAAAGTCAAATATTAAAGGCAACATCATTATTTACTAAAATCTTTTTTCTTAGGAACATGTATTTCAGCCACATTACAGCAAGATTTTGCAACACTATACTAATGAAAATGTAATGGTTCCATCCAGTGGACATCTCCAGCATTGCAGACCTAAGATTAGAAAGTAAAACAAAGAAATCCTTGCACTGAACTAGTTGTAAAAATGACCTAACAGCACGGAAAAGGGCAGAATTGATACAGTAAGTGCTTAATAATGGATTAGCATGATCAGATCACAATTATAAAACATCTTCCTATTTGTACAATACATATAATTGAAAACACATTTACCTATTACTTGCATTTTGAAATCATAAGATATTAAGTAAAAATTTTATTTTGTGTTAATTATTTAGTACAAAAGCGAATACTTCCATAGTGCGAGATTATAAATAATGCTCAATTTCAAAAACCTGTCTTCTCTTTCCCATTTTTTGTAATGTGCAACATCCAGAGGATCCACTACGGAGCTCACAAAAAATACAAAAGCACAAAGAGACTCTCTCCTAGGAGCATTCAGCATTGTTTATGCCCCCCAAATGTTTCAGCTGAAATTGTCAGCTCCAGATGTATTGGTCACAGATGACTGACAGCAACTTCTGTAGCACAGATACAACTGGGGGAAAAAATACACTTTTTTTTTATCATCACTCTGATCCACTGTTCCTTCAGTATTTCAAAAAAAGGCAACAAACATGCCAATGAAGTCTACTGTACATCTTACATGAAAGAGTAAATATTTCTCACATGCACATGCATACACACAACAGCCACAGAAAGAACCAATGGATTTTGCCAAATTGCCCACAAATTAGAAATGCAGAGCAGGAGCAAACAACAGCCGTGCCACCTTCTACAGGCTCTGGTAGCACATTGTACATTTTATGTTGTGTCAGCAGCTTCACCACTGCATTCATAAATATTAGATGCTGTTAACTCTTTCTGGTGTTCTGGACAACCTTCCTCTGACAGCGACAGTTTCTGCTCGCCCTGTTTCAGGTCATGGAGATAGTCAAATTCACAAGACCCACAGATCGTGACCTTGTCAAATCCCGTCATTCAAAAGACAGCTTCAGTTAGGGGAAAAAGCAGAATGTGAACTGCTATTTTCATGTTCCCTATGTACTAGCACAGACAGTGTCTTTGTTATTAAATAGGCATAATGCTCCCCCACCCACTCCTGCTCTTCTCTATTCCAGCAGCCCATATGGTACCATTCATCCTTTCCCCCCTCCTCCCCGTTTCTTGTGCCATTTTGGGTTGAAATCAAAAAGATCCAAGCACAGAATGCATTATGAATAAACCTTTCTTCACACTCACTTCTCCTTATAAACCCTGCCACCAAGCTTAAAAGCCATTTCACTATTCAAAGATCAGCCAGCAAAGTTTCCCAAAGAGTGTAATGGTGCTAGTGCTGACGCTTTTATATGAGCAGCTCAACTGTCTGAGCAGTGACAGTTTCTCCGTGGCTTATAAGTCTGCAAGTATTTCTTTCAAAAGATAACCATCAGATGAACAGCACAGTTTGCCACTAGCTGCAAACTATCTCCCAGAGACTAGCCACTGTTCTGCCTTTTACACTAGAAGTTACAACACACCAAAGTTAGGAAAAATTCAAGGTTGCTTCACAAAGTTCAGTGCAACCTCTGATTTGAGAAAGAAGATTTGCCAAATCCAGCCACTGGGAGGAGTGTAACAGTGCAGGCTTGTGCAGCAGGGAGATGGAGAGAGCTGGCTGAACTGCTGAAGAAACAAAATTGTACCACAAAAGCCATTTAAAAATTACCAGTTATTGTCTTCTCCAGGGTGAGCAGCTTGACTGGGATTTGCACAGACAAAAGGACTATCCCTACACCGAGGCATCCAAAGCCCTGTCAACAAATGTCGGGGGGGAACCAACATTCTCGAACTTCAGAATTGAAGGAGGACCACCTCAGGACCTAGACTACCCCTGCCAGTAGCACATCCCTGTAGGAGGAGCTGCTACAACACAAACCTGTTTCCCAGTTCACCCTCGGCCCCCCACGGCTCTGGGATATGGGGTCTGCTCTCTGCAAATGGCAGGAATCATACTCACCCCCCAAGTGCTTTTTGCATTCCTTATCTCTCCATGCGATGTCCCTAGCCTAGTATCTGACCATCTTACCATCTCACAGCTACACACCACAGAGAAATATCTCTACTGAGTGGATTATTAGACACAGAGATATTAAAGCTAGGTTTACAAAGGGCACATCCATTAAAACGCTCAGTGTTGGCAAGTCTTAGTATTTGTGGCCTGTACACAGCCCTGAAATGAGACAGTCAAGAAGAAATAAAGCCTTCAGCAAACACTACATTGAGAAGGATCCTACTATATATAGCTGACAGGAACCTATAATAAAAGATAAGCAGTTTTTGACCTCTCCAGATGTTAAGTCCCACACCGTTTCTGCAACTCTGACCTACAGGAGGGAACCTTTATCCATTACCATGGACCCTTCTCTGAAATTAGGCACATAAGCACTTACTTCAAAAGCTAAAAAAAGTGTCAAGTCTTTAAATACATAAGCAGGGTGAGGAGGAGAGGCAGAATGTTAATGAATACTACTAGTACTGGATGAAATATAGCAAAAGTGAACAAAAGGGTCCTTGAAGTAGGAACCAAAACTCAAGATTTTCGAACACAAAAAAGAACAGCAAGCCACACAGCTTATTCTCTTTCCTCAATCTCGCAGCCCAATTAATATTTTTAATTCCTTTAGACAAAGTACAATAGCTTTTAGAGGCCCACACATGGGGCAATTACAGAACTCTCCTGGAGCAACATCCCACGAGAGGTCTCATGCACACAAGTAGGAGAATTAAACTCTGGGCTCCCATTGACTGGAGACAATAAATAAGCCTTCTGCCAACCAAGCTTGAAATCTAAACACTTATAATGTCGCATATAAATGTTGATGTTTTCATTTTAAATGTAAGTTTGTATGTTTTGATAGATGCATAAAGGATTATTTCCCTAAAGTCTCTAAATACGACTTTTATTGATGGGTTAGTAATGAATTGGCAATGTAAGGCAAAAAGATAGCTCTGATTTGTCAAGCAATGATCTTCACACAGTACAGGAAGGTGCCATCGTATCAAGAACAGAGCAGGTACTCCAAGATGCTCCTAGAACACAGAGGTTTGAGTAGTTAACCTTTCAGTAACAAGCATCAAAATTTCATTTTTCTATTTCCCTAGACTAAAAAAAAAAAATCCTCCTGTCAACAAGAAATTAGGCATTTTTGTAACAAATGCTTCCTCTCTAATCAGAGCTTCTTCTGGACACTTCCTCTGTTTATGACACTGGAAGTTAATTTATGTTCAAACTGATATTTGCAATCATTCCTTAATTGCTTAATTTAACTGCTTTGAAGAGAAATCATGAGTTCCACAGTTTTTTTATCAGAACTTGGGTGAACAGTCCACAAATTAGAAACTGACAATACACTGTATTAAAATTCGTTGTAATACAAACAATATCTACAAATTCATAATCTGCTTAAGGGACTGGAGAGCACTCATTTTTATTCCCTTACAATTACATATGTTCTAGATTGTCATCTTTGTTTAAAGAAGAAAATACTGTAGAAAATTGTATTGCAGAACCCTGCAATACAAGGGAGAGCATTAAAACTCCAAAGACTAGTGCTTATAAAACCAAACCAAAATGGGCCAAAGATTGTAACCTTGAGTTTAGCCCCCACACACTGTATAAGCAGACTGATAAACGATGTTGTTATTTATGATTCCTTCCCTAGAAGATGCTGCCTTTGGTGCACAGATCAAGTCCACTCCTGAGAGAAAGACGAACACTCATCTGTGGGACCCTGTCCAATTTCACATTTAACAATATGAGAGAAAGGAAAAAGCAGCAAGTTGTGTCAGGGTATCTGCTGTGTTAAGGCCCAGATTCTGATCCTGCCAGAGAATGCTTAGGATGCTAAGTGAATCACACAAAACAAATGTTAAGAGACGATGAGAAAATCTGGTTTTCTCTTTTTCAGTTTCCCCAATTCAATGTCCCATGATATGAACTGATGAGCACTAAAATTTGGAAATAAAGGCCCCAAATTTAATGTCTTGTGCTCAAAAAGAAACTGATAAAAAGTGCCCATCCTGACACTGTCTTGGGTATTTCAGATTCAGCAATCTAAAAACAGAGGAGATATTTAATCTCAATCTCATTCTACCTTTATTGTTTGCTTGTAACGGATAGATAAAACTTGCACACCTCAAGGGTGTTATGAAGGTAAATTAATTATTTTGGGAGAAGCTATTCAGATATTACAGTGATGAGTATCATGAAAAGACCCCGAGGAAAAGAATCATTTTGACTTCAAAGTGAGGTTCTGAATAAAATGCAGGAAATAAGGCCTGAGGCCACACGTTGAACAAAACAGTGAACATCTGTTCATTAAACATACCCTGTCCATCTCACAAACTGAGTAAAGCAAGAATACTTTGGAAAAAAAACAACATGGGATAACATAATTAAGGACAACTGCATACAGCACACAACTGAAGGCAAACTTCTTTTGGAAGAGTCATTAACCATATTTGACTATAAACTCTTAATTTTTTTTTGTTTGTTTCATCTAATGTCCTTATTCACTGCTTCTGCATTAAAACCAAATCCCGTTCTTTTGTGACCACTTGTCCATTAATAATGTCTGAAACTCATGGACAGCAAATAGACCTCTTTCCCTTGAGCTTGGGGAGGAAATGACAGCAGTTGTTAACACTGGGTTTTTAGGAATAGAATTGGTCAGAAAGCATCTTGTCAGGTATCCATCACTTTCACTGAACACCCAACCTTCTGAAGAGGTGTTTCAAGGCAGTTAATGTGAACATCCAGCCTCGGGTGAAATCACACACGCACTGCCTGAACACAGGCACCAGCCTGAAAACACAGGCAAAAGACACTACGCTAGGACCATTTGTTGAAGAATAGAAAGGGCAATGCTAAAAGCTGGTGGAGGCCCATGGGTAAACAGAAGAGGGGCTTCAAATGCTGGAGGCAGTGGGCAGGAAGGTAAAGTTGCCACTCCTGAAAGGACATATTTTTTCTCTGCACTGGGAAGCAAAAGGAAGCGGGGCAGCTGCCTTCTGGGAGGTCCCAGCCCCACACTGGGGGCTCCTGCCCTCCCTGGGACCACCCTCTTTTCTCAATTTCTAAGCTTGTTTTCTGAGTGAGATGCCTCATCCCCCTGAGTGGAAGAGTCTCCAAGTGCCTGCTCCACAAGACAGCTGTATAGTCCCCATATCCCAGCCCAGAGCAGAGGGAAAATCCTGATGCTCGTCACTGTCACACCTGTGACAGCCAGAGGCTCTTTCCTTGGGAAAAGTCGAAGCTGAAGGAATTTCAGATGGTGCAGAAGAAACAAGTTGACACAGCATATCAATGCCAGATGCCGTACTGTGGGCACTGAAGAGGCAATAGCTAGCGTTACTTTCAGGCAACTCCCTCAGCTCTTCTGGTGGTGTTCTGAATTTCAGAGGACTTAATCCATGGTAACCTCCAGCTTGGTCAAAAGAGATTAATATTATGTTTCAGAGCATTTGAGCCTTTTGCAAACTTACCTTATACCTTCTAAAACAAGATAGAGAATAATTCAAAAGTTATTTAAAGCGTGACTGAGTACAGAAAACCAAGTCAAAGAAAGTGGATTTTACATTCTGCAACTCACACAATGAAGTCAGCAGTTTTTCCGCTTTCATCAACCGTTCAGTTTTTTCAACTCAGATACATTAATCCCATATTTCTTTTCAGGATTTAAAGCCAAAAAGTTTGTAAAGTATTGGTTCGTACCTATGAAAACCTACAGCTTCAAGTCACCAAGCACTTTTTGGCCAGGCATTTCAACAGGACAGTCTCAAATCCAGGCAGATAAGTACAGAAAAGTTCAGGAAGGAAAAATAAAAAGAAAGGCCGGGTTCACACCCAGATTATACTTGAAGTTCACAGTGGCTCCTATTTATCACTAAATTAGTCAATCTGAAAAAAATTGAACCCCAACTTGTATAGCAAGTTTTTACAATAATGAGCTTAATTTTCAAAACTCCAGACTTTGGTAAGTTTGGTGGGCTACCCCCCTCCTTAAGAAGTATTCCTTTTAAAAAAAATTGGCTGAGAAAGCTGTCCTAATTAATATTCAGTTCAGTGATTAAGCACTCTCCCAAGTGACCTATATGTGTAATAGCATCAAGTACCACCTGCTCAAACTGTTGTTTTGCAGTGAAATATTAATCCCTTGTACCTTCTGTTACCAAGCTTGGATGCCATCTGAAATTCAAAAGGGAATGGATTCATTGTAGATGCTTTATAAACTCACCAAAATTTATACAAAAAAGTAGCAATGATGTACAAATAATTTGAAATAATGTAGTACAAAAAAGCAGGTTACAGAATTCTAGATAATTTCTCCAATTTGAAGTTAATTTCATATGATGTAATGTATAAATAACAAACATTTTTAAATAGAAGTCAAATTGTTTTATCTTTTTTTTTTTTTAAATAAGCCTTGCATACTTTCTATAGCCAAGTGCAAGGAATATATCTATCACAAATTGCTTGTGTCTGGTCCTTAAAGGACAGGTGTTAATATTTAATTTAAAACTATTTCTTCAAAGGTGTTGGCATAGAAAACTGCACTTTTTTCCCTTTGCACAAGTTTGAATTATTCCCTAACATAAAATACATTAATAGCTCTAGCATATTTTTCATATGCACCCTGGGTGAAAAAATCTTTATATTTCTGACAACATAATACCTATCATGCAAGCAAAATTGCATACTTAAAGCATTTGTGCTATTGAAGGCACGCAAGTGGAAGTGGAAAAAGAATCAGATAATTGGCAGAATAACAAATCTGAAGGTCAACATTTGACTTCACTGACTTCAGTTAAGATCCTTCCTATTTCACAGAAGTCTATCTTAAAAAAAAAATCCTCGTGTGCTTTCTGTCTTGGGACTACATATGAGAGAGACACCTTTAGATCTCAACTTCAGTCCACTTCGGTAAGCAAAGGATCTTACAGAAGATCTGAAGGCAGGAAACAAACCAACAAAGTTCCAAGTACAAAGGAAATTTTGCAAGCAACCTAAGCAGCTTGTTATGTAGAAAAAAAATACTGTAATGTCTTTGAAGGTATTCTCAGAATATTCCTAAATATTTGTGAGATAACACAGCTTTCCCTTGTCCTGTGTAAGCTGGGGTCAAAATAAGGCAAAGGAACTGTAACCTAAACTACACTTAAACATAATTTTCAAAGACCACTAGTTCTGGACTTGGATGCTGAACAAATCAGTAGCATAAAGCAACAGATTCTGCAGTAGGAGAAAATTTATTGCAATTAAATAATTTTTTTTTTTTTAAAATCAATCTTTGAAATAGTCCCATCATTTCTAAGATAACTTTCTTAACATAATGACAGAGGGGGGTTTGGGACTCAAGAAGAAAACCAGACTGTATCTAAAGGAGTTCGCAAGTGGACTCAGTTTTAGGTTTAGCAGTACCAACAGTATCAACATACAACAATATTTGGAAATAGCCCAATGCACTGCCTAATCCTAAACCTCGTAAGAAAAATCTCGAGACATATCCTCAAAGATAAAACAAGTTACGGCCTACAGCGTGGTTCCAGTAACTTGCCTTAGAGCCTTTGAGTCCAACTAAGCCCATATTCTAAAAGATGATGACAACATGCTTCTAAAACGTAATTTAAGTTTCTCAGACACCCTCAGTAAAATGGGTTGCATTGCACTTCTCCATCTTACAGTGATCTTGCGAAACAAGCACCTTAAAGATCTGTGACAGATTCTGCTATGACAGTAATACATGCAATGTAAGTACCTTAACCTTTTTTTTATAAATGTGATATATTGGATAAAGTATTTTGTCTTCAGAGCTTTACCGCTGTTACAACTGATCTTTGGGAATTAGGGATGAAATCTAAACACAAAAATTTTGAAAAGCAGTACAAAAAAGCAAAGTTTCTATGAGTGGCTTAACTGTTGCGAATATTATCCTCCCACCAGCCAACCAGAGCACATTGAATTTAGTGTTCTTAAGGCTCTCACTTTATTTATGTGACTTTTATAGAAGATTGTAGGCTGGTTGTAAAACACATGCAAAATAGAACTGTCCAACAGATCTTTTGGAGGCATGAATTCAGATACATTTTTATCATTTTGAACAGAAGCAACTGAACTAAATTAATGAGATGTATAAAGTCTTTTTTTTAAACATAAATAGGAATTACATAGACAGCTCTCAAAGGTTAATTGCAGTTGAATCCTCAAATATTTGGCCTCTTCTGAGCTGTGAATGGTGGTGACACTGTACATTTGCACAAACTAAATCTATAAGGAAAGCAAAGGCTCTCACTTGCCAGCAGGGTCAACATGGTTGAGATGATGGATGGAGTGAATTCTCCCAGCTGTCCCCTCTCTCTTTGCTGAGCAAATGGACAAATGGCTCATAAAACAACCCTCACATTTTCATATTTGCTTATACATCAAGCATTCAAGGTGAACTACACCAGTTTCAGTTTGACTTAAATGTTTTAAACTATGAGGAAGGCAATGAGAGGCCTTACTGCCCACAGCCATCCCAGCAGATGTGACTGCAAGACACAAATTTGTTCACAGATAATTAAAACACTTATTTTAGGATTGTGTTTTCTGTCATCTCAAAATGAACTAATTTTGTAGATTTTTGCTACTAAATAGTAGCAATATCCTCCAGATACATAAATAATAGGACACATTTTGACTTCTGTGTTAATAGCTGGGCATGTTTAAGTAGATAACACCACATTATGTGAAGTCTCCAGACAGTACTGGCTTATGGAAGTAGAGCAAGATTTGATCTAAGAAGTCTTCAAGCAAAACACTTGAAATATACCTTACCAATTGCTTACCAATGTGGACTGAAGCTGAAGTCTTAGCTCAGAGAAATAAAAGCATACATAAAATATTTATTCAACAAGTTAAAATTAATTTCCTTCCCAAGATATGCAAAGGAAGTACATACTTTCAAACCTATTCCAATAAGCACTAGAAGTTCCAAACTATGTGTGCAATAGAATAAGATGAAAAGACACATGGAAAAAAATAAAATCAATTCTTATGTATTAATTTATGCTACTGCATTCTTTTGGTTTCAGTTTTGTCCAAAAAAAAACTGTTACAACTCATCCACTACTTATCAGAAGTCTGCTAGTTTTTATAGATCCTAATTCAAGCAAAAGGCTTTGCTTTCAATGAAATTTTCAATTCTCTGTGCAATTCAAAAAACCAAATTAGAAATAGCTAAATTTTCAAATAAAATTAAGCTCTAAAATGGGAATTTCTGGAGTATTTTGCCAATGCCAATAATAAGAGTTCTATTCGAATATTTCTTGTAGCTCACCATTCGTCTCCAATGTACGAAAAGCACCACTGCTATTCAAAGGGGGCATTACCTTATTCCTGTACAATGCAATTATTTACATATTTGAATTACCTACCTCAAAGGTACAAGACCTACCTTAGGGATAACAAATACATCAGACAACATAACTAATGTTACCATTCAGAAGCACAATTTTGCTATGTTTATATTTCGGTTGTAGAAACTACAGTGGTAGAAGTATTTTCCATGAGTAAATAGGTTCTAATACTAGTGTCAACCCTGCCTATCCAGTACAGAAGAACAGAGCAAGACACTCACTTATGAAGTAGGAAAAAAGCCTTCCCTCACTCTCTGGCTTTCGTTAAATGCTGCAAATGTCTTAGGAAAATAAGCAGTAGGATGAGAAAGTTACCCAAATGCAACCTGATTCTACGGAGCTGTATCAAGCCCAAGTGTAGTCTATTTGAATAAAAGCTGAAATTTCTTCAGAAGTGCTCTGCATTAGGAGGGGAAAGGAAAAAAAAAATCTAACAGCCACTAGCTACTATGAAAACATTAAAAGCATGTAGGAGACAAACTCAGAAGCATTGAAGAATAGTGTTTTCTCTGCAGCTAGTGAGTGACAGCTTTCTATCTACCTTAACCTAGAGTATGTACTGCAATAGAGCTCCACATCTCCACAAAGATGGATGCACTGTGATAATCCTCTTATCCCTAAAGTAGCATCTCAGGTCAAAAAGCACAAAGGTCAGATATAAGTACCTCACAAAACAATATATTCCTGTATGAAAACATATCCAGTAACTGGTTTTGAGTTCCACAAAATACAAGATAATTTCCCTATAAAAAGTTACAACACCAAGGTATGCTCACACTACCATGGGACACGCACTTTGGTATCTCTGACTTGAGTTCATCAGAAAGCTATACTTGCTGTATTAAATTCATAACCCTGTGACTTGAATTCATTTTATGCTGATAAATCCTAAGTCTTAATATGTTAAATCACATACATTAAATGCAAGGGAAGCCATTGTGACAACCTATCCAAAGCCTTTCAAACCAAGGCCACAAAAGTAATCTCATTTTTATTTCCAGTATAACAATTTTACAGTGACTGTGAGTCAATATTAACTGAGAAGGTTCCAGTGAAGTAAATAGAAAGGCTTCCCTTAATTTCATGGGCTTTTTCTTAATTTCCCCTAATTTTATGGTCTGTTTAAATACCTGACTCACAGATAAAGATTTTAGCATGTAAATATTGTTTTGTGAAGTTTACCTCCACTTCTTTTCCACTTTGTTATAGATCATTTTCGTAACATTTTTTTTATATTTCCTGAGCACTTGTACACATAATTCTTACAACAAAAAATAAAAGATGTGTTCTACTATTGCCTCTTCCAGCCACTAGTTACAGGATACAGAAAGAGAAGATCTAATTTCAGGAAAATATATTTAACTAATAATCCACAATATTACATGCCACCTGCCAGTTAGTGGAACCTTTTTCTTCCCTCCCTATTACAGCTCCACTTTCACTAACTGTTTAAAGTTCATACCTAATTCAATATCCAAATAGATTAAATACTAATGCATCACCTTGTCTTGCCAATTATCACTTCTTTTCCGAGTTATCTGGACCGCCAGTTAGCAAGCCATTGGCAATCTTTGCTGCTTTCCCTCTTTCTGCAAATGAAGCAAGAAACTCCACCCTTACTCAACGTCAGGAGCAATCAGTGCATCATAACATTGAGCACTCTGCTGCTACAGATCATTTTAGTCTTCATCCTTCAATTACCAAGTGTCAGGAGGAAAGAAGCCTTTGTTTGAAGCAGGAGGACTAATTCAAACTAGCTTAAGCCATTTTACAATTGGTGTGCACAGTCAGATTTATGTAACTATTTCTCTCAAGACTTTTAAATGGTTGCCCATCACTTCTGTGCCTGAGCACCTACCACACATAAATCAACACCTGCGCACTGCAGAGATCACACAGCCTTATCCAGTTCACTACTGTTATGAACAAGCCTTTTGCTCGTAGGTACCAAGCTGTGGTCTTCATGCTTACCAGCAGTAAAACAATTTGGTTTGACTTAACTGTCTCCAGAACAAGTCAAAGCATATGTTATATAAACTTTCTAACACTGCAGGTCATCTTTGGAGGATGTGTTTTTAAACTGGAAAGTATTTTGATCACAACACACATGAAATGGAACAAATTTTATCATTCCTAAAGTAACCCTTGAACATCACTTCCAACAGTCACAAGGACCCATTTTCTACTTTAATCTAAAATTCCATGTCATGCACATATCAGAAGTGCATTAAAATGCTCTTAACCTGATTGGATTTTTAAAGGGGATGAAAGGTGAATAAATGGGTAAATGTGTTACAGAAAAGTCTGAAAATTGAAATTCCAGTTTCTGAATTATTTATAAAAAGTAGCACAGGAAACAAGTTGAGTAGCATTTCTTCTTGACTTGTGCAATGAACATTGTCAGCAATTTTCACAACTCAAGTTCGGGCTTACCTTTCCATCAAAACAACTTTTCACACAAAGACTTCCCACAACTCTAATGACAAACAAAATACCACACACAACATAAAATCATAACCTTTCATTTGGCATTAGAGTTGCATACAATTCCTCAATGGGCACAGAAGTTCCCCATGTTATGACCCAGGTGAAAGGATGCCTCGGTGCAAAGCGGCAAAAGGAGCTGGCCCCTGGGCTGCTGGGCAAGACGGATGCCCCGGAGAGCCTTAGGGGTTTATATCGGGTTTATAGCCCAGGACAAGTAGCTTCTAGCAGAGCTTTCAGGGCCTCCAATTGCATTGCTGACAGCCATTAAGGATCAGTAATGCTAGGAATGGTTTCAACCTGTTTTGAAAACCAGATCTTGAAAATTTCTAGTTTCTGAAAACACAGATTTCCTTCCAACAGGGACTAGATGCATGTGACAAAGTAATATTTCTTATGCATCACCTTTATTGGTAAACATTTTCAAGCAATGTACTACCTAAAAATACCATTATTAGTTTGAAGAAAACACTGGCTTTGCTTAAAATGTGATGTCCTGTGTAACACTGTGCTTAGTATTTATGAAAGAATATTTTTGTTTCAATACTTAGGCTTTTATTCACTAGCTTAGTACTCACTTTTTTTACCCAGTTCAACAAAGTTTTAGCTCCACTTTCTGAGCCTTGGGCATACTTCTGAAATACCTGTCAGCCTCTTATAGCTCATCAAAATAAAAGATGAGGATATTTGAGTAGGTAAATTACCAGGTAGACTAAAGAAGGGATAACATAGTTAAAAGAGGATGTGCTTGGGTCAATATTACTTTGCAAATGGATTACAAAAATCCTTTCTGGTTCTCTCAAGAGTCAATTGTAGGTTTTCAAGGCAAGATTTGATCACAGAAAATGTCTCTCAAGTAGTTTGACAGAATAAAATAGCAACTTTGCCAAATTAAAAAAATATTACTTTTCAAACACTGTGTCAGTCAATTGAGAAATCAGTGTAAAAACTGGGATTTTTTTTAAACTGGGAAAAACTGCTCTCTAAAGAATGTTAGTGCTCATGAATTGAATTTGCATGTAAGACAATTCTGCCATTTATAGAACACACAGCAAGCATTTTTTAATCAAATGCCTCAAAAATACAAACCTTAATCACTACTCTAATAACATAAACAATCAGGAAAACTATTGCAGGTACTAGTAGGTAAACAAAATCCTTTAGAGAGAGTGTATAAAAGAGAATTTGGGGTAAGGATCTTTATCTGAGAATGGAAGTTAGCACACAAGCTATGTTCTCCATTCTGCTCCCAAGAGCATGTAAAGACTAATTTTGCAAAAGGAATATGGGAAAAAAAAGTGATCACGTTAATCATGTCATCAAGAAGTTTAATAAAATCTCTATAAGTTTTGCTCAAATGCAAGTAGGATCAGGTCCTTAGCTGTTTAAGATTTTTCATTAAATTCACTCCAACCAAATGCGGAATTGATAATAAATGAGACAAGTTTCCTTTCCCATTAGGTTCTGCTGTCTGTTCTAGTCACATAAGACCATGTTATAGATACCTGAACGAGCTTTACGTATCATGATACATCAGGAGATAACACGTAAAGAGAATGACTGGGAAAAGAATACAGAATTTTCAATATACGGATTCAATTCTCCTCAAAACCAGTTTTTGTCTTAGTCAAGGATAAAAAAGCCTCCAGATTATGGCTTGCTTTATTGTGACTTCAATGTGTTGAAGAGCATTTTCTACTGTACTTTAAACAGGAAGGAAGTATCTGTGGACACACACCCACAGTAAGAATGGGAGGAGACGAGGGGACCCTAGGGAAATGCTTTAGAATTTAATGTGTATTATCAACTAGTGTGACAAACTAAGTAAAAGCTGAGTTAAATAAATGGATTTTCAATATTTGTGGCTAGAGGCTTCTGAATTATAATACCTTAGTAATTAGCCCAGATGAAATTTAATTACTCATAGAATTACCAACGTGTTCATTAGTAACTGGCCCTAAGGTATGGATTGTCGCATAGATCTTTTTCCATACTGTGTCTAATTGAAAGTAAACAAGCCAAAACTTGGTGTAAATCCATTCAACATACACAAATTAAGCCAGTATTTATGCTAGATCTTATTTTCTCTGAATTCCAATATCCATTTATAGTGCCTAATAAAGAATCAAATGCGACAGTAATGCTTAGCTGGTCCCCTGCCAAAATGCTTGATGTTGAGTTCCTGCCTAACTTAAGTATATAAATTGATATACAGACCCTCCAGCTCCAAATCTAAGGCAGCTGCTCTCCCCTAATCACAAGCTTCATGTTATGAATTAAACATCAAGACACATTTCCAAGGCACTTGTGAGTAAGAGAGAGGTTAGGGAAGTTCCTGGGGTGGGGGGAGCAGGGGTGCCAGATGCACGCCTGATCACATTGCCCCCATGGAGCCAGCGGCCCCATGCTATCCCAGGGGAAAACCCATGCATGTAGAATCACAGAATGGTTTGGGTTGGAAGGAATCATAGAATCATAGAATGATTAGGGTTGGAAGGGACCTTAAAGATCATCAAGTTCCAACCCCCCTGCCATGGGCAGGGACACCTCCCGCTACACCAGGTTGCCCAAAGCCACATCCAGCCTGGCCTTGAACACCTCCAGGGATGGGGCATCCACAGCTTCCCTGGGCAACCTGTTCCAGTGTCTCACCACCCTCATAGTGAAAAATTTCTTCCTAATGTCTAACCTGAATTTACCCTCTTTTAGCTTATACCCATTACCCCTTGTCCTCTCACTACACTCCCTGGTAAAGAGTGCCTCCCCATCTCTCCTG
>WKFP01014367.1:952780-965142 GCA_011057875.1 Pterocles orientalis | reverse complement strand
TGCCTCGACCCACGTGCAGGACCTTGCACTTGGCCTTGTTAAATTTCATGAGGTTTGCATTGGCCCACCTCTCCAGCCTGTCAAGGTCCCTCTGGATGGCATCCCTTCCCTCCAGCGTGTCCACCACACCACACAGCTTGGTGTCATCGACAAACTTGCTGAGGGTGCACTCCATCCCACTGTCCATGTCTCTAACAAAGATGTTAAACAACACTGGTCCCAGTACCATCTTTAAAGGTCATCTAGTCCAACCTCCTCTTCAATAAGCAGGAACATCTTCAACTAGATCAGGTTGCCCAGAGTCCCACCCAGCTTGACCTTGAATATTTCCCGGGATGGTGCATCTACCACCTCTCTCAGCAATAAGTGTTTCACCACCCTCACTGTATAAAAAAATCTTCCTTATGCCCAATCAAAATCTACCCTCTTTTAGTTTAAAACCATGAAGATGTCCTGTCAGGGAGGCAGATGCTCTGGTAGCTGCAGCAGGAGCTAAGCCACTGCCACACAGCCTTGGTGTCCTCAAAGACAGGCAGCTTCAGACTGCTGCCAGAAGGATGCTGCTGTAGTTGAGAAACAAACTACATCAATTACTTTGCACCTCCCTATTCCCTCAAAATGAAGATGCAAGAAGCCCACGCTGCCAGGATAGGAGCCACACATAATGACTAGAGATGCTGGCTGCAGGGAGCAACAGTGACACCCTGGTCTTGGGTACCACCAAAAAACAACAAGCATTGTGCTTCTGCTTAAGGAGACAGCCCTAGGCACCCAAGGCCAGAAGCCACTGTGACTGACTGGGTTTGAAAGCCAAGGGACAAAAGCACTGTGCCTTACTCACAACTTGGGCAAGTTGTTAGAATAGGCACTGCAGCCTTGCTTAGACATTGACATCTCTCTAGTCTGTATTCATATTGTGCTTTTGGAAGACAGGACACAGCATTTAGTATCTTCCCAGAAACATGAATAAGATCATTACTAGTATTCTAGCTTTCTTATTACCTTAACTTCAGTAAATAAAAGCAACATGTATGTGCACATTATTTCAGTAGAATGGTAAGTAAACTCCCCACACTGTTTCCCTACACACTGCATATTGACTGAGGAAGACAGATATGGAAACTAGTTAAATCATCTTTATGTAAATTCTTAAATTAAATTCTTCCTGATGCCTGGAGCTATCAATGCCATTTACAGCACGTGTGTAATGCAATAAAATGAATAGTGTTTTATTATATGTAGGACTTCTCAGCACAATACAAATAAAAGTTTCTCTGAAGAGGGGGCCTGCAGCCAGCACTAAATAGCATATGCCTCTATTTATAATCCAAACATTACTCCCAAGGCAAAAAATACTGTTAAACTTTGTGTTATCATAGCTACAGAAACTCCTTTTGCCCTCTAAGGGAGGAAAAAACCCAAGTAGTTCCTTATACAGCATGTAGGAATGATGACAGTTATTTGGACAAGGCACCGGTTGTGTCCATCCACTCACACCTATGAATAAATAGGTTAGCAGGTATCATAGTACATTTAATTAAAGTCATTATAGGAGTCCATAGCAAAAAAGCCTAGGATCCGCAGGCATTAAGCCAGTGAGGAAGGCTGTAGTTACATCTTATTGATGGAAGTGTTATCAATTCACATCACACCCCACTCACATAAAAGGCCTCTTTTCAAGGCCTTCTCACTGATGCTTTGAAAGAGGAAAATACTAGACATTAATGAAAGTATCATCAGCTCTGGAACTCATAAAGATGCTGTCAGACAACCTAGGTTAGTGCCTCTCACCTCCAGGTGTGAGGACACACTAGAGATTAGAAATGCAGATGAATTACAAGGGATTAGTGGAAAAGATTTAAACTTTAATATATTTTATATGATCTATATGTACTGTATAATGAATTTATTTATTATAATGAAGCTTGTGTACTTCCATGAGAGGGCTTCCAGGTGTTGATAAGTTGAAAAAGTCTTTTTTTAAAAAATCACCATCCTTAATATGCACGTTTCTACTACAAACTTGAATAGCTTCTGTCTTTGTTTACTTATAAAGTACTTGCAGCTTCTTTGAATATTAGTTTCAATTTTTTTTGCCTCTTCGTCCTTGGAGGTACATCATTATTACCTCTCAATAAGCTAAGCTAGCCTAACACAAGTCTTTTAAAGGAAAGATCTGTTTCGACCTATGACAGTTGTTAATGTGAAAACAAGAATTAGAACTATTTGTTTTCATGCTTTTGCAGTGAGAGGAGACTGCTGCTTTCAGCAAGCTTGTGAAGTGTCCTCACAGAAATGCTTGCTGTATTTTTCTGGGGAATTTAATTACTTCCCAGCATCACCTCAGCAACAACCACCTCTTCTAACAAATGCTTAGTTATGCTTTCGCATTATTAATGTATTTAGAGTATCTGTATCCAGGTTAGCTCAAAAAGACCCATCCCAAGGTACATACGCTTGAGTACAGACAGAATTTCTAAATTTTAATGTTGATTCTGTAAGTCTGAGAAATAATACATCATTCTACTCACCAGATTTAGAAAATACTGAGGAATATGCAAAATGTCTTCTTTTTTTGAAGAGAAAAAATACTTAAAACGTGTAATCTGTCATGAGAAAGTCACAGGCCTTCTAAGTGGCTGGCTTGTAAAGGACCAGAAAATCTGCTAGACAGGATTCAAGAATGGTGAGATTTATGAGCAACCTGTTGTAGAGAGCATAAAACACAGCACTGCTTTCCCTCAGACCTGATGTGAAGAAAGACTCTGAGCATATCAGAGAGGGGACAAAAGCGGTTAAATGTTTCTCTATTAGATTATAATCGTTTAAACATTTAGAATTAAATTATTTGCTTGCTTTGTTAACAAAAGTGAAGCTGGCCATCTTATTTGAGAGCTCACAAAGCCAAGCTTACAGGTGTTCAGTTACACATGGCCTGTGTGCATAATGCCCTTTTTCACATTTACCCTGCCTGTCATTCATTTCCAACTTGAAAACACAGAATCACGTAATTAGCTGTTTAAAAGGGTTTAAGATGAAGGAAAGCAGAATTTCTCATTTAAAAGGTAAATCAAGTAAATGACATGATAGCTTTTTTCTGTAGAACAAATAGAGGCATCAACTGCATAAAAAAGTTCATTATTGTTAAAGCTGGATTTAATACTTATGCCATGAAAAACAGTAAGTCTTAACAAAAAGCCACATGCAATAAATAGAGAAGATAAGAGACCTTTTTCATACATTTTAGATTTTTCATCTTGTGGTTGTAGAGCTTTTGTCAACCAGCCTAAACCTCTATCAGATAGGGTTGTAACTCAGCAAAATACTCTTATGCTTCACTGCAAAACTCTTTGCCTTCATACATTTGAATAGAGCTACAGCACCCAACTTCCCTGCTTTGCTGACCAGCATGTTTAAGTACACTGGAGCTAAAACAACGGATGCGTCACAACAAGCATCTTAGTCTAACATGCAGGGTCTTTAAGAGAGAAACATTTGGAGGAGCAAGGGTACAACAACGCTGCCACTGCATTTCAAGTTGGAGATAACGGCAGTGTGACCTGCCAGATAAAGTTAGCAGTTTCACATGAAAACCTGTCACACTTGTGTTTGTTTTTCTTTAACAGACATGTATAAGCTCATGCTGTATACAGTGGCACTTCAAGCACAGCATCTGCTTTCTGAGTTGTACAGGAGCAAACATATTTGTTAAACTCATTCTCCAGCTGACGGACAGCCCAGTGAAACCATCAACACAGACTGAGTTTGCCTGTCACATATGTGCATAAACTAATATATCAAACTACATCTAGAATTGCAAATGCCCTCCCCCTCATCTTTTAAAGAGAAGAACAATAATTTTGCATCTCCAAACTGTTTGGACAGTGCAGCCTGTGCTGGCTGAGCCCATGCTGAGCAGGGAGGTTGGCATGGACAACCTTGAGAGGTCCCTTCCTACCTAACCCATTCTGAGAACACCCGACTCCTTTCTATATACAGCTGAATATCTTACACATTTTACTGCTTCAGCTGAGCTTTTAAGGAAAAAAATGTGAAATATCTTTCATACAAGACTCATGAACCTTTAGTTTCAGGTAGACAGCGCTACATATAAACACTGTGAAACTTGAAGTCTCACATTCCCCCTTGGGAATTTTGTGCAATTCCAAAGCAACAAAACTCTAGAAGTTTTATACCAGATTTACGAGTCCGTTACTATTGAAGACACATTTCCAGTGTGCACTTCTGGAACACACATCTCACATACATAAGACTATTCATTCATTTAAAATTAATAAAATGTAGCAAATCAAACCAGCAGGAAGCAAAGGGTAAGTGCTTGGCACATACACATACGTATGTATTCGCAGTATTACAATATACATGACAAAATTTGCCCTAGGCTAACTTTTTTATAATAAAAAAATAATAGAATTTATTACTGGAAATGATTAACAACAGTTTTTGAAAGACACACAGACTGCAGATGGAACATAAAGCAGATAGCACGCTTTGGACTTTAACTATACAATCCAGTATTTCTTAGCAGCAAAGTAAACTTCAAGTCTTCTAAACAAGCTTGTTTTTTTGACTTACATAGTTGAAAGACTTGCCTGGACTTTAGAAATTAGTAACAAATCTAGTAGATGCTATTTATTCCCCATCTTTAATGTAGACTGAGACAATTGAAAGCATTCACTTTCACAGTAATAGATTTAAACAGACAAGGAATAATCTGCATTTCCTACTACATATTTGGATAATGGAAGCAACACTCTTACCCATGTAATTTTAATGGTATGGCCCTACAACTATGAAGCATAGTCACAAAGCACTAAAACATCATTTAAGAAGATGAGAAAGCTGAGACTTATTTTATCTGATCCAGAAATGAGCTGTCAAAGTTAAATTGTCATGTAATTAATTGTGCATTTGCTGGCAATTTTTAAACTCTGAATGAAAGACTGTACTGAAATTGCAAATCATTGAACATTTTCATCTAATACATTTGAGATAATTCTTTGAAGACCACTTTCCCTGAACAGAGCACTAATGAGAAGCTCCTCACTTTAATAAAATATCACCTAATACGTATAACCAAACAATAAAATTTTATTAAAAAAAAAAAATCTCTTAGATGGCCATCACTGGATGAATTCCATAACTAGTGTTGAGATACAGAAAGATTCAAGATGCTCAAGAAATAATTCACCTTCAAAGTGAGCACCAAAATGGCTCAAGTGAGACTCAGCGCTGATTTCAATTAGCTGATGTGCATGCAAGACACTGAATAGGGCACTCTGCCTTTCTATTACAACATGTCTGCAGCTAAATAGTTGTCAGTGCCTTTCAATTTTATTCAAAGCAGAGCTAGAGGGGCTACTGATGACCTTCTAACCTTGTTTCACTCTTCATTCTAAGGATGTCACTTCTCAGTTCTCCTCCCTCTCCCTGACCCTTCTGTATCTTCACACAATTCATTATTGGCCAGCATTTATGCAGATACATTTTGACAGGCAGTTTGCCCCAGATTTTTTCTTTTAGAAGTCAAGATTTGGTGTTCTGGTTACCCTTAAGATACTTTTTTTGGCTTTTTCAGTCAAGGTTTGCCATTCCAAAACCTTTGTTGGGCTGTATTCCTCCTGGAGGGGCGAGGATCTAAACACAGAACAGCAGATGGCAGAAGGAAAAACGGATACATAATTCCTAAGTGTCACCCAGACAGCACAGGTACTGACAGTGTGGAGATGGGCAAATGCTGAACTTGGAGAGAAGCAGCTATTAATGCCGGAACCCACATGAGGTTCCACATTTTCATTCTAATAAAGCTTGCACAGCACTTGTTTATGGGGAGTTCTGTTTTTAAAGAGGATAAATGTTGGGTTTGTTTGGGGTTTTTATATTTTTTTTTAACGTTGGAAGCATACTCCAAACAGCAGCTGAAAAGTGAAAGAAACCTTGATTAAAAACAAATCCATTTGTTACCCAACATATTAAACAAGCTTGTTTGAACTATGAGCTTCTCTCCAGACTATCCTTTTAGACGTTCATTTCAGCTCACCAAAACCTGAGAGTTTATGTGTATAGTAACTTTTAAAAATAAATTATATACCAAAAGGACAAAGACAACTGAATCCTGAAATACTTTAATTTAAAATGCAATATAAATAAAACTTCAAGCTGTAATTCAATAAATATACATTAGGACACTTAGTACTTGTACAGGTTCCAGGATTAAGTATTTTTTACTACATGCATTGTATCATTCTCTTTACTGCCAATTTTAATTACTTTTTATGAAGCTTACTACAACAGCGACTGCCAAGAACATTTTTGAAGCCTCATACATTCTGTTAAAACATCAAGAACACCCTAGTTTCAAAAATGACAGATTTACTTTAAATTATATCAAGTGAAACTATATTTTTTGATTGTATCAAGAGGTGCTTTTATTCATATTCTGTTTTCTAATAAGTAAATTTACCTTTTGTACAGGAATACAAGACTTGGGTTTGAGTTTGGTGTTAGGATCATTTTTATTTCCTCCACAATGGTGGGACAAGTTCTGGCCCACGTGGAGCAGCAGGTGCCCACAGCAACACCAACAGTTATCTGCAATATCAAAGCTTGTTTCCAGGAGATGACATCCGAGGTTCTCAATTACACATACTTTCACTAGAAAGTTCTCATTATTCAAAACTAAAGCTTCCTGGAAATCAGTTCTGCCGGATTTAACCTGTTGCAGATTGCAAACACCGAACATTCTACATAAAACCAACCAACCCACTCAAACCACACACCTGCTGCCAGAAGCGTTCTTCCTATATACATACCTCCTTATGGCCCATAACTAGCTTTTTACTATCCTTCATGTTAAAAAAATTCCTAGATCTTGAATTGTATTAGACCATTAATTGAAGGGTTTAACAGTGTGATTGTCTCCTTTTCTCTTATTTTTTCATATAACAGAAATATAACATCTACTTTTGTGACACAAGTTCTAAGAAGTTAAAACTACACCCTGTACCTGCACTCCTCTACCTCTCTCATCTCTCTTTGGTTTGCTAAGCTAGGAGAAGTGAAGACCAACAGAATAACTGCACTCTTTGTGTATGGAACATGAGACTTTTTATTCTTAAGGTATTGTGCTCATCTCCAACATCAGGTCTAATTTCCTATATATTGCTGCCCAGTATGGAATAACTAATTTCTTGTCCCCCATAAAACCCTTCCAGGGAAAGCAGGTTTTTCACCCCTCAAAGATGGAGACTAGCAATCCTGGTCAAAACAGCTACAGAAAATGCAGTCCACTGAAAAGGCAAATACTTTTCAGGTCATAAAACAGTCATTCAAATAACCTTAGACAAATTTATCCAAATTACTCATAAGGAAAACTAAAAATTACTTAGATCATTCACAAAGTTTTCATTATAATTTTTGAGCCCTTTTATTGCCTCATCAAAAATGTAATTCAGTAATAAGATCCCTTTTGTCCTCAGCTACTTAGCACCTGTTCGTTTCATAAACTATTACCACAGTTTTTCTACTTCCTCATAATAGGTAGTCTCCTCAAGTTATCTCCTCCTGCACTTCATGCTAAAAGTCTTCTTACATTCTGTTGTGCGATTTCTGAAAATTACACTGTAGTAGAATCTTTAATGATGATACGTGTTATGTTTAATTCTGTATTGTTTATCTTGAATCTCTCTGAAATAGGCATGACATGAAATACTTTCTGATTATTGGGCACAAAGTGGAATGTCTGCATCCTTCATCTCTTATGCTTCTTGTAGAAGCCAATGAAGATTAATTCTAAAGTATTTGTAGATTGCATTAACTTTGCACAGTGTCTTTGCCTGCAAGAAGAACTTATGACAAATGGAAATATAATTGATTAAAGCAAAGTATGCTTTCTGATTTGAATTCCACAGCTCATGTCAAGTTCAGCTGCATTCCAAAATGTTATGTGCAGTTGCCTTTTTTTTTTTTTTTATACTATGGCTAAATCGAAGCAGGCAGCAAACTTTTCACTTTTCAATTAGGCAATACCTGTGGTAGGAACACACACAGGGAGAGAACACCTTGAAAAAACACTCTTGGTTTCTTCTTACACCAAGAGTTTCTACAGAAGGTGTTGCTTAGACAAATGAAGGCAACCAGACCTCTTTTCAAAGATGTAACACATTATTGGCTAATAGTCTTTTTTTCTAAAGCTACTTGCCAATTTTAAAGTGGCTAAGATCAACCATTCCATTAAAAACAAACAAAACAAATCCTCCCATCAAAATACAGTGTTGTTACCCATTAGCAAAGCTGCATAGTGTACAAGAGATACAGGTTAAGTACTAAATCATGTTCAATAGCTTTAAAAAACTACTGCTACTCTGATAGGATAAAGGTACATGCTGATTTTCATGTTTTCAAATGTATTTTGAGAACTTTATTATGAGACATGCAGCTGTCACTTGGTATTAATGCTGAAGCTTCTTTAAAGTTACGTTTCCCACCACCCCTCCAATAGAGACTGCTGAACCAGAAAAAAAGATTTCTCTCTGCAGTTTAAGGATTTATTTTATTTTACACACAGATAATACAAACCACCTTTCCCTTCCACCTATAAATGGTAACATCAAACTTACACAGGCAAAATCAAAACCAAGAAGTTTAGGTGTATCATTCCCACACATGCCTTTTATTCTTTCCAGCACCATCTTGGTCTCAAGAACAAAGGCTTTCGTCTTGTTGTTTCTATAGAAATCACTCAAATGTCTCTAAATGCCTTTACACACCCACAATGAAGATATTGAAGACAGCCCCACCATCACAACTTAATTCAAACATCTACCAGAACCCCACAGTGGGGTGGCAGTAAGAAGAAGGAACAATTGCAATGCACCACAACATTTCGGGAGAGCTTTGGTTGTCCTACCCCCAATTATTCTTACTACACCACCTGAATATATAACAGGTGGTAGTGCACAGAGATTGCTAAAGCTCGTCATCTCAGTGGAATATAAATTTGGATCCAAAAGCACATCTATCAGAGACTCAATGCAGAATCCCAAGCGAGTGCTCACCAGCTTTCCGCAACACAATGCTTCACAGGAGAGCAGTACAGATTAGTTTTATTTTGCTGGAATGAGCTTCAGTTTCACTTAAACTATATTAACTGATTACCTTAAAACAATTTAATACATTCTACAACACATTCTGATAATCTTTGGAGAGACATTAAAAGTACATATATTTCATTAGTACCTACTTACCTAAAAGGAGATATGAATTGTAGGTGGTGATTTACTTTAAATGAAAAAATTACATTTAAATAGAGTTTTGGGGTGCAAGCTCAGACTACAGAGTGATTCAGAAACGGGTACAGGAGTTCCTGCAGACAATACCTCTCTCCCCAGTTTTCCTATCCCAAATCTTTGTTTTCCAGAAAATAATTTTTTCCAGCATAGGTAACATAGAACACAGGGTTAGGACTCCCACTTTGTTGTGGCTCTTGTGGGCACTGACTTGCCCCACAAATTTTCTCATCTTAAGATAGTGCCATTAATAGCAGACTCGTAACATGAAACCTACCCTAGTACATGTATACTCCAAAATGCAATACATTTCTAAAATACGTATTACATATGCACAGCAGACACGCTGTAATACATCTGCAAGTGCATGTAGAAACTGCAACTTTCCCCATTTACATTACTAGCCAAAAGGAGAAGTTTTATATTTCAGAGCACCAGCATCCAGAGAGACTCAATCCAGGAACAGCAGCTCAACTTGACCCAGTTCAGGAAGTCTAAGCCTATTCAGTCTTTTTTTGCTCACACTGCCCCAACTTCCCACCACATTTTGCCAACATGTCTTTTACACTGAGAGGCCCACAATTCAATGCAGCACCCCAGATGCAGCCCCATAGGAGCCCAGCTGTCACCCTCAGCCTGGCTGCTATACTTCTGCTAATGCCACACAGCACGTGGTTCATTTTCATCACCTCCAGAGCATACTGCTGGCTCACATTTGGCATTCTGCCCACCAAGACATGACCTTTTCTAGAGATCTGCCTTATATGTATACTGTACACTTTAAAAACATTTACAGATTACCTGTGGCTTTATACTTTTTTTTAAAGGCTAGTTTGAAAGGTCGACATAAGAGGACTGATTTTCAGATAGTTAAATTTAACATTAAAACTAATGCCTGTACATCATCTCACATCAGGTGCCCAGAACAGATCTCAAGTTTCTTCCCCTGAGCATGCAAAACTGTTGCGCACCAGCAGGTTATGCTACAGGCTTTGATGGGGCTGGGTGACCTGTTAGCTAACTGAGATCCCTGCACAGGAGACTGGTCTGGGCAGCATTCCTCCTACAGCCCTGGGGCAGCAATGCCACCTGGGTCCTACTCAGTCTCACCACGGAGCTGCCTATCTTCACATCGGGCATCAGGAGCCAGGTTCGGCACATGAACTTGGCAGATCTGGTCATGCTGGAAGCAAGCCATGGCACCACAGCACCAATATATAGCATCCGGATTAACTGAGGTGTGAAATTGGAACAAGTTCTGAAACTCTCACTTTCTACATAGAGGTTTGACTTCTCTGGTGTTTTATGTTTTTCTTTTAAGCCAAAATCAGTCGTCAGTTATAAATTCAGTGTTAAACAACTGTATATGTATACACATACACATTCCATATATATAACATAATTCCTTCCTTACCTTGTCAGACAAGCAAACAGCTGAGTGAAAGAAAGTTACTTAAACACAGAGCTTTCGCCCACAACAATGTGCAGTGGTTAGAAGTAAAAAGCTTATGTCTTTCAGTCTCTAAGTATTGTCACAACATTGCAGCATCCTATCCATTGTCAAAACAAGTTGCTAACGTTAGGTTTGTGAAGAAGTCTCAGGTATCCTTGATCAGCTTTTCTCCCCACCAATGACAAGCCACACTAATCTCAGGATTTCAGGACTGAGAAAAGTCATTGCTATTCATTGGTTTTGGAGCACATCCCTTTTTCCTCAGCAACATGGACAGGAAAAAAAAAAAGGAAGTGAGGTAATTTGAATGCTTCTGTTTAGATATCAGCATTAACCTTGTGACTTTCTGAAGCCCAGAAAAGACTCCTTTTACTCTTTCTGAAGGTATACTGATACTCATGTATATTCCAGATTAGCTGTCATGCTGGCTGAGCATGACCTACTTTATCGAAGTTACTAAATGCAAAAAAAAAAAAAAAATACATCTCCCACAACATTGGTTCAATTCAAAAGTTCATGTGATTTTCTCAAAATAGGCCTGTGCTGAGGGAAAAAGAAGTTTCTGCAGGCAGGGTGTCAGACCTCAGCCAGGCAGCGACATCCACCGCTTTCTAGCAGATCCACTTTGAGCTCTGAAGCCTCTTGGCTGTAGCACGTTGCACAGCCTTTATGACAGATGATTAAAGAAAGGAAACTGTCACCACTGTACAGCGACAGATCTGAAAAAAATAGATTTTAAAAGGTCTTCTGCAGGAAACATACCTCCAGATCACTAGCATTACTACTGTGTTCTTCAGAGAGCTGACTCTTTTATCCAGCATCTACAGAGCTTCAAAGACAGCACCTGCTTACTCTATACAGCAGTGAAATTCCGCATATTATGAAACATTCACTTCTTTTATAAGTCTGAAAATTATTAGATTCCAGGCCTCCTTATTCATCTTTTGTCTTAAAATTAAATATAAATATTAACACTCTTTGATGGTATCACCAAACAGTCATTGCTCACTGTTCAAGGAACTTAAGACTTCTAACTGTATAATTTCTCCATGTTTACCAAGAGAAAGAAACAAGTGTAACTGTTGAAAAACATTATTCATTTTACTCATGGACTGATGTTAGAGAGATAAGTAACCTTAGAAAAATATTATGTATCAGTATAAAATAAAGGCCAAGGTTGCTTTGGAGACAGAGGAGTGAACCTATAATATTCAGGCAAATGAGAAAATCAGAATGGGTGTAAAACTCCAAAAATTACACATTTGACTAATGTGCAAGAGCTCAGAATAAAATGAGATGCACTTTATTCTACACTGCAGTCTCCATTTGACACTTACACTGGGTAAACTGAGGCAACTAATGGCAAGCAACACATTAAGTAGAGTAAGATGCAGCTCCACAGACCTCAAAAGCCAGAGAATGGCTTGGGTTAATCTGCAAAAAGAGACAGACAGGAATGGCTGTTGAAAAACAAAGGGTTTTTAATTTGAGTTTACTATCCAGATTGGAAATGGCAGTGGAACAAATATTGGTTTCTTTCTAACTTCCATAGCAACCCACTCACACTGAAGTTATGTGACTCAGAAGCTGTTTTATTTAAA
>WKFP01014367.1:913951-938231 GCA_011057875.1 Pterocles orientalis | reverse complement strand
CTTGTTACTTTAGAGAAGAGGCCAGCACCCACCTCACTACACCCTCCTTTCAGGTAGTTGTAGAGAGGGATAAGGTCTCCTCTCAGCCTCCTCTTCTCTAGACTAAACAACCCCAGCTCCCTCAGCTGCTCCTCATAAGACCTGTGCTCCAGACCCTTCACCAGCTTCGTTGCCCTTCTATGGACCTGCTCCAGCACCTCAATGTCCTTCTTGTGGTGAGGGGCCCAAAACCGAACACAGGATTCAAGGTGTGACCTCACCAGGGCCGAGTACAGGGGCACAATCTCTTCCCCAGTCCTGCTGGCCACACTATTGCTGATGCAGGCCAGGATGCCATTGGCCTTCTTGGCCACCTGGGCACACTGCTGGCTCATGTTCAGCTGGCTGTTGACCAGCACCCCCAGGTCCCTCTCTGCTGGGCAGCTTTCCAGCCACTCTCCCCTGAGCCTGTGGCGTTGCAGGGGGTTGTTGTGACCAAAGTGCAGGACCTGGCACTTGGCTTTATTGAGCCTCATACCATGCTGACACTGTATTGGCACTGTACTGCCATTGTGCTGACAGTGGTTAAGGTAAGCTTCCTTCTTATTACACCTTCTACATACATGCAACTTCCTGCAACTTGCCCTAGGGCCAAATATACCAGACCATTTACAGAAAAAGCAGGTCCTCCTACCACCATCAGCAGCATCTGATACGGTCTGTATTGCCTGGCACATGAGAGAAGGACTCAGTCATACAGCCCTCCCCATTCCACAGTGGGCTGCATCCAGCCTTCTCCCCCCCTACTAAAACAGGAATATCGATGTCTACTGCCAGGCAATAGCATCCACAATTAGGTAACAGCATTTACCAGGAGGTACTTGAAATGCTGTAAGTTTACACCTGAGCATATCCTGTTTGTGCCGCTATATGGAAGTTTCTGATCACTTGCAATATGCCCCACACTATATGAAAATCAAATACAGTTTATTTCAAGCATTGTAAGCTTTGCTGAACCTGGACAGTGCATCACTTTTGCAACAGTCCCAAAAGAATAAGAATATTATCCACATTCAGTCGGCACTCTGATATTTTAGTCTTTAAGTCTTTGTGATTCGCAAAAGAGAACAAAATCAAGGAGTAAATAAAATTGTGACCAATAAACATAATTTTCCTAATTATAATCATTCATACAATCTGCTTTTACATTAACAGATCAAAATCAATATAATTGACTTCTGTTCCATAAAAACATTTCTTCTGATTTTCTTTGCCATCTCATACATTAAGAAATAAACTTACAGTGCATTAAGAAATTTCAGGGAACCAGCTCTGTCAATACAGAATGAAGGATGAAGAAAAAGTGAGCAGAAAAGTAATATGTTTTTCACAAAGTACTGGATCCCATGAACAAGTTAATGATGTTTGAAAGGGAGAAAATGTGAGGACCGAAAGTTTTCAAGTTGTCGAGTGATAATAATGGTGCCATCTATTGTGCATCCATCACACTGAAGCGCTTGACACATATTTGGACTGTTTTCGTGCATTTTCCTTATGATGATTAATAGTGGCATTGCACCCTCTGAAAGAGCAGCCCATTACACAGAGAAAGCTGTACTAAATTAAATTCACATGATAACAATTTTGATCTCAGACACACATGGAGAAAATATTGAAAGGTTAGAACAAAAAAACCTGTGAAATATACTAATTCCTAAGACAAGGGTCCACAACAAACAGAGAGCAGAGAAAAAGGAGAAAGGACAAAATGCACTGCTTAAACACAAGCAGCTTTCTGAAGTGTCCATTATTCCAATTTCTTTTCCCCACTCTACGTCTGCATTAAAAAGTGGTAAGGTTTAAGACACATTTTGTTTTGCTACACTTTGAAGGATGGTACTACCTGGATAAGATAATTAAATTTCTGTAAACGAAAGGAATAAAAGGTGATGTGTATCACCTGTCCACCTCTCACATCCTAGACACGCTACTGTGGTCTGTTTTGTCGCTAATATAAACCAGAAGTGCACAGAGGTTGTCGTAACTTACATTTGTTTCCTTATGGGTCCTCAGACACCTTGGCTAAAGCAACTCTTCCCTTTTTTTAGTGGAGTGAGGACACAAAGCTAGCATAGTGCCTTTTGGTCTGGTGAGACTGGAAGCAGGGCTCCCAAGCCCCCTAAGTTGACCACAGCAATGTAGAGACATTTCAGTGCTAGTGTGGTTATGCCAACACCCTTTAGCATTCTGCCTAGCCTAGGAGGACGAGGGTGGTTATTATGGCTCAGCTAACAAGTTGTAACCCTAACTTCATCTCTTTAGAGGTGAAATTTAGCAGGAAAAGTCAAGAATTTTCTGGGTTTGCTCTGATTCAACAAGAAAACATAAGGAAAAAAAAATCCCTACTCCTAGCAGAAGAGCAGATGTAATAACTATCTGCATGAGTGTCAACATATATTTAACAACTGGGAACTACTCTGAAATATCTGGATAGGTCTTACACAAACAAGAATGGTAAATAGTCACTGGAACTTGCTCAGGAACCTGTGCAAAACTGGTTTTGTACAGTTACAAATGCACATAATAATATTGTCCAGGACAGTTTAGAAAAACAATCAGCTGGAAGTTGATCTGTTAGATACATTCCAGTGAGGCATCACATACTGTAGTTAAGAGATCTGATTATGATTCAATAACTAAATTACAGTCTTGGTTATATACTATGTAATTTTACATTATTACTACTATCAAGGAATATTGGCATAGTTAATCTTGTGAAGACCCCCTGCCTAACCTAAAATAATCTTGAGGGGCCTGAAAAAAAAAAAAATCCAGGGCAGAATAACTCTGAAGAACGGGAAAGGCCAAAAATTCATGTACTTTTTTGAGTACTAACAGAGATAGAAACAGTTGGCTCGTTTTTTTTCTTACACTGAGTATTTTAAACCCAAGTAGCTATAAACCCCAGGGGAATGAGATATCCAACATTCCACCTATACCAGTAATCATACCTTCATATATTCAGAGAGTGCATAACTTACTAAAAAGTGTTCTGAGAGTAATCTAGAATTTTTTAACATTTATTGGAATTACACTTACATCTCTTTTAAAGGATCTCTCCAGAATTTAGCTATCTGGGATTCTATAGGATAATAAGCAGTATAGGTAGTAAATTTTAAAATCCTCAATAAATGATTTTAATAACTTTCCAGTGCATAACAATATTGTATCTAGTGATTTAAAAGACCTGATTCACCATGATAGAAACACCTAACTTTGAGGGCAGATGCTCACTGTCTGCGAGCTGAAAAGGTCTTTGTTCTGACCAAGGTTCCTGACAACATGTCACCTTAAATCCATTGTTCATCCGGTATTTTATATTGCTGATTCTAGGCTCTAGATAGTGGATTTCTGTGTCAGAAACTTCTTGTTTGTAGGGTGAACAGGGAAGAAAATGCTTCTGCAGCCATTGGTTTGGATTTACTGCTGTGGAGCATTTGACATGCATTTAAAAGAAAACTTTAGCAGGAGGCCTTGGGTTTTAGAAGGTGTCCTAATGAAGAAAGCAAAGCTACTTTCCACATCATGTTTTAAAATAGGTAAGAAAAGGAGAAACCATTACACTGTGAAAGTCAACAAAGTTTACTGTGAATGTGGTGTTATGTTTTCCCCATAGCCAAGAGATGCTGACTTCCGGAGGCCCAGCCACAACTCCCAGTCAAACCCCATGAAGTCGTGAGGTGCCAAGTAGAGTAGATGAATAAATTCTGCTGATTGAGAAGCAGGGAGCAGCTAACAGAAAAATCAATGCCTGAGCATCAGTACAGTGTAATAAAAGCAATATCTCATTTTGACAGCTTGACTGAGTTTATTTTGGACAAAGGCTAGCATTATTTTTCTCCTTTCATCTAAGTTTAACAGCTGATGTCAAGTCAGGCTCTTCCATGTTGTACTCTATGGGTGACTTCTGTCTTGGCTCCAATTGTAGCCATACTGCTTGTCTCTAACTTTCGTAAAGGCTACTACTATTTATTTTTCTGCAAAGTACTTTTCTCTCACCCATAGTAAGTTAGATATGTATTAGTAGGATATCAGAGATTAATTAAATGTTGCAACTTTGATAATCAGACAAACAGGTATCCAGGTTCCAGGGTATTTTTTTTTTCCCCTGAAAAAAAAAAGTGCAGACTGCTTTCTCCTTACAAAAATATTTCATCAGCAGAGGCTTCTTAAGTGGTCGTTTGTTCCTCCTTACAATTCCTAGCTGACCTCGTAACAGGTTGTCTGCCTTCAAAGTTTAAAGGCAAAGCTCTTGAGCTGAAGGCACTTTGAAGATTTTTCAATGAGCTGAAGCACGAATAAAGATTTAATCTGATGCCAATTCCCCACATTCATTAAGATCAGTTATTCCACAAAAAAACCCACATATTCCAAGGGAGCTGATATCAGATAAACCATTTCTCCACTGCTCAGATAACTGACAAAGAAAAACACCAGTTCAAAGCATCCTTTAAACAGATGACTCGGCTTCCAGTTTTGTAGGCAACTTCAGTGGCTACTTGTGAAAAAGCCTGACGACCTCTCAGAGACAGAAAATTTAATTTTAGCACAAACAAGAATTAATCAATGAGGAATAAAGGAAGTTAACATCTCCTACCTATAACTTGAACCTGCACAAAAGTTTACACTGGAAACATTAATCCTACTGAAGTTTAGTAAAAACATTAAGAAATTGCTTTCATCCATAAAGTTGTTTTTTTTCCTCTATCATTTCTATATGAATTGGGTGTATGGGATTGGGTGGGATTTTTTCATATTTATTCTGATGTTTGTTTGCAGTCTGCTTAATTTAGGAATTTTGGAATAAAGGAATACTCAGTATAAACATTTTTCTGTGTTGATTTCAAGAGCTCTACTGATGTCAGCACAGAGTTTTTCATTCATTCTGAAGCCAGAGAAAAACATGCAAGGGAAATTTATAACTAGTCAGAGAAACAGCACACTAAGTAATCTATTAGGGGCTTGAGCAACATGTAGGTCAGGTGGCAGCCATCTGCACAAATATAAAGGTCATTTAAGAGAGGAAAAACATACATTTACACCCAATATCTACATACTAACTAAAAAGAAACCTCTACATCTGTTGTTTTGAGTTTTCTTCAGTCGCACATGGGATATTAACATTACCAAGACTGACAACTGAATGTACATCATAACTGCTAGTTATAACAATATCCTTGTGAAAAATACTGTCTTTATTAATCATTCTAATTTCTCCAACTTATATTGTTGATGGAGTCTTGGAGGGGCAAATGCAAGTAAAGACTTGCATCAGATTTGAACTGCAGTAGAGTATACTTACTTTTCACTGCCCAGTGTGAGACACCAGACAAGTGAATTAATCCTTTTAAAAATTTTGTCTCTGTACTTCTGGTTTATGCATTGTGTAACGACCAAAAGCAACCACCTATGCACTTGCTATCTCCAGCTGTACAAAAACGATAGAGAAATAGTGAAACAGGTACCAGATGCAAAGAAGTACTTCAAATATAATACATAACGTGTAACTCCACAACTTATTAATTTCTATAATATTAGAAATAAAGTAGGGCTGCTTTTCCACAAGTATTCTAATTCATGAAGCATATACACTGTAGGTTAAATCTGAAATAAGTGACCCAGTATCAACAAGTTTAAATAATGAGCCATATCTTTGGCTATGAGGACAGTGGCTGCTCTTGACAAAAGTTTTTTACAATAACATTGGAGACTCTTTCTTCAATCCTAAAGGCCTACATAAGGACCCATCTTGAGTATTAATATTCCTGCTTGACCAAAAATTCTTTAACTATACACATACGTATGCAATGGACATATTTCCTCTTATCCAAAGTTAAGAAAACTGCAAAAGAAAGGCCAGCCACTGTGCTGGTTGCTGAAAGCTTAAATTTATAACGTTGGGTTTTCTTTGGTGTAACATGCCTATACTGAAGTGACACCAAGCTCATTTGCATTTGTATTACTTCTCCCGGACCTAATTACAACCACTTGTATTGCCTTTTTCTTACTATTAACATCAACAGAATTGAATATATTATGCTAGTCTCAGATTAATAAAAGAAATCTGCAATTTCTAAATTTACATACTGCACTCTAATGCCTTTTAGGAGCTAAACTATTTTGTATATTGTAATCCATAATTTAAAAGATTTTGGCATTTTTATGCAAATAAAAAGAGGACAAACGAGTAAAACTCCTACACCCTTTCTTCACATCAGCATTTTAGCGATCCTTTCCTTAGCTTTGGCGTGAAGATTTCGAGGGATGCCCAGAACAACTCTCACTGGAAGCAAGCATCCACTACCCCAGGATGTATTTCACCCGTATCTTCGGTCTCTGCACCCTCCCACCCCGCTTCCCCACCTCCGGCCGCTGCTACAAGCCCCAGCAAAACTTCGGGAAGTTACCTGGCGGGAGACGCCTGCCTGGGGAGCACCCGACGCCGGAGGGGGGGCTCGGGGGAGTCAGCACAGTCAGTGCCACCGCGCCCAGGGAAGGGGCCTGGAAGGAGGCAGCAGCTCAACCACGCACCCCGGGGGGGCGGGAAGGCGAGGCGGGGACTGGGCGGGGCGCCAAGCCCCTATCTCGCCCGCCCGCCCCGTCGGGATGCGCCCCGACCCACGGCCTGGAGAGGAGGGTAAACCGCAGGGCTTCACCTGTTTCTGGTTTTCCTTTTTTTATTATTTTATTTTTTTCCCCTTTCTGCCCCAGCCCCCCGGCTCTTACCTGGGTGGTGGGAGCGGGGCAGCGTGAGCCTCGAGATGCTGTCCCAGGAGATGCCCTGAGTTTGTCAGGGGAAGAAGAGCAGATCTCACTGGAATTAAGGCTCACTTGCTCTGTTAAAGAAGGGGAACAAAAAAAAAAGGGGGGGGTGGAGAGCGAGAGGAAGGCACTCGTTTCTACCGGCTTCTGGCGGTGCAATTACTGCAGCTGAAGGGAGGAGTTAGTTTAATTACCGGCCGCGCTCCTGGGAAATGCGCCCGAGCGGACGCACGCACGGGCGGAGTCGGAAAGTTGCCGCTACCCGGCGGCCATCGCCCAACGCGCTTCAGCACCGCGGACAGCGGCACCCGGCCCGCGGGGTGGCCCCGGCTGGGGCGGTGCGAGGCTGGGCTGCCCTCGCCAGGGGGCGGAGCGGAACGGCTCCCGCTAACCTACATCTTCGGCAACAACACCCCTTCTGGAAGTAAGCACTTTGGCTGATGGCAAATCGACCCTGCTCCCAAGTATTCCAACAGTAAATTGTTATCGCCCCTGGAAGGTTGTGTGTTATCCCTCCTGGAAGTTTGCCAAGTGGCTTCTGTCAGCCATCACCAGCTGAAAATAGGCATCAGGTCATGATTGCCTGAGGAATCCCTAATATCCTACCAATACACATAAATTATATTTTATTGCATGTATTCTGACTGATTAGTCATCCACTACCACTGGCTGGTAAATATTATTAATCCTATTCTGCAGCTGAGGACATTGCAACAGAGAGATTAAGAAATTATTGAGCTTGCATACATAGAGCCAGATCCCTGCGTGACTCCAGATCTGAGTGTACCTAACCTGTGGGATCGTCTTTCTCCTCAGATCATTTATTTCCCTTCTCCTTGCTCCTTGGGTGTGAGCATAGTGCCTCAATAGCACTACAAGCAATAGCTTGGCCACCAACTCTGTAAGCTTTTATACACCTCAGACAAGCATTGAAATATGATTTGAGGTCCTTCAAATTCAGAAAGTTGCTATTGTGAATGTAATACCCCAAAACAAAGAAGTACGGTTTTGTGAGGAACAGTCAATAAGGAGCATGACAACAGAACTAGACCTTTTGTCTACACAGAGATGAGTGTTAAGCAAGTGGGATAAGAAATCACATTTTAGAGTCTCTCAAGCACAAGGGAAAAAAAAACACGTTTTCTAAATCTTGACAAATAAAATTTTCCAGACATTAAACACTTCTTATTGTCTCCAGAGTTCATGAAAGATTACATAAGCATTCCAGGACAACAAATAAGTTTGGCTTCAGCATTGTAGAATAAGGATTGCTACAGGACTGGAGCTAAGCTATTTCTGAAAAAAATATTGATAGTTTACAGTGAGAAAGGAAATTTTCATTACTAATGGTTAATATAAAGAGTACACAAACAGAACCCACTTCTTGATGGTTGTTGGAAGTGTTTAGAAATCAGAAAAAGATAAAAGGCAGGTGTGGGGAAAGTTCATCAACGATCAAGACAGATGAAAGGTAAGGTGAACTTTAATACTGCATGATTTTTCAGTTCATCAACATTTATATGATCCATTTATCTGCATGCCTTTTCTAAATGCATGTGTAACATGAGAATACAAATTACAGCTGTGGAAATGGAAGGACATATGGGAGGATGGATGGATGGAAATACTCTGAAAAAAAAGCCCTCAAATTTCTAAATAACTACTGAACTGTGATAGGGCATGCACTTTCTGCCTAATCTTAAAATAAAGGGACTAGGAGAATTGAAAAGCTGAGCTGATTTTTTAATTACATATTAATATATTATATGAAGATATAGTATATAAATATATAAACATATATTATATATCTTTAATTATTTTCGACACATGTAAAATTTTCATTATATATGCAATTCCTCACAACCTTCACAAGATTTTTACTGTTTAAAGTATATTCTAAAATGTCTTCTTTTTCTACTGGGCTTCTTTTTGTTAGCCAATTTTATATATATGTACACATATATACACACACACTTACACACATATGACAAAACCTAATGCCAGGCATTTTGCAAAATGGAGCAAAACCAAAGGAAAAAACAGACTTTGAAATCTCAGCATTTGAGATGTAGGCAGTAACATAAGCTAAGAAAAAGATTGTCAGAGTAGTAAGACACTTAAAAACGCACCATGCAAGTTTTCTCAACAACAGCCTGGAAGCAGGTGTGCCAATTAGGCTCATCACAGATTGTGCAGTGAAGACACAGGCCTCTTTAGTGAAAGTGTCTTGGAGCATATCCAGTACAGATACATGACTATGGATACGATTGTGTCAAAATTCAGGCTGCTATGCCTTCAGACTCATAAGTCACCTTGCTATACAGATGGTCTGAGAGATGAAGCATGGAAGAATAAAGCTAAAATGCTAGCAGCAGAAGTCATGAACTGGATGGGACCAACTGCACAAAGCAATGTATGACATGTCCTGATGCAGCAAGTAAGAGTTTCTTTTGCTTCCCTGTGCCAACCACTAATTCCCAGTACAGAAGCTCATTTAAGGTAGTGACCAGTTTGGTGTGCTCTTTTTGCAGGACAATCAAAAACATTCTTATGGTTAACATTTGGCAGTGTGGGTAGGATTGCTCCAATATGGCATGAGTGCTTACATCTATAGTCTTGGTGCAATTTTCACATGAGAAAATTTCTGCTCAGGTAGTCAAAAATCAAAGTTAAACAATGGCCAAGCAGTTATACTCCTGAAATTATTAGGGACCAAATAATGATCAGCTTAGAGCAGAATTAAAATTACTACATGAACTGCACACTATTCTTAAGAGAGGGGATCTCCCTTGGCTTCCTCTGCTCTTGCTATAGAGCAGACAGCATCCTCTTATGCTAGACAGTAGACAAGTACGAAACAGCAACAGCAAAAATCTTGGTTTAATGAAGACCTTATAGTCTAGTAAGGTAAGAGACTTGATAAGAATAATGCACTTACTGTGTGGGCAGCATAAGCTTTATGTGTTGTTAATTATTCATTTATTTGCTTCTAAGTGCTTTGATTCAAAAATGATGTGATGCGTACATGCAGTGTTGATACTCAGATAACTTAATTGTTTTGGTAATATAACAAGGTATATGATGTAATGTCAATAGACTGTACCTTGTGTGCATTACAGAGCTTTTCCTTGTGGATGCTCATCCTCTAGTGACAAAGCTAATGATTCCTAATATGTGTACAGGGTAAGAAAGAGACTGCTGTGATAGACACTTAATAAATGGTTAAACAGATTAGTGGGCGAGGCAAGACTAAGACTCAAAATGAAATCTTGGCTTTGAACTACTTTTGGAATGATATAAGCAGATGCAAAAGATTTGAATGTGAGTAAAGAGAAGAAAAAGCCTAGGGAGATACCAAAGTAGTGCAGCTATTTGTCCATACAATACAAACTTATCAGCTTGCCTCCTAAAAATATGCTCCAAGCAATACCGTCTTTATGGTATGTTCCCAGTAGTAGTCCAGGCTCAAAAATATTAATAGAGCACAACAGATTTCCTTTTCTAAGTGTTTCAGTAAAGGAGCAAAGGTATCTGATTAAAATGTAAACATCCCAGTTGGTACTCATGCCTTCTAACTGATGTCGTCTGAACTACTGTCTAGGAAAAACTTCTCTCCATCAACTATACAGAAAATCTACATTTCTAATCATATCGCCTAAACAGTGTTAGGTAGGTGACTTGCATCTTTTTGTTTCTTTGTTTTGTATCCATTTGTGCTGAAACAAAATAGAACTGGAAATACAGGAAACAAAGAGAAAGGGAAATAAAATCCAGACAATAAATACTATTGTGGCCCAGCCACTCAGGATCAGTAGAATTTATTGCTCAGGTCTTCTCAGAGGATAAGGGTCTAATCCTGATAAGTATCAATAGCTGACTGCTCAGAGCAAAGAGGTAATGTTCACCCTTATGTACCGGTGTATCCTGTATAATCTTTTTAAACACATACAGTCTGTTCAAGAACATTCTTGCAAGAGTCATCCTAGTTCTGCTGTAAAGTGTATCTTTCTGGAGAGGTTGTGGGGGTTTCAGGAGGGTTTGTCATTGTTTTGGTTTGGGGTGGTTTTTTTGTTGAGTTTTTTTGGTTGTTGGGGTTTTTTGTTTCTTTGTTTGTTTTTAAGATATTAGTATTACTGATAAGTAGCAAAAAGAGCAGGAAATTATTTCCTGTAGTTGAAACAGGAAGATAAGTTAGAGCCACTCTTTTCTGGCAATAAGCTAATGCATATCTTTCTGTACAAATTCCATAAAGCCTGAACTTCGTGTATGAACATTGGCACATTGAAGTGAATTGGTATTTTGGCAGCGATTTCAGCAGGATCAGGACTTTATTAAACAATTTTTAGTAGGCGTGAGGTAAGAATGTGCCAACAGAATGAGTGGAGGATGGAGAATAGGCCATATATGTAATAACATCTCTAATTAAACTTATAAAGAAATATATGCAAATCACTACCATCACTGCTGTGATTCACATTTTTTTTTAGAAGCAAGTCTACTTACCCCTTTCTTTGCCCGCTCACCCCCACTCCCCCAGCCCTGGTTAGCCTCAACTGAAAAGCCAGATTTACATTCTTCTTGCCCAAAGGAGTCACCCATTTTAAAGGGCATCTGACATGTCCAACAGAAAACTGATGGGGCAAATAAAAGCAAGCCCATCATTGTGACATCAGTCACATCAGTACAAAATAAAGTATTGGGTTACCAACACGAACTAAGAGGTGATTTACCTTTTTCCAGTTACTCAGCTTAATAATAAGACTTTGAACGATAACTTGATTTGCTTTGTATTAAAAGCAGTTATGCTACTACTAACAATACTGCCTAATTACAAATACAATCATGCTTTTGAGTGAAAATTAACCCCTTAGCCCCTTACATTCTAGAAGGCCAAGCACCTTGATTACTTTGTACCTAGAATCAGACTCAAAATCTCAGTTTCATAATGCCAGACTAATTTCTAATTGATTTTATATCACCATTGATTGTTACAACAATGTAAGACTCCAACCAATTGAATTATAGAGGAGGGAGGGGGAATCTATCACAAAGATACAGAAGCATCCATCAAAGATGCATTTAGAGCAAATGGACAATGCACTTTTTTTTTTTAAAGTTGTAATTGTATTCAAGGAAATTACATTTAGCAGCCATTGACTGTAGGTTATTGAAATATTCTCTGACCTTGGCTCCACTTCCAAATGGAAAGTAAAACCACTAACAAAACTGCAGGGAATAAAGAAATCAAATTTTGGTCTTGATTACATTGTTTTGTAAATGTTCAATAATAAGACAACGAGCTTAATTAGTCTCACAGCTATCAATTTTGGTATTGATGCTTAACCAAAAGCCTCATGTGGAATAACTCCATAATCTGTAAATAGACAGAGTTCAAATACGTAAGTGAATCTGTACATACTTACTAGAGCAGCCCAACTATTGTGGTAAAAACATGGTTTTCTTGACAAAATAGTTGTACCAGTATACTGCTTTGTCTTGTATAAGCTTAATGAATACACATTGCAACACATTATAGGTTATTTCATTGCTATGTAAGATTAAACTATGGTGATACAGGGCATTTTCCACCCTCCCGTATCCTGGCATTTAAAGCAGAAAGCTCATGTTTAGCAGTAATGCCTTTTTTTATTCATGTAGCTACTTTCTGTAATACAAAATCAGAATCTAAAAGAAAACATTTTTCCTTTTATTTTAAGAAGGGACAAGAAGGGTAGAAGTTGAAAGCCAGGACACAAAGTTCCAGTTTATTTAAGAGCTATTTATTTACAGCTTCAGCCTGTGCACTGACTTTATCTGTTAAGTAAAGGAGTAGGAAGAAACAAGAGGGAGGGAACAGAAGCTCTTCACCTCACAGCAGTTCTTAAAGCAGCGCTCCCAATTATTGTAATGGGTACACTTGTCAAATGCCTTTCAGACCAAAATCAAGTCTGTTAAATGTGAAATTGAGACTGTAGATATCTTTTACCCATGAAAGAAGCAGCCTCCACATCATGACTACATCGATGAGCGTTAAAAGCATTTTGATGCTTCAGGGAATCTTATTTTGAGGGGGATATCATGGCATCTACCTGCCTTTTGTTGCTTCTGAGCGCTTCATTCATGACTTCAAACAATTAATAAGTACCTAAGATTTCTTTTTAGAATTTACTAATAAGAAAGTTTTAGTTCTGTCTCTTTTGACCAGTAACATTTGCAAATAAGCTTTATTTCTCATTTCCCATTCCCTGAAAAAAAATGAGCATTCTGCCAACTGAACTGAAAGACTTTACTCATCTTTTCAGCTCTCTAGTAAGAAAATTCCTTAAAAAAAAAAAAAATCGAAGGTCCATGCTGGTTTTGTCAGCCAGTAATCTGACCCTAAACCTACACAGTGACTAAATTTCTTTAAAATGAAACAAACAAACAAAAAACCCCAAGCCACATACAATTCCTCTACTGCCTTAGAGGCAAAGAACTTCTAGCAGCAAAGAAGGAAGCAAGCCCTGGTTCCTCTTAAAATAAGATTTTTTCTATGCCTACTTCAGGGAACAAGTGTCACTAGAGTGGCTGTTGCAGGTTGAGCGACAGAGCACAGTGCGAGAGCAAATGCAAGTGGCCTCTGCACTGCGAGGGAGAGAACCTCAGGGCTTCCCCAAGCCATGGAGGTCACATTGCAGGGAACAGGTGGACAGGTGGGGAAAACCATAAGAATTGAAAAGACTGATGATTTCTACTAATAAAAGGGTTATTAGGCAAATATTACACCCTTACAATGCAAGATGTAAAATATGGAGATGCATCAAGAAGAGAAAGGAAGTAAGCAATGCTATTTCTACTATTTTCCACTGAGCAGTGCTCAGTGAAGGCAATTATTCACTGCATAGGTTGCAGCCTAGTTGGAAATGGATCAGAAGGGGAAGGGGGGGGAATCACCAAAAAGAAGTGATTGGGATTCTGGCACTTAACAACAAAAACCCCCCTGTTTTTCCTCACCTCTTTGTTTCCAAAAGAGTCTCTTGAAACCTCAGCAATGTCACTAGGACAAGATTTACACACACATGAATCTAAGAACAAGTGGAAGACTGAGTAGAGAGAGTTGAAATAGATTAAAAAAAAAAAAATCAGACTTACTAAATGCACTGTTTATACTTCCAGATATGTTAAACCACATTTCTAGGAGACAAAGAGTTGTTTGAATTTGGTGTTAGGCTGGGAAAGTTGACTTTCCTCCTTCAGTGCGGGCAAAGTCCTTTCATGTACCAATATGCTAGCTGCCCCATCTCAAGGACAGGAAAGAATAGAAAGATATAATGTTTGTATGCCTCATATGGCTCCCCACCCCCCAAAAAATCATCTTTCTTTGCTGTTTATGAGGAGAACAAACTTCCAGTTGCAGTTGAGAGCAGAGATGAGTATAGTGCTCTGTACCTCAGCATTGTTTGAGCTTTATTGGAAAATAAAAATTAAGATTATTTTTCCCAGCTTACTTAACCTAATAAAGAATCAATTTATGAGACATTTCTGAGGTATTTCTGTTAGCCTTTAAACCACCAAAAAACCTGCAACTCACTTGAACCCTTCCAGACCTGCAGTTGTCTTTGCTGGCACATCACGCACAGATTTTAAGTGTGGTATTCCATTCCAGATACTGCAGGCCACCAGCCTGCTTGAAGAATTAAAAAGGAGCAGAAACAGGCATTTAAAAGGACAATGAAGAGGAGGAAGGGAGTATAACTGGGGAGGGGGAATTCCCCAAAAGTGAAACTGTGTTTTCAATTATTTTTAAAAACCATTTTTAGGTCAAGGCAACAAAGAGAATGAGCTAATACATTCAAAGAAACTTCAATTCCTTTTGCTACTGTTCTGCAATAGATGTACTCAAAAATCACTAATATCTTTCTGAAAGATGGAGAGTTGGAAATATAGCACCACAGTTATTGGTTGTACCCTTCATTAGAAAGACAAGCCTTAGCTCCAGGTTTTCTTATTATGCACAGTTTAAAAAAAGAAAAGCTGAAAAAGGATTAATTCTGGAAAATAGTGCACAGAAGTAGAAAAAAAAATCAATAGCAACAGGAATCTAGGGAATAGATTAAAAAAAAAATCACAAGGGCTGGAACAGTTACTTGTAAATGACAGATGAAAAGCATAAATCAATAGAAAGCTTTGAAGAAGGTACCATAGGAATAGATTAATATATACTCCAGAAAGATTAATGTTTTGTGCATGGCAGACAAAACCTATGGAACCAGGCATCATGAAATGGAAAATAACATCACATCCTATAACACTTTGTAATGACCTTGACAGGAAGAGTACGGCTGCAGAGAAGTTACATCTCAGTTAATTAGGTACGATTCTGTGCAGCTTCAACAGAATTTAGTTTATCTTGTACATTAAGTATATCTTATTACCTACAAACTGCTCATAACTTAAAAGCACGCATCCTTCTGAATCAAAGGGAGACAGGGGTAAATACTAGAATTTTTGTATTTGTTAACTACTTTTTTACCATTTCTACAATGCATCATTGAAAACACACTTCCTGATTTGAAAATGCTGATTTAAAATTGTTCCTTTTATGCAACTTCCTAGAAAGGTTTATGAATATAACTTCTTTGAATTCCAAAAGAAATTTCTACTACCAAGCACGAACATACTGGTTAAGGAACTTAAAATAAGGTGGAGACCTGTTCATTTGCTCTCCTTTGACTTGACCAAGCTATGGAACAGAAAGTACATTGCTAAGTCAAAAGAGCCCTAAGAACAAGTGATCTTTTTTAATGAAGAGTTTTCCATCATTTTGTTCCTGATCGTATTTGTGTTTTATAGGACTGCCATTGCCCAAACTATACATGGAGAAGGAGATTCCATGTGTCGGTAATAAGTTTTAAACAGATATAAATTTCAGGGAATGTATTCATCTAATGGGATGCAATGAGACAGGGTGGGTTGTTTTTTATTTCATTTTTTCTTTTTTTTTCTTGAGACAGAGGGATAGAATGTATTTTAGACCCTCTTTTATATATTCTTGCAAGTTTGTGTTAAAAGTAGACAAGCACAAATATAGCAGCACTTTTCCTGAAAGTTTCCTTCTGTTGCACATCAGAGGACCTTAAAATATATGTAAAATCATGTCCAGGACTTCAGTTTCTCTGTTACTCTGTCTTGACCCTTGCCTTGATGTTAACAAACAAAGGTAGTGTGCTATTCTTCCTTTGAAATAGCCCACTGACAGGGCAGGTGTGACCAGACTACCAGACAGACTACCTGAACGAGAATGTCCTGAGCTAGATTTTGTCCTGTAGCACCTATGCTCTGTATCTATATAAGGACAGATGAGCTGGGCAGCCATGAATATAAACAAATTTCTGGGCATTTCCCAGGTAGTGCTGATGCATCTAGAAACTTTTAGACTGGAACAAACTGCTCTCCAGCAGCCCTTGCCTGGCATAGTAGCCTTTCAGGGACTGTACACGGTAATTTGAGCAATTTAAACTACACTGGACAGGGAAGATTCCAAGGAAGGTAACGTGATCACATGCTTGACAATATCTATACTTCTTTGCATCTTCAATGGCTTTTTCAAAAGTTCCAGTGCAGAGGATGCATGCTTTATATTAATGATAATTATCATCTTCCTCTTCCTGACTTTTCCCTTGCTCTGCTGATCTTTTTCTCTCATCTGGCTGTTTCATTCTTGAAGTAAAAAGAATTGGAAGTTCACATTTTGTTCTGGGAAAGGGCAGAATATAACTGAAAAATTATGAGACTGAACCAGAGAACAAATGTTCATCCTCTGATCTTTGATACTTTTATCCTCAGCCCTACCCAGCAGCCACTTACTTACGTTTGAACCACTTGTTACCTCACAATCCACCAGAATATTTTTGAGAGGTTTGAGTTTACTCCATGCACTTTTCATGAAGGAAAGATTCTGGACAAGCAAAGAGAAGAACCATAAGGTCTTTAGACTTTACCCTTCCTTCTTGTGTATATACATATGAAAGATTAAAGCTGGAGGAATCATTATGGAAACCTTGTGAAAATAGCTGCAGATTTCCAGACTGAGCAGGGAGAATAAATACTATTTTGCCAGTTGTCTAGTTCACTGTGTAAGCTACTTGCACAGGTTCTTTTCATCTTCTAACATTGGCCTATGCCTACACCTACTATCTCTATCTAGTATTTAGCTACATTGTATAAGCTTACAATATTGCCTCTCATATCAAAAATAATTCTGTACTGCCTCAGGCAATTTTTCTAACCTTCCCTTTCACATCACAGTGTTTGAGAACACATTTTACTTTCCTTTTCTCAAAAATTTTTCAGATGTACCCTTGACATATTTTAATCAGAGTTTCTCTCTGACCAAAGGATGGACACCTCTCTCTTCCAATTAGTTAATGGTTTCCTACTTTCTGTTGCTGCTATTATTTCCATCTCACTCATCGTCATCCTCCTTGATCTCAGAGCAGCCAGAACTCTGAAATTAGATTAGACAGGTTCATGCAACTCTCTCAGCTGCACAGAAGATGCTACAGTAGTTTTGCTGTTTGTGTCCAAAAACTGTCCAAATTCTTATTTTGTTGTATAAATTGCAGCAACGGTAGGCACATATGGATGGACAGGACTATTTCCAATAAAAATGAATGTATGAAAATAATACAAAGCAGAAGTAGGAGATGGGTGCACTTGGTTTTGTAGCACAAACACATGCAAGACACACAAGCCTTCCCAAAGTCTGTATTCAAAATACTGTTCATTCAACGTTACCCTAGAAAAAAACAACAAAAGCAGATCTACCAATAACAGAATGGCAATATATTCCAGTGATTAGGAATGGCTTATTATTAAAGATGCTGTACTGAGACTACGACTGGTAAGGAACTAATCTTTGAATTTCAAGTATGCTGTCATTTTAAGGCAAGGCTCATAGTAATACTGGAATGCTAGTGTGGTAAAAAGGATTTTACAAAGACAGACAAACCTCTATTTTACTAACATCTGCCTCTTGTGAAACGATAACTCAAGCTGACTTGGGCTTTAGCAGCACGTACTCTCAAAGTCTTTTTCAAAACTGGGCTAATGACACACAGAAAAAGTGGAGTGAAGGCCATGCAAGGAAAACACCTTCTGAAGACTACAGGTAGTAAGAGTAACAGAAGGTAAAAGCATTGGCTGAAAATGCAGCTGAATGGAGTGGTACAAAGTAATCGCAGCCCAGCAAGTGCCCATCACTTACTACAGTGGGTATGGCAGTGTCCATACTGCTTATGCATATTAATCTATTAAAAAAAAAGAAAAGATTCAAGCCAGCAGTGGTGGAGAAGTAACTGTTATTTCTCTTATTTGCACCAATCTTCTTACTACATGCTAAGAAAAAGAAACATGTTACTATTCTTTAGAAGACATATGGTGGCATGTTAAAGCTTTTGCTCCTTTTCTCAAGGAACTGTGCAATTAAAGTTTTACAGTCCTAGCAACAGTTTCTCTTTCACTTTGATGTCTCTCTGCTCTAAAAGAGGGCAGGAACAAAGAGAGGTATTTGTTAGTTAACTTCTCTAGCACTTCTTCCTTTCATATTCAGTTTCAGTTCCTCTGACTGTGACATTTCCGTTTCATACACATGAGGGTCAAATACAGACTGTCTGAGCTTCCAAACACTCAGGAACCATCCTCACCGTCCACACTTCTTAATTCTCTTATATTTTGACAAACAATGAGGAATCCACATCTTAAATAAGGAAACTGAGCTCCAAAGAGTTGATACAGTTGAATATAGAAAAAGTATTTAGGTCAGATTTTTCAGCTCAAAAAGCCTAATTGACATCTCAAGTAATCGGAGTCTGAATCGCAATAAACGCTGAAGTTTCTATTTCTGTGATGCCACTGTTTTCATTATTATGCTAATTTAAAATAATTTCCATGATTTTACCGATGTAACACAATGCTTTACAAACATTAAGGATTTCAACCTTACAACAGTCCTGACATATATGCGTTATTAATCAACAAAGTGAAACACAGAGCTGCTGAGTTATAGTAAAATAAAAATAAAAGACCAGCACAAAACTGAAAAAAAACCAACAAAAAACACCCCACAATAAAACCCAAACAAACAAAATACCCCCAGCCAAACCAGCAGAAAATCCAATAACAGCAGAAGCTGTCAAGGAACACAGAATTCCTGATAGATAATCTGCCACTTAACAAACAGCAATTGCTCTGAATGAAAATGGAGAAAACAAAGAAGGATATTCTCCAGTTGTCAGTCATAGCAGGAATGTTATTCACCCAAAAGGCAGAAGTCCAGAAGTTTATATCTCTGTAAGCAAAGAGGTAGACAGAACTGATCCTGCTAATTGCTTTCATCCTTTATCGTAATTGAACTAAGATAAATCTATTCGCTCAGTGGGCTGCAGGACCAAACCATTACTTTCATGTCATGGCTACCATGCATATCAAAAGTAACTTGATAGAGCCCTTAACCTTCAATGTTATTTAATCACAAAAATAAATAATCAACCTCAACTCTACAAGCAGATTTAAACTTCATTAAAAATAACTGCAAGGGCTTAACATTTGGGGTACATTGGGACAACTGCCTCTTATTCAGAAGTCTCTACAGTTAGAAAAGATAGTCCCATTTGAATTTATATAACTCTCCTGAAGTACATGATTATGTCCCCAACGGAAAGTCTGTATTCCCTTGGCTACAAATACATCACTTCTGGTTTAGGAAACCCTCCCTCCACTGTCAACTTATTGGTAATATGATGTATTTCCATGCATTTCTCCAATTTCAGTGCATTTTCATACTTCCATTTAGTATTCTGCACTTTGTTTTCAGTTCTCTCTCTGCAGTGTATCAAACTCTGTTCATTATATTTCAAGTAGTGGGGCAGATAAATAGTGTCTGCCAAAATATACTTTCAACTGAGTATTTAAAGTGCCTGCTTAAAATTCACTCTGAACAAATTTTTGTTTAAAAAAAAGAAAAGCTTTTAGGCAAGCCACTAATTACAACACAATTATTTGTGCTAGACTGTCAGAAGTAGTGGATATAGAACTATAAACACATTTTATAACTAAACAGCAAAAAAGATACTGTTCATTTTCCCCACTAAGGAATTTGTTGCACAATCTGAAATAAATAACCTACATGTCCTATGTAAAAGGCATTTTAGGCTGAATTTTGCTGGACTTGCACACTGTTATAAATCTGGCTGTTTCCTTTAAAACAAAAAATCTTTACCCTCATAGTTAGGCTAAGCCATGCTTAATAATTTTCATCTCTAGCTGATGTTTCACTTTATGTTGAGCATGAAGAATGATCTCTGCAGATAACACCTAAAAATATTCAGAAAAGTATCAAAACTCTTTCCAAAAGCGCCTTGCAGATGTTTTTCAATAAGTCATCTTCACTTGATCATTTGGTAATTAAAATTCTGGACGCTTCATGCTTTTGAGTTAGAAAACATCAAGAATCGGACATGAAACTTCTCTTTTATTTTTACAGGACTCAATTAGGGACAAATAAAACTGAGTTTCTCCTACTTTAGGAACATCAAAAACTCATCATAAATACTCTTCTTTTTACCTTGACCATGCTGTCTTGCTGTATGGGTCCGGCTGGGATGGAATTATCTTTCTTCACAGCAGCCTGCATGGTGCTCCATTTTGCTTTTGTGACTAAAACATTGTTCATGTTTTATTTTGGCTATTGCCGAGCAGAGTTTCCACAGAGTCAAGCCCTTCTCCTTTTCCCCTGCTCTGTTCCCATAGTGAGTAAGCTGGAGATGGGCAAAAATTTGGGAGGTGGGACACAGCTGGGACAGCTGACTTGAATTGGCCAAAGGGATATCCATGCCCCATAACATCATGGGGTACAGGAAGAAGGGGCTGGGGTGGTGGTGTGGAGGGAGGGCAGGAAGAGTTGGCTTTCAAGGCAGCCGTTGCCCAGAGATGGTGTGGCCATCAGTCTGCTAGCAGGAGGTGGTTCCTGACTGCTTTTTCGTCACTTCTTGTTTGTTTCCTTCCTCTCTTTCCTTCACCTATTAAACTGTCTTTATGTTGGCCCATGAGTTTTCTCACTTTTTCCTTTTCTCCACTACGCCATTATGGGAAAGGGGAGTGAGTGAATGGCTTGGCTACTGGCTGGGGTCAACTCACAACATCTGCTAAGTTATTCTATATATTTGCTTTTTTCCTGTAGCCTTTCTGGCCTGTCTAGTAACCTATTCCCCAGGCTCAGTCAAGATCCTTGCTTAGGGACAGAGTTGAAGGACATTATATGGACAGCAATTCCCTCCTCTCTTGTCTCACAGTGCACCATTCAAATACGTCAAGTGTGCTACACAGGACACTGAGCTTTTAATGAAGCTTAACATTTTGAGGCTGGCGGCTTATCATATAAGCTGATCCTAGTGTCACCTCTTTAGAAGAGAGTTTTTGGAATTGTTTCCCTGAGAAAGGCAGTTATCCACCGCTAACTTCACACAACTGGTTCCACTTGCATAAACTGACATTTCTAGTACAGACACCCACAGATGAATCCTTCTTTCAATGTCCGCCTGAAACACAAGCCAAAGAGTAGTTGCACCACGTGTATTATTAATCTCATTGCTTAGGGAATTTGTAGCAATCTAGCCATAGCAGAGCTGACTTTAGCTATATTGATTTACCTGGGACCTCAGGGGAGGTGCCCAGCCAGGCAAACCTGCATCCCCACTCAGTGTAGCCAGAAAAACTCACCACAAGGTGGCTGGGGTATAGGAAATTTAACTTTAAAAATCCCAGTGCAGCTACAGCCTATATTAGATGTGATGATTCTGCATATGGTCTCTCATAACACAAAATCATAAAATTTAGTCTACACATTTGCTCTGTTTGCAAAAACCTTCTTTCCAAATAACACAGCCACAAGGCAGAAAGACTATTTACCCTATCTACTATCCTGTGAAGTTTTCATTAAATTCCTGGAAGAATTATTCAGATATTTGGAAGAAGAATAGAATAATTGTAGATATTTCAGGCAAGATAGTCTGTAACCACTTATTGGCACAATCTCTTCCAAAAGGTCGTTGATTATTACCAACTGTGTCTATTAAAATTCAATTTTATATGATATTTTAAGAAGTGAGTTGGGCAATAAATTCCTAGATTGAAAGTGTTTTTCCAAAGAAAGAAGGTAGCCACAAGGGCATGTATACATTGCAGACCAGTAAGATTGCAATAAACTAAAGTACACTATCAATCTGCTGAATTAATGCAGCAGGGCGGTTGATCTATTGTATTTTCTGTAATACAGATAGCAGTTGTCACAGAAAAAGTATAGCATTACCAGGCTTGGTAACTATTACAGTCATAAATATTAACGGACAAGGCCATTCTTGAGATGCCCATGGCAAAGCTGATATCTAACTTATTTCAGGTGTGCCTGAAAAGTATTTTTCCATTGCCCTCTTCTTCCCATGGACTGTCATTAATGGCCAACACTATAAACATGGACCTGAAAAGAGGTGAAGGCTGAAGTTTCTTGGGATTCTTCCCTCACTACTCTGCCCTGCAACAGACCCCCAAATCCAGTGCTGCTGGCAGATAGGAAACCTACTGTTTGTGCATATTATTAGAAAAGGGAGAATAATTTTGCAAGAATGTATCACTCCAAGAGTCCTTCTGCATTTTGCAGTGATTCACCTCCTCTCTAATATGCTCGTTTTCCTCCAGCTACACAAAGAAGATAGTATTAACTCAGAGAAACTACTGTTTACCAACCTGTCCATTTACAGAGCAATGAAGCTCATGAAACCAAGAGTTGTGTAATGTTGTTTCATATTTGAGCTCTCTGATGTGTAATAACTACATCTGAATTGTGGAAGAAGTCTTCCTGTGAATGGGGCATCGGTAATATCTTTCTCCCTTGTGGTTTCTCTGGTACTTAGTAAGGATTAAGTTTACCCCACAGCCTTTCATATCCCTTAGAGGGAGCTAGCAGTGTCTCTCTCTTCTGTGGCACATACTGTCACAAAATGCAGAAGCTGCTGTCTCTAAGACCATAGCAACTCCATTAACAGAAGAGTTAAATTTCAAAGGAATGGTTGGACAGAGAAGCAGCCTGACACCATAATCTACATTTTCATAGGAAGCCCTGGTTTCGTATTACCTACAGGAATAAAGCACTTAAAATAACTCTTTATGCCCAATTTGGGAAAGTTTTACCTCTTTGCAATTTAAGTGTTAGAATGCTGCTAAGGCCCAGTGATAGCTATTACACATTTTACTGCTATAGAAACCATAGCAATGAGGGAGAGAAAAAGCAAACATTTCCAGCTAATCACTTCTCACTAATGGCAGCATAAATCTGCAGTTACCCAGTTGACTTCAATGAATCTACTTTACATTTATGCTGCTGTAGCCAAGCATGAAACTCCTCGTAGTGATTTATTCCATAGGTGAGAGAGATCTAGGTTGGACTCAATTCTGCACTTAGAAAATGGTCTGTAGCTGAAAAATTCATAGTCATTTGAGACAGAATTCATGGTTGAGGAGTGTTTCCAGAGCAAAACTTTTTTTAATTTTTCAGGCATTGCATTGCTATGAAGAGCCAGATATATGCAGCCACCTATGAGTTAAAGCGTGCATGTTTCAGATATAAAATAGTTCTTAAGGCTTTATTGTAGGGTATAGGTCTCTAAAGCTGATTGTTCCTCACATTCTAACAAAGGCTTTGCATTCATGTTACATAATTCTTGTATCTGTAATACAACTTCATACACCAAAACAAAAGCCACAACCTAAAAGACAGAGTTGAAGAAGGAAACTGAATGAATCCAGAACAAATCCAGTCAGTCATCTTACTCTAATCTGGAGCTACAAATACATAACACACTTTTGTCATAATTACATAGGCACTATGGGTGTAAAGAAGACAGAGCCAGACTCTTCTCAGGGTTATCCAGTGTCATGACAAGAACCAATAGGCAGTACAAATTGAAATACAGGATATAGTTCAAGTTTTCTATTAGCTTGTTGCAAATTACTCAGCTATTCTTGATGTAAAGCAATACTTCAATTTATACTGAAATCAGACCTTACAACAAAATCTTTTATACATCACAGTTCAACAGTTTGGGGGGGTTTATTGTTGTTAAAATAGATCTGTCTCTAGGAAACGAACTTGCTCTACAGCTCTTATTCTGCTTCTACAGAGAAAGTAGACAAACACTCACTGTTTGCCATTGGTGGCAATTAATATCACATGACCAAGGTAATTTGTATGAAACCCTCCACTTCTCCCTCAATACATACATTTTAATTTATTTAATGTGGTTTATTATCTAAAGAAAATTGAATGGGTAGGAGTGTTGGACATTGTCTACTCTGACTAGACTCAAAATGAGATTTTCTGGCTCTTCCAACACTTCCAACACTTCCAACACTGGATTTGAAACTTATTTAAAAAAAAAAAAAAAAA